>OU343059.1:16051546-16651546 GCA_910593695.2 Ocypus olens | reverse complement strand
AGCAAAACTTTTAAATCACATTTAAAAACATTTGTTTAATCCTGCCCTTGAAACTTTTAGTTTCTTACGTAGATACGTGAGAAGAAAGCTTAACTTTTAGTTTCTTACGTAGATACGTGAGAAGAAAGCTTAACTTTTATCCACTCAATCAGTTGCTAAGGAAACGAGTGAGTGAAAGTACTTTACACTCACTCTTAAGTCACTTTCACTCACCCTAATGTCAGTGGAAATATTACGAAGTGTTCTTATTGTGTTATTTACATATTTTTTTGGACATGATTAAATAAACTATCACATTAAACATCAAAATTGAACAAATTGCTACATAATTGACAGTTATTTTTAAATTGAGGCATAGCAACGACATGCCTGCATTCTATAATAAGTAATATCATTAATAAATATTCTTCACATTTTATTTTATATATTTTATGGGCAGGATTAAACAAAACGCTACACAGCACTTGTGATCGAACGAATTTTGCTCACTTGTGCACCAATTGCACACTTGCCTACGGCTCGTGTACAAACAGGTCCACGCGTGAGCGAAATTCGTACTTTAATCACTTGTACTGTAATATACTATTACGCCATGACATAAATCAATTATCTATGTTTACAAATATTTATGCACAAATTATCCTTCGAGTATAGAACAAAATGTTTTTATAAGAAAACCAGCTGAAGAAGTAGGTAAGCATGAACTACACGATCTAGAACAGAAATTCTGGGGCGACATTTTTTTGTGAACTATGCCCTTTATATTTATTTCCCAAATTTCAGTAGATATAGGTATTTTAGTTTAATTCTTGTACAATTTTTTTTTGTAATCTTCAGTCTCTAAATTTCTGACCCAAATTTGAGCATATACTCATAATTTAATTAAATCCATGGACACAATATAATAAAGATAGCATCAGTATCAACAAACAACATACCTTCACAACATCTTCATGGACGACCGTCGGAATATTACCTTTGCACATTGCCATCGTTTTATCCAAATTGTTATTCTCGTCCAGGTAATTAACGTGGACCGGATAAGTGAATCCCGGAATGTGGATGAGGCTGGGTGTACCGAAATACTTTTGAAACTTTTCTGCGTCAATGGTGGCGCTCATTATGACCAGTTTTAAATCGGGATTTAAATTGATCGCTCTGCGCATGAGGTTCAGCAAGAGGTCGGTGTTCACGTCTCGTTCGTGGGCTTCGTCGAGGATAATGTGAGTGCAGTCCGATAATTTCGGATCGGATTGCAGCCGCCTCAGTAATATTCCGGTCGTGCAGTAGAGTACATGGCCGGTGGCGTTGTTGAACTTGGATTTTAGTCGGACTTGATAGCCTATTGTGGTACCAACCTGAATTTAAAAAAATTCAAATTAAATGTGTTTTATTAAAATTTCCTGAACGCATCATTACGGTCCACATCTCCATATTGTATCCCTTGTGTGTAGCATCTACTCATATAGCTTTAAGGCAAACAAATAATATAATTACAAACATGCTGTAGTGGCAGATGACCAAGCAATTACAATTTATAAATTATGAACAAACAAATAATATAATTACAAACACGCTGTAGTGGCAGATGACCAAGCAATTACAATTTATAAATTATGAACAAACAAATAATATAATTACAAACATGCTGTAGTGGCAGATGACCAAGCAATTACAATTTATAAATTATGAACAAACAAATAATATAATTACAAACACGCTGTAGTGGCAGATGACCAAGCAATTACAATTTATAAATTATGAACAAAAAAAAAAATTCGAAAGAAAACCATTCAACAGAGGTTAATTTTTATTAGGATATTTTAACACATTCGTAAAATTATTATTGTATAATATTCTTGAACTTAAAATATATCATTTTATTATTATTCTACGTTAGGTTTATAATTTTCACACAGCGCAAAACATGCACTCACTGCAACAGTTCAAATAATGGAAGTGTAATGCAAATATTGACATTACAACCGTCGAATCGAAACATGAACAGACTTGCAAAAATTAGACACGTACTCGCAAAGTGACTGTGTAAATGGCAGTGCTCTTTATTGGGACAGTTAATTATAGTCTTCATAAGACTACGACGGGCTGCGCCATTATACACAGGACAATTTGTACCATCATTACCCATTACAAGCCATTATGTCCGTGAACATGTTAAATATAATTTTTAATTCCTAAAAATTCCACTTACTTGTTCCTCCCTTTCATTAGCTACCCTTTCAGCCAAAGATATAGCAGCTATCCTCCTTGGCTGAGTCACAACAATTCTACAATCTTTACCGTCTTCTCTATCCATTTTAGCCCACGACTCTAATATGTATTGTGGAACACGGGTGCTCTTTCCACAGCCAGGTTCCCCTTTTACTACTACAACTCGATTCTCTCTTATAATATCCATAATATTATCCCTAAAAAAAGTAATAAATGTAATTTCTTAAGACAACGATTCAATTCTATTCTTCCAATTTCATGAGATAATTGCATCAACTAAAAAGAATACCATGAGATCGAAAATAGGGATAATAATTCAAGTAATATTACGTTGGCTGTCCGGAATTCTCCAGTGCAGTGCATTTTGGTTATTTTGACATCTTGTGGATTTTTGAGGTTACTTGTTTTAAAAACAGTTTTGTGTTTAAAATATCTGCCGATTTTGTCTATTTCTAAGAACCTCAAAAAACCTCAAATGTCAAAATAAGTTCACTGCACTGGAGAATTCAAGGCAGCCAACATAATATTACTTGAATGATTATAGGGATTTTCAGAAAATGTGCTTTCAACTTTGTAATCGCAGTGGCGGTTTCAAAGGGGGGGTAATCGGGTAATAATAATAATACCCCCTCCAACAATTTTTATTGTTAAAAATTACCGATATTTCATATTCCAAACAAATGATATAGCCGGTAAATTTTTCCAACAGTTTAAAACGTTGGAAAAGGATAGGGAGATTTCACGGAACAAGTGTATGAGAGCGGAAGCACCAGTTTATTTATCTTTTTTTTTTAATTACCCTCCCTAGACTAGTTGGTTGGAAACGCCCTTGTCTAATCGTACGGTATAATAATTTTTAAACATTATTCATTAATGATTTTATAACATTATGGTAAGTCGTTTCTATTTCTATTAATCTTTATAATCGAACCAAAATTCTGAATTGATTTTCTGTTAATAATACAAAACTACAGCTCACATTTCTGCCCTAAAATTCACCGTTAACAATTCGGTTGACGGTTCAACTCTCTAACCCAAAGCGCCCCAACTAGAAATCCTCATTATTTTAGAATATTTCATCGCAAAAAAACTTACTTATAATGGGAAATTGGAAGTTGAACTAATTCACTAGCCGTATAATACTCTTCCGCGCGAAACCTCCTCTTAGTTTCCCTAAAAACAGGCCAATCCTCCTTAACATCCTCACCGACACCCTCACCCTCGTCATCCGGTAAGGTTTTCACCAGCAAAGGCACGAACTTATTTTCGTAGCAATCGACAATCGTCTGCATACTCTTCAACGCTTTCGGATGTAATTTAAGCACGGTCGCCATGTTCTTCACTTCCTCACCGTACAAAATTGGATGCTTGTCTTTAGTCAGTTTCCCCTCGGAATTTAAATAATTCAAGGCCAATAGAGCACACTTCGTGGACGCGTCTTGTTTAGAAAAATCGACCGCTGAAAATTTTATATCAGCCGGCCACTTTAAATGATACGTACATTCCCAATGTAAAACCCCCTTCTGAGGTTCTTTTTTGAGATATAAGGGTTTTAACGCGTATGATTTGTTTTTAAGTTCCTTACTTACAGTAGCGAATATGTTGTGCAGTAGGTTTTTCGGAACCGGGTAGATATTCTGTAGTTCTTGAATTTCTTTTCCTGTTAAAACCTGTGAAATCTGCTTGGTTTCCGAGGCTTGTATATTTTCCTTTCCTGTCAATTTGGTTGTGCGGTTTAATTTTTTTTTTGTTAATTTTCGTGAAGTTTGTTCGGTTTCCTGGTTTTGCGAATTGACGGTTTTACATTTTAATAAATTTTCCTTCCCAATCGACGTTGAATAATTTCTTTTACTAATATTCGTCAATATGTTGACAATCAACCTCAACTGCACGGAGTTACTGGCGATCCGTCTTTTCTTAGGGCTTGGTTTGTAAAATGATTTAATTTTATTTCGAGCCATAGCGAGGGTGAGTGGTTCTTCTATGGCTCCAGTTCCTGGTTTCTTGAATGAATTTGTTATGTTTTCATTTATAACACCCCAAAAATTTTGTTTATTTCTGGGATTCAATTGTTTGGTTAGGTTATAAGCGTTGTTCGATTCTTCGTGGTAAATTGCCTGCTTATTTTGGTTTTTGCCACTCGTGAAGAAATTCGCGCCGATTGGCTCATTTTTTGTTATTTTCCAAAATTTACCGGTTAAAGAAGATATCCTCGCGCGGTACATATTGATGCCGGTTTTGTGGAAGTAATTCGTAGAGTTTTATTAATTTTACTTGGTTGAATTTCACTATTTATAACTTATAGTTTGTAATTTTGCAAAATGTTATTGTGGTATTATTTATAAAATCCGAAAAATGTGGAGAAAGTTAGGTTATAACTGACGCAACCAAATATACTTCTTCCTTGACATTTATGAACATGTGATTTGAACAGAGCAGCACTAGCCCTTAAAATTGAGTGAATCCCTTCCGAGCAGCGGCGGTTCCTGGACCGTCATAGAGGAGGCTAAGACAGAGATGCCGCTCATGCTGCAGTACTTGCTCCTATAGAGGAAACAAATATTCCGTTGCTGTTTCGGTCAAATTTTCTTCCGTAGCCTCCTCGCAGAATATTCAGGAGCCGCCGCTGCTTCCGGGGCTCTTATACAATCAATAATTATTACCATTCTTTGCTTGATTAAAGTAAACAAAAAATGGTGATGGGGCCATTTAATGGTGTAAAAAGAATTTTTATGATTAATGCGTTTGTGTTGGATTTTATCAAAATCATTTGATTAAAAATTAAGATTTGCTGCTTGCATAAACTTGCAACCTTGGGGTTGTAGGTGACCCTATCCTACAATCCAAACCCCTGAACCCCAGCCAGAATTTCTATAAATGAAGTGATTGCTAACAGAAACACAAATTCTATCAGTGTATTGTTACATTCACATTTTGTGTTTAACTGGATGGATTGTCGATGGAGTTGAGCCATCCACCCCCACCACTCTCCGTACTAACTACTTTAATCTACAAAGGCGCCAAAAAAATTTCTTTGGAAATTAATTAAATGTAGAAAGTTTAGAAATAATACATCAAGGTGCCAAATGTATATATTTTTTTTAAATCCATTTATTTACTTGAAAGTCATGAAAAAACACGAGAGATATATGAAAAACTTTATTATAAAAATATCACAAACATTACGTATTAAACTTGCATTATTTTATGAATTCGTTCGTATCCATATTTAATTAAATACTGGAAGGTTTTATTTTGCTGCAATTCATTTAATTCCGAATCCTCCATCAACACATCCAGTGGAGGCAATAATGTGTGTGGGTCTGCACCTGAGAAAAAAAAAAGTGATAAACTAAAAATATTAGGTGGTGTTTTATTTCACACCGTTCTCTCATTTGAAATTGACGTTTAGTTAACATCATCACTACTCTAATTTTTGAATTAAAAATTTATTGCTTAGGCATTTCACGATCTTGGGAGTAGGTTACTCGCTTTAAATCTAGCGATATAAGCTTCATGGACTGGTGGCTGTGAAAATAGACGAAAGTTTTACCATCAGAATGCCAGCTTATAGCTTCGACCAGTCCATGAAATACTTGGTAAGGTGTGGTACCGCATGATCTCTTCGACAACACAAATTTTTGCAAACTATCGCCACTTCAATTAATGTCATAACTTACCTAATGCAACAGCCAAATCAACCGTCTTAAACATCAGCTTATGCTGCAATATTTCCAATGGCGAATCCAAATCCTTCTCATCCCACCCATCCCTCAATATAGCCGTGTTCCAGATTTTAAGGGTCAGTTCATTCCTCAACTCATCGTCACGAATAAAGGACAGGAGATCTAAGGCCTTCTTGAATTCAATCTCCGTGGCATCCCTGTATTCGGGACAAATATACAGGTGAATTAAATCTTTCGGCGAAATCACCCTAGGTCTGATGGTGTCGTAACCGAACTGTTGCAGGACATAATCGGGAATGTCCTCTTGATAGGTGATCAATTCCAGGTGTGCGTTAATGTTTTCAATGACTACATCCGAGGGTTTTTTCCCGGCCGCCAACTTTGCCAACTTAGCCATGCTCAACATGGTTTTCTGCCTGGTAACCGATTCCGTTTCAGTTTCGGCTAGTGTGCGCAAGGTATTCGCAGCATCGTCATATTTCCTGTCGAAGGCGTTCTGCATCCAGGAGAGCGAGGGATGTTGGGATAGAAATTTTTGCAGCTGCATGTTGTTCCTGCTGCTGCCACCGATTTTACGGCAAAGATTGATCAGCTTTCCCTGCTTGTTCTGCTGCAAGTACCAGTTGTAAACGAACGCGGAGAAGTCTTCATTGTGGAATCTGTCCATGTATTCATCCAAACGGGCTTGGTTGTCGGTTTTTTCGCAGATCAGGACGAGGCTTTCGAAATCGAGGTATTTTTCGGCTATACCGGCGGCTCCTTCCCACTGTCCATCTTGAACTGAAATAATCATATTATTTAAAATATCAAATTCACGATTATCTGTAATAATTACTCAATGGATCAATTAACTTTCTCCTGTCGGTTTGGTATTGTTTCAAGAGAATATTTTCTTGTTGGGATCCTTTTATGCTTTCCAAATGGCTCTTGCGCCCATCCAGAATGTAATCAATTAATGACACCAACTGCTCGTACATTACGTTTCTTTGTGCGTAATCAGAAAAGTCTTTAATTCCATAATTATACGTAATGTGTTGCTGAAATGAAAAAATTTGTTTCGTTTCATAATTGTTCGTTTATTTCTAGCAAGTATATATGGAGTCATATGGCGGAGGAATGTGAGGAGGTGAAGAAGGAATGGGTGGGAGGAAAAAGGTCTAAAAGAGTAACAGAATGGATAAGAGAGGATGGAGCCGGGACAAGGATTCTGGGGAGATTGGGATGGGAGAAAGAGCGCAGGTGGGAGAGGGAAACAGTACAATAAAATAAGAAGTTGTTACACGAGATCTTTATGTCAATAAAGGTTTTTTTTATAAAGATATCAAAAATGGCTATTTTTGCTCTGAAGAAACTACGGCTCGTTATGGCTTGCGCTGAATTCCTACCTCAAGGTTAATTGACTTGGTTATCAACGTATAAATGATTAATATTACCTGAGTAATCAAAGAATTCATTATTCCTTCTGAGCCCGCTGCACTCGTCCATGGAATATAGTCAGGAGCCGTGGCTAAAGTTTCGCTAGTGGGTTGAAAATACGACGAATTTTGCTGACGGTATTGCATGACATCTTTAAGAACACTCTGAGAATAAAAAAAAGTAATAAATTAATTAAATCCCTTTGTTCAATGCAAATAAACTCACCAATAAAATTTCATTAGTTTCAGATATAACTTTAGCGACTTCCACGGGATTTTTATCCGAATGAGCAGTATCCTCGCAGTTATTAACCAGCTCCTTTATAAGCCTGTAAACCTTTGTAATTCCTCTGTAAAAGACGTCCTGATTGGTGAGCCCATTCTCAAAATTAACGGTGGTATCTCGCGTGGCTTTTTCGACGGCCGCCTGCATGATTTTGTTGTAAGGCATCGACTTCAAGGATATTGCCGCCACAATTTTTTCAGAATTCTCCGCTAGAACGTACGTGGTGGCTAAAGTTGTTTCTCTGAGCGTAACAGCCGAGAGTTTTTGCCAGAGTTCGGTTTCCTTCAAGAATCTCACGAATATGGAATGGGCTTTCTGCTTGTCTTCCAATTGTTTTAGTACTTGCATCGCATAGGAACTGCCGATGCCTACCTGAAATAGAAAATTGGTTATATTGAATACTTTATTTCAAAAGTCAAATCAAATAAAATTAATCCCCCTAAGCCGACACTGCAAGAAATTACTAATATTTCAACTAAAGCACATGTAAGTTACTAGAGATGGGTAAAACTTGTAATTTTGAGAGACGTTGCTGTTTGTGATTAATATTTGGAAGTGCTATCTTGTAGTGTCTTCTTACAATCATGTTTTAAGTAACAGTCGCAATTTAATTTAAGTAACAGTCACATATAGAGTAGCAATCACGTTTTAAGTAACGGTCACAGTTTAACCCAGATATGCCTAAAGTTCTATATGTAGGAGCAAGCGCGCACCCAGGGGGGTGGCCATCGGGCGCCATTTATATATGGCGTGTTAACCACCAAATCTGGCCCTAGGAAAATAGTGCTTTTTAGAATTGTTATTAATTGTAATGCCATTGCTACGTTACATTTTTATTGAATGTCATATTCACGGATTTCCAGTTAACACATTTGTTTGTATTTGAGTTATAATATGTGAGCCCCCCACCAAGTTAAATTTCTGGGTGCGTGCCTGTGTAGGACGACTATTTTAAAGTTCCTCTTAAAATTATATCCAGAATATCGTCAGCGCCATCTATCATTTTTTTATTCCAATAAGTACATTCAGTGATTATTCGTCGACAAGCTAAAAATAACCACTCTGTGTTTTTAAATCTTAATTACTTGATTTAGAGAAACATATCACTTACTTTCCTTTAACCCCTTAACACACATTTTTTATTTCAGAATGCTAAAGCAAAATCTTTTTATTTTTTTATAGTTGATAATAAATATATAGGTATATGTGAGACCTATTTTCAAAAGTCAAAATAGTTAAAAATAGGAAAAACTGTATTTTCTTTTTTTTTAAGTTGATAATAAATATATTTGGCACTAATGTATGCCCGAGTCACACTCGGGTGTGTGCATTAGGGGTTAATTTAAATCTCGGGTAAATGTCGGTTAAGTATCAATCACAGTATCAGTAACGGTTGTGATTTTAAGTAGCAAATAAAATTTATTTTCTATCTACTATAAAAATGTATTTCGTTATATTCAACATTTGTTTCATATTTACCTGATTTTCACCAATCCACCGTGGATCATTTGCGGGAATATCATCCAACAAATCCTGGCTCACGGATGCAATACACCTATCCAGCCCCGTGTCCACACCGGGTAAGCATCCATCAGAAAAGAACAACTCACTTAAAATATCATTACAGGCATTCTGTAACACACGCAAAAATTAATCTACAAAAATCTCGGGCCTCGCAAGTGTAAGATTATTTACATATTGATTTTTTATGTGAAATAAGAATGCGGCCTTGATTTGCCCAACGGTGTCCTTGTAGGCGGCTTGCATTTCTTCTGGGTTAAAGGTGTACAGTGTTAAGTTTTCCATGCCGACTTCAGCAAACGAAGTTTCTGCCGGTGTGCCTGAACTCATAACACTCACACTTAAATCCGCAGCCATGTCATTGCTAGTGACTGCTACTAAGCCGTGATTTCTGGAGAAAAATACCGGGGTGTTGACACAAATAGATCCACCTTAAAAAAAAATTGATTTTTTTAAATTGCATGTATAAATTTTTTAGCTTGAAAAAAATTTATGATAAGCGTATTGACAGTGATTTTTTAATAATCATGCTCCATTTATGCTTTGCTCAATTACTCCCATATCACAGCTGGACATTTTTCCGGCAACAGTGATAATATTTAATTCATGAAACATTTATCTTTTTGCTGATAAGTTATTCACTTTTATCATTGAGTTGAGGAACAGTACAGCACAATTAAAGTACTTTTTATGGTTTTGATATTCTTCAAATATTACTTCGAAATTTCCTTTATAACGAAAATTCCAGGTTATGGTTTGAAATGATATTTTGCAACAGTTATTTCAGTTAAAGGTATAAAAATATGCTAGAGATACCTTTTAGGTGCAGCATACCGCACATAGTTAATTTTTTGAAAAAGTGTACTTAAACCCTTTTACTTCCCCTCAATTTAAATCATCATATCTAGTTATTATTCATATGTACCTACATAAAGGTCGCTCTAGCACAACCTACATTGTTTGAAAAAGTTGATTAGTTATTAATTACCCAACAAGAAATCCTGTGGCGAGTTAAATTCCAAACAATCAGGATCCTCCGTCTGTTTAATGACAGTGATAGCCCTGTGATTAAAAACATAAGCCACGCTACCAGTTAACAGAAATCTGTAACCCAGTGTCTCGGTCGGATTGTCCTCTCTGTATAAACCACTCATTTTGATGAGATAGAAATTTGACAGCTGGCTAGGGACTTGATTTGAAGCTGTATCGATACTAATAAGGGCGTAGTGTATTTGTGGAGAATGATGCATGTTGACAGCTGCTCCCAACAGTGTAACGCCGCTACCGTCCGATTGTAAGTCCAAAATCCACATATCTGTATCCGAGTGGTCGGCTCCACAGTTTTCCCATACTGTTCCGTAAAATCCTTCCCTGACCAAACGAGATAAATCCGCCACGTATATTAACGTTTCAGGTTCTGTTAAAGACAAATGCCATTTCTGTAAAGAATGGCCAGCTAAAACGAATACCATCCATTGGTTTTCGTTGGATAAAGTTGCTAGTACTCGAACTAATCTCTGAAAGAGAACGGCAGGAATGAATTTAGACTAATATAAATAAAATAAAATAAATTTACGGTTTCTGCAGACTGTTCATTAGTTATAGGTCCAAAGATGAGTGAGGACATCTTTTTGCTAATTCCTCCCAACCATCCTGACGGCATTTTTAGAGTTCGACAAGTCAATGAGTGCCTCCCTGATGACATTTGTGGCTGTACCAATACAACTGTGCACGTAGTCGTAGCTAAAATGCAGCCAAGTCCTTCCACCCCAGTGAGACTGTCGCATTCTTGCCCTTGCAGATCAACCGACTGCTCAATCGATATTTCTTCATGAGCAATCGCAGGCCAATATCTTATTACACCTAAATAATATAAAGTATTACAAATTTTAAGTCCACTTACATACTAAACAATTTTAGGCTACGATGTTCTTAATACTTTCACAGACAACTACACTTTAGCTGTAAGAATTTATATTACGGGATGTACCCGATAAATAAATATATAAAATCATTCGGATGTGTACGTTCTGGGATAAGTCTTTATATGCAGTCCAAAATCTTTTACAATTATTACTACTATCGTGTGAGCCACAAAATTTTGTTTCAGAGTTGCCTGTGAAATAAATGAGGTATGTCGCATATTATTACATCATGAGACTAGATTACTTCAATTGAATTAGATTTAAAAAAAAGAATTAATCTCAGACATGACTGCTATGTTTCTCTCTCTCGGTCATGGCCAACTCTGAAACAAAATTATGTGGCTCACACCTTATATTTATATAGAGCTATGTTTTAAATTATTAAAAATTGTTTAAAACAAAACAATGTAACATGTGGTTCCATGTACGCAAAGATCCACTGATCAAAGTAATTAATAAAAAACTAGAATTATATTTGATCAAAAATGTATTGATCTTATTACGGTGCAAATATGCATTAAAAATATTTAAAACATCAGATTAAAAAAATTACTCTACCTTCCGGTGATACTGCAATGCAAGAAGGTGCCGTGCCGCTATTAATAAAAACCGAAACCAACTCAGCTCTGTGCGCTAAATCACTTTGCGGCAACTGAAGCTCGTAACACTGATTGGAAATTATTCCTCTCCTCGGAGTACCAAACTGTAAAGGTACGGGGCTTTGTCTGTACTGCCAAATTAGTAAGCGCCGTCCACACACAAGCCAAGCGTATCCACATTCTGACGATATCCGCGCCGACACCACGGTATTCCGTTCAGCAAAAGTTAACGCTTCTGTTATAAGTACGGGCAAAGGTTGGCCGAATCTCTCCACTGTGTTCCATTGCGACTTCAATACATACTGTACTGATTGGGCTGATTTTCCGGAGACACTGATACGGCTGAAAATTAAAGGATATTTGATAAATTATTACTAACCGTATTACAAATTATTGACCAGTTCCTCGCAATTACAAAGTAAACGCAATTTATTTTCCATATGAGCTCATCTGGAAATCTTGTTTTCGTGTTATTTAAGTAAATTTAAGACCGGTGAAACAATTTCTAGGTTATGACACTTACGCAGACTTTTTAAAAGATGGTCCCACGGAATGCCGCGCGGATACATTTTGGCGAGATCGGGGCGAAAATGGACTTTTGCTCCCGAAAATCGATGCTTGGAAACTCCTATCCATCCTTTAAATAATAAACTCGCAAATAATTCAAACAGCGCGTTTTCCAAACGCTTTGCAAACACACAGTGCTGCCACTTCTAAGTTCTCATGATTCGATACATCTAAATAAATATGTTTAAAACAGTATAAAAGTTAGGGTGTCCAACTTTTTTCTCAAATGAATGATTAGGACCTTTGACCAGTGACGGTTCGCGGGGTTTTTTCTGGTACGGCTTAGGAACAAGAGGTGGTAATACAGATAGGTGTGGACACGCCTTTGATTATATACTTTTGGATTGCGCCACTTCATGTGTGTCTCCAAGAAACGGTGGCGCGGCGGGACCCTAAATGGTTGCGGTATATTACTAAATTGGTAGCTATTTTGTGTCTATGACATATGACTCTATGAGCTCACATTGCATTTTGTGGTACCCTGCAATTTATTCACACCTTTGAATATATAAACATTTATATTGTTAAATATTCACACTATGTCAAAATATTGCTATGCGAAAGGCTGCAATACGTCCACGTATATAGCCAACACGGTTATAATACTCGTCAAATGATGTACACGTCAGTTGACTTTTGAACCTAAAATTCTGTATTAGATTTCCATCAAATCCGGAACTTTGCAAATTATGAGTTGATGCTTTGCTTATAAAGAACAGGCAGGAAAGTGGACCCGAGTTGCCGAAATATGCTCGCATTTGCATTCTCCACGTTGCTGATGAATACTTTTCGGTTTTTAAATTACGCTCCATTTTCGACTCCGGGGCGGGACTTATATCGGGCTCAAGCTCGCGGACAACTTTTGGAGCAGTGATCATATGGGAAATGGAGGGGGAATAGCAGTCCATATGTATATAGTTAAAGGTGGAGAGTGCTCGAATGTGGTAGCCCTATTTATAATCAGCAATCATTTAATCAACGCGATATACTATTATGCAGTTGGTCATTACTGACAGAGCATGTTTCCGCGATTTTAAGACTAACATAACCTCAAATAAATTGCTTTTATTTCGAATATAGTTTAATTTATTATTAATTATGAAGATCTCTGAGAAAAACACTAGAAATACAAAGGAACGTCGAAAAAGTATGAGGATCTCTAAAAAAAATTCTACGGAACAAAAAAAAAGTGGAAAGCATTCCATAACCGACAGCGTTGAAACAAATATAACGGAGGAAGAACAATTCGATCTTGACAATGTTTCAGAAGACCTAAACACATCAGAAGTGGATGACGTAAAAGAAACTATCTGCAATGGTGAAACAGACTACGGAAATGAAGAAAACGTAGAAAATCCAAACAACGAATCTGATGTGAAAGAAGATAAAGCAAAGGTTCTTGAAAGGTTAACCAAATTCAAAAACCTTAAACACAGTAATAGGAAAAAGAAACCTATGAAAGTATCTAAAAAGAGAGCTTGTGATGTTATAGAGCTACTGCAAGCGCCAAAGAAGAAACGTGATATATATAATCGAGCGTGCAAGTTGCCGAAGGAGCTTTCTAGGGGCAAAGAGTACGGCTGGGATTCATTTGTGCACATAACGAGACACATGCGGCACTGCATGTTAAATCAGGAGTGGCACAACTTTCCCGATCTGATATTACTGCTGCTTAGGCATCCCGGACAAGCGATGAAGTCTTTTAAAGTTTTTATCAAAGAAGTAAGTTCAATATAATATTCTTGGATATTAATACAGTTTGTGCTTTCTAATAATTAATGCTATTATAAATAAATAAATACTGTTTGTGAATGGGGAAGAGATACATGGAAGCATCTAGCAGAGGAATGTGAAGGTGTAAAGAGGAGTGGGTGTGAATGAAAGGGAGCAGAAAGGTAAAGTAGATGAGAGAGGATGGGGCTGGGGTAAGGACACTGGAGTAAATTGGGCGAGAAAAGGAAAGCAGTAGAGGAAAGGAAAGGGAGGGAGATGATGGTGAAGCATGTAGTATAATATTGAAGTGTGCCGTTAAATTATATGCCAACAAAGGTTCTTTTTTTTATTTGCAAGATCTTATTAGTAAAATGTTTATGGGAATATTTTCATCTTTCATAATTTTGACATTTCAAACATCAGTATCTTCCGATCCTGCAAAACGCTTGATGTACCGTGAGATCAAAAAGTTGAAAATAGTTGACAGCCCTTAACCCTTTCGCTGCGGCGTTAGGAAAACGTTCCATGTCTGTGGTGCGGCTTTAAATTAGCCTGGAACTTTATGTATATGTTAACAGCAACGCCATCTAGCAGAATAAGAAAACCTATAAATCTGTTAACAGTATGCTTATTGTTTGTGAAAAGTTAAAGCACTAGAAAGTAACTTTTCGCGAAAAATGAAGAAACATGTTGACGCAAAACCGAAACGAAAATATGCGTCTACAGCAGCGAAAGGGTTAAAACGTAAGGCAACTGACAGAAGTTCAGTGGCATCACTAAGAATGGGAATTTTGACATGGAAAACCCTGAAATTTAAAAATTGAACAGCTTGATAATGAATCTTAAATGTATTATTCAGTTTTGAAAATAATTGCTAAGGTTTAAAAACACACAAAACTTTTATTAAAACAAGTAACCTCAAAAAACCATAAAATCTCAAAATTAACAAAATGTACACCACAAGGCCTTGGTGAATTCCAGACAGCCAATATAATTTTACTTGAATTATTATAGGGATTTTCAGAAAATGTGATCACTTTTTGATCACGGTATATTTAAATTAAAAATAAACCGTAAAGTATAAATTATACCATCAAATCGAAGAAAGTAACATCATTTTTTATTTGGCAGTAAAGTTGCTATTTCATATTGCCGTTCTAATTTTGTTTACTGTTTTAATTTCAGATATCGTACATAAATTTCCTTGTGAATTCAGACCCGGGCAACTCCGATCTTCTCGACCAATTCTACCATCAAATGTTTGTTCCCATTCCCAAGAGGAAAATGATGCACTTGGAGGTTTGGTACAGGGACGAATGAATTAAATTATTTATTGCACATTTCCCATTTTACATCACGTTTACAATCAGTCCAGGAAATCTTCCGTAGAGGTGACGGTGGCTTCAATCAAAAGTCCGAAATCGAGATCGGTCAAACTGGCTTTTGCAGTTAGCAGGTCTAAGAAGGTATCCAGCGGGGATAAACGGTCCGCCGATGGAAATGCAGCTAATCCTAAAATAATAATAAAAACGAATTGAAACAATTTAAATATATGATTGTTACATCCTGGATAAAACATATAATTCATTTCTATTCTTATGCACACAGTGTTTAATTTTATAACCCAATTAATTGAATTTAATATAGTTTATTTTCAAGTGGCGTTTTGTTTGTTTTCTTATTTAATATTCCGGGTGGTGACTGAAATGCAGCATAGGGAATCACATTGAAATATGTGAATGTTTTTAGCTTTCTTGACAATTTCACAGCAAAATAGTTTTTTGTAAATAACAAAACTTTATGTTATTATTCTTTTCTAATACAGAAAAAAATACAGACAATTTCATTTGGCCTAGTTTATAAACATTTTCTCAAATAGGATATTACTCCATTACTTCTCATTGTACTCAAGTGAGTACAACAAACATTATGGGCTTTAATGATATTTAGTGGCTTACTTTAGAGAATTTATTTGTAACAAAACGTTCTGGATTAATGATATAACAGTGATTCTATTTGGCTTTAAGAAATTGGGTTTTAGAGTACTTAAAATTCTTTTGAACATTTATATATCTTGGGCAGTAATGGATTTAACTTTTTAATTAAATTGAATTGAAAACTTCACTCTGCGTTAAAAACATCTAATTCTTCAATTCAGTTTCTAAATTAATTACCATGTAGAATGGATTTAAGGATTTAATCAGCAAACTGATTGTAGTTCATTAGTAGATTGAAATGCAGACCAAAAACAATTAACTGAATATTATTGTGCACGTCTTGTAAGACCTTTAGTTAGGGAAACATTCAATCCAAGTTTTTCAAACTGTTTCGTCCGGTTTTAACTTGTCTTCTGATTTTAACCCTCTATTGCATGCTGTTCCCAAATGGTAACATAATTTTTGTTGGGCAAAGTGCTGCCATCTTGCGAAATAAATAATTACTAAAATAAATAAGACTGTAAGAGATCCTCAAAAAAATTTGTTTTTCAGGAAATCTTTCAGAAGACATTAATTTTTTTCTTTATTTCTCAACTGGTAGAGCAAACATGTTCGTACAGCGCACAGAAAAAACTAAGCAAACGAATTACAAGTAAATGGAGCAATCCATAGGAATATTGATATGGATGTCTCTCATCAGACAACTTTCCTCACGCAGGTTGCAAAAGTTTGTTGCATTTACAAAGTCACCATAAAATCATGATTCACAATATTTACAAACTAGGACTTAAATAAATTAAACTAAATTAAATAAAAAATCAGCTGAAATAACTTCATACTAAAATCATTACGTTACGTGTTATCTCACTTTGCGACATCTTTAATGACTTACCTAATTGATTCTTTGTTTTATTCAAACCATGACCCCTCGAATTTTGTCCTTCAACTCCTGCCAGTATATTCATTGCATGTTCCCTTGCCCGTAGCATTAAACTAATGGGATGGTTCCATTGATTTAAGAGCCGTTTCGCTCTGGACCTTGGCAGTAAAGACAACAGTTTTAGTTTCTTTTGTATTCCCAATTTGGTATCATCGATATCTGAAATAATCACAAGAATTTGAAAATATTTATTTGTAAGTCGATATTCAATTTTGGAAGGCAATCCTGCTACATTCCCGAGTTTTATCAAAATGTTTGAGAAAAAAGTTAGAGGTTATTTGTAATTTTAAAAATAAATGAACAACAATTGTGACATAATGGTAAAACAATAGTAATTTACGGGATGAGTAGAAAGTTGCGAGTCCCGTAAAATCACTTTTGGAACGCGTTACGTACAATATTTTTTCTGCAGCCGTTTTTTTATGTTTAAAAAGCTAAAACACACACGAATGTTATATGACATGTGCTTCCGAAATCGTTCCGAAAGTGAAACAAAACCGTCCCGAAAATAACTACTTTCGGTACGATTTATGTAAAGTGGCACTTTCGATTTAATAAATCATACCGAAAGTTTTATTTTCGGGACGGCTGCAGAAAAAGTTATTATATTAGTGGCTAGCTTGGATTTGAATTGTAAACATGCGATTGTTGTTTACAAAATTTTATAAATACTGATTTTTCGGTTGCTTCAAATTTACTTAGACTGACATTAGTAAATCTTCATATTTTTATTTACCAGCCATGATTATTTTCATAACGTCCACTTGCAGTTCGAAAACGTGCCTGTGCACGTACTGCAGGAAAATGTTAAACCTCAACGTCCTGTACCCCAAAAACGTGAAAAACGACGTGAAACCCAACGGCAGTGGAAATGCTATGGATTCCACAGCTAAATAATAACGTTCGAGAACTGTGAACAACATGTAACGTTTCTCCTCCGGCAGTTGGTTTCTGTAAAAAAAAAATTGGAAATTAGATTCGTCAATCTTCAATTTTTCTTTTACACTTACATGAAAACAAAACCTTTGTTGTGCTCGTAGCGTGCATCGAATGTGGCGGCTTTGCATAATATTTGACACAGCAGTCTCGACTGCTCGAGTTGTGCGGCTATGTATCTGGTGGCCACTGCGTGCACGTGCATCGGAGTTTGCGACTGCCACTGGAACCGACTTATTTTGTTTTCCGTGCTTTGTTTCAGCAGGTGCATACTGAGTTCTCGTAAATTCTAAAATAAAAATGTAAATGAAAGTTGGCGGCTGGTAGCGTGACTCATGATACGGCCAGCAGAAATAGAAATTTGTATCTCGATCACATCATTGAGTAAATGAGTCAACCGTCCTGGACTCATTTTTACTGCCACATCTAGAGTTGTACCAAGCACTCGAGACCTGTCTTAAATTCAATTGGCTCCGGTGATTTGTTGTTACGTTCTCTGAATACTTTCTCATTCTGTGCAAACTTTACCTCCACATATCTCGAGTGCTTGGTAATACTGTACTACTGTAGAATAACGCCACCAATCGCACTGATTGAATATACATTACGATTAAAGAAAAGCCGGATAGGCAGACCGAAACTCCGAGGAAGGTGTCCATTTTGACAGTACATACCTTCAAAACCGAACAAGTAAGGTATATAATGTTTTGCCCTTGTTGATGCAATGATGGTTTATAGACTGAACATGGAAATTTATAAATAAATTTAAGACATCACTTGTTGCAGAAACATTAAATAATAATAATAATAAATTGCTTTATTTGCATAATAATACCATTAACAATATAACTTAAATATGTGTAATACAAACTGAACTAAAAAATGTTTATGCCGAATGCGATATAATTATGCAAATCCTAAGGTGGGATTAAGTTATGAGGTAATCCTCAAACTGCTCTACCATCCAAACCTTGCAAAATATGAAGGTCATAAATGATTATAGGTAAAAAAAGTATAAAAAAGAATAAACTAATTCCGTACAAAAACATGCGAGTGTGAAATTTTTTTAACGTAATAAATTAATACTGGAAAACAGCCTGAAGGTCCTTCTTGCGTTTGTGAAGTGGTGAAAAGAATGGCCAAGCCTTTACTTGGATCTGGTCATAATACCACCAACAAATTTTAATTTTTCAACTTTTACTTACCACAGAAATTATATGTTCTTGCTTGCTCGCAGTGCAGGTTTCGATCTCATAAAACGGCAATGCATCACTCTGACTTTTCATTGTTGATAAATCCGCAGAACCCGACAGTGTTAACGATGCACCGGGAGACATGGGAGTGCTCGATCTGCTTAAAGCTTCTGGCTGAAATGTAGTAAAACTTAAATAATAATTGCTTGTAAATTTTAATAATTTATAACATTGTAAACACTAAATTATAAAATCCAATTACACACTAGACATATAATTAACACATAAATATAAAATAGATTGTATATTACAGTTTCGCCTGAAGATGGCGCATAGCTGAAACCGGTAGTGAAGTAAATAATAAAATACTAAGGAGGTGCCTGTATAAACACAATGTAGAAATATATAAATACATATTGTAGTTGGAATAGAACACTTTAACTTATATTTTTTATGAATTAAAAATGTTTATTATTGTTTGTTCGCAGAAATTTATTTCCAGCAATGGAAATACTATAACTGCTAAATCGAATGGATTAGATATCCTCATGCCCCCACTAATAACAGTTGCTATTTTTCTAGGCGGAGTTTATAAGTTGCGCTTTTCTTGTTCTCCGTCGCGACAGCACATTTTCGTAGCGCCAAAATTTAATAACTAATTTGCAACAATTATATAATTTCATTGTTATATATGAAATATATTATTGTTTTCAAATTTTATAAATCAAAAATTAAATTCCATAATTATGCAACCAGCTATAAAAAATTCAATACAATAATTGTTTCAAAACTTATACATATACCGTATGCTTTTTTTATCGTGGGCCATAGGATTTTACATGTTAAAAATTATACCTTGTGTAATGTATTTGAAGCAAATCTTAGTTGGTAAAATAAATCAATTATTTTTCTACATGATGCGCTTAATTAGAATAATTTAAACATGTTTTATTCCATTAAAAAGTGCTTTTGGTCGGAACCGGACGATCGGGATATGCTGCAGAAAAGTTGTCAACTATTTCCCTAAAATAAAAATTCCCTGACTTCTTGTAGAAAAATACAACTATTTCCCTGCTGGACAAACCTCTTATAATTGCCGTTACAAATTCCACCTGTTCTTCAATAGTATAAATGGACATTTCCTAGTATAAATTCGTTTGATTTCTTGCCTCACTAATCAATCTGACATTTCGCAAATTCAAGGTACTTTGATTATTTTTGCTCAGTTATTTATATGAAATAATTTCATTTTTAATGGAATAAAACATGTTTGAGTTATTCTAATGCAGCGCATCGTATAGAAAAATAATTGATTTATTACAACCTAAAATTTCCTTCAAAATTCATATTAAAACAAAGTATAAGTTAAAGATAAAAAAAATATACTGTATAATCAAATTCAGTAAACAGAAATAAATTTACATCGGCCATATTGAAGATACGTTACCATGTAATTTCTTATGGCAAATTTGATGTGCGAATCACTCTTAAATAATAAATTCATAACCAAACTGAAACCTACCTGATAACAAACCAAAGAAACCAGCAGTTTGTCCACGACTTGCGCCGGCTTAAACCTCTGCTTCCCCTTTGCGTTTCTTACGAGCGTGTCCCAGAGCTTCACCCACAAATCCATTCTATACGGAACGATCCTCTGCTGCGGCGAAAGCAACATCATGGACGCATTCCAGAGGGCGTCTTGCGATAATCCAATTACTCTTCCGTTAATCTTAACTTCAACATCGCATCCAACGGGCTGGCTGGTTACGGGCAGCAAATTGATCAGCTGGCTAGCATCCGAAGGTAAATTTCTCTGTACCGATGCATAAGAACTGCCCAGTAGGAATTCTTTCAACATTTGTGGATACCCAAGGGCGAGAGGTTTTTCAACTTGGGATGCAATTAACTGTAATAAATATATAGGTTTTTTGTAAATTAGGCTTTGTACTGATCACCACGAGGCGCTGATATTCATAAGTCGCACAGACCCTCTATTTGTACCCTTGAAGAGCAACGCAGTGGCGGTTTCAAAGGGGGGGTAATCGGGTAATTACCCCCCCTAAGAATTTTTCGCTTAACAATTTTGATTGTTAAAAATTACCGATATTCCAAATAAATAATATAACCGGTAAATTTTTCCAACGCTTTAAAACGTTGGAAAAGGATAGGGAGATTTCACGGAACAGGTGTATGAGAGCGGAAGCACCAGTTTATTTATCTTTTTTTTTAATTACCCCCCCTAGACTAGTTGGCTGGAAACGCCCTTGGTGCAACGCGCACCCGATTCCTAACACCACAGACTTTTTATGGTCAAAACTGTAATTGTAATATTTACAATAATTTGTTTCAGTGAAACTGTTGGATGCGACCACTAAGTGTACATTTCCGTAATTTGAAGAATTGAACCTCACTTTAGCTTTGTTATATCACGTTATATTAACCCTGACGTTCGACGAGGAGGCTATGCATGAAAATTTGACAAAAACAGCAGCAGAATATTTGCTTCCTCTATAGGAGTAAGTAGTGTAGCATGAACGGCATCTCTGTCTTAGCCTCCTCTACGAAGATCCACGAGCAGCCGCTGTCCTTACTTAACAAATGCCACCGTAATCACGACAATAAAAAATATTTCCGTGATATCAAATGCAGTCTGTGTGGTAATTTAAATATTTTCGTAAGTTCCCGGTGTATCCACCACAAGATCAATTTTCTTAAATGAGCTCATTTTAAGCGATAGTTACAATATCGGACAAACCGTGCAGTGCCAAAATTGGCTCTAGCTAATGCCGCCATATTCGAGACAATAAAAAATATTCCCGTGAAATCGAATGCAGTCTCTGTCATAATTTAAATATTTTCGTAATTTCCCGGCGCGTCCACCACAATATCAATTCTTAAATGAGCTCATTTTGGTTGTCTTTAAAGCGATGGTTACAATATCGGTCAAATAGTGCAGTGCCAAAATTGGCTTCACATAGACAATTTGGACACATAAAAGGTTATACTAGTTCTCGCCGCTAATCACAGATGTCGCTTATCTATTCTAATTTATCATGCCTTGTATACAGTATATTTTTTTTATCGTGGGCCATAGGATTTTACATGCTAAAAATTATGCCTTGCGTTAATGTATATTTTATCATAAAATTTTGAAGGAAATTTTAGTCAGTAATAACTCAATTATTTTTCTACATGCATTAGAATAACTTAAACATGTTTTATTCCATTAAAAACTAAAATAATTTAATATAAATAACTGAGCAAAAATGATCAAAGTACCTTGAATTTCCGAAATGTCAGATTGATTAGTGGGAATCAAACGAATTTATACTAAAAAATATCTGTTTATACTATTGAAGAACGGGTGGAATTTGTAACGGCAATTATAAGAGGTTTGTCCAGCAGGAAAATAGTTGTATTTTTCTACAAGAAGTCAGGGAATTTTTATTTGAAGGAAATAGTTGACAACTTTTTTGATAGTCAGGTTCCGAGCAAAAGCACCTTTTAATGGAATAAAACATGTTTAGATTATTCTAATGTAGCGCATCATGTAGAAAAATAATTGATTTATATTACTAACTAAAATTTGTTTCAAAATTATATGTTCAAATATACATTAACACAAGGTATAATTTTTAGCATGTAAAATCCTATGGCCCACGATAAAAAAAAACATACTGTATACATGGCTGTATATTTTGTCGATACTAGTTCTTTCTGCTCCACATTTGTAATAAGTAACTTTTTTAATTGAGATATATCTATTTTACAACTAACTTTAGCTGTAACACACTTACCTCAGTTACTACGTCGATATCTCGTTGGTGCACCAGGAAGTAATGGATAATAGCCAGCTTGTTTTCTAAAGTCGTATCGCTTTTGAAAGTTTGAATCAACTGCGTGGTGGGTACGTGCAGATCAATAATTTCCATGGTGCCCAAATTCAGGACAGAATATTTTCCAAACTTGATCAACGGGGCCAGGCATAGCTGCGATCCGTCTAAATCCGACAAATTTGTGGTTGTGATGTGGTTTGACGGTTCGTGGCTGACCGAAATGTCCAGTAGATGGGTGCAAATTCCAGGAATGTACACGAGCATGTGTTCATCTACAAGAAGCGAGATTCATTGGTATGTACAAACGACAAGTCTTAAAGCTGTTTTATACTAAACAATTTATTGGACAAGAAATGAGTTAATTTCTTGTGCAATTTAATTTGTCTAGTTTCAGACAGTAAATTGTAGTAAAGTGCAATAAATTGTTCCAAAAAATTGAGACAATTTGCTGTCTGAAACCAGACAATTTAAATTGCACAAGAAATTAACTCATTTCTTGTTCAATAAATTGTGCAGTGTAAAATAGCTTTAAGGTGGAAATTAAGTAAAAATCACGCAACCCATGGCCGGTTGTTTTTTCATGTGTTTTCCCCAAGCATGTTACGTATTGTTAATGGTTAGTGGAACATGTGACATGTGTGATGGGAAGGGCTAGCTGTCCCTCACATGGAGGAGTATAATGGACCCATACCATGATCTCATCACCTTTTAACAGAAATCTGACCTTCATAGATGCATATCTTTTGGTCACTGCTTACTGCTCATTTCTTTAAAACAATTGTTTTGTGTTAGCTTGTGTAGTTATGTGTCTGTATGTACATATGAACATACTTTGGTATTTATAGATCTTTTAGATGTGTTAATGTGTATAAACTTATATTTATATCACTATCTTGTATTTTCATAAGTATTTCTATACACTTAATAAATTATTATTATTATTATTATTAAAACAAAAGAATAAGCACAGTTAACTATTTCATTTCCTTGGCAGTGGTATCCATCATACCTGCACCAAACTTAATGTTAAATTCATTAAAAAAAAGCAATATTCACCATATAATTTGAAAAGTGGTCGAATAGTCTTTGCTTCATTCCAAGGAATTCCGGGAACGACACAATGAAGAACACAGCTTTGATGCAAAACAGTCACTGAGTAGGCGAAATGAACGGGGCTTTCATCATCCTCTTCTAGATTTATTGGAGGTTGCACAGGCTAGAAGTGAATAATAATAATAACTTAAGTCACAAAAGTAAATATATAAGTTATACAAAACAAAGTTAAAAGTGTTTTATTATAATAATAACTTTATTTAGCACTTTGCTATATAAATTATTTACTTATCTTCAAAGTAGTTGTTTCAATAAGTTATTTGTTTATAGTCTTAGTAAGACTTAATTTTTTGCTTGCAGATTAACGAACAGGTTGAATATTCATATATTCAGGCTACTTTCGTTTTTATCGAATGTACCTACCTGATACAAATAATGATGACAAATACAAACAATCCCTTCAGAATCCGTCAACACCATAAGATCAAGGGAACAGTTATGTATTCGTAACGGAACAGTATCATCCTCATAGATATTGCACGTTGTCGTAGATAAATGGGGCAGATTCAACGGAATATTTAACTGGAATTAAAAAAAAAAACTTTTGTGAGCAACAGATTTCGGTATGTAATTAAGATACAGACCACCGACTCGTGAGGTAAATCATCATGGAACTGCAAACCTGACAACGTGGGGGAAATCTTTGTGCTGTAGTTCGACTCAATCTCATCACCCTCGACCAAACATTTCATCGGTTTACGGTAGTGAATGTAATAAAGGGTTTGATGTTCAGCGTCCCATTGCGCCCAAATGAACACCCGCAGCAGTGATTCCATGTTGAAATGCTCCATTGTAAAAGACTCCGCTTTTGATTTTAACTGATATTGCAAAACACCTGTAATGTAAAATGTTATGGTATAATATTACAAAATATCTGTTAAAACTTCTGTTTTACTAATAGCGAACAGTAGAAGTGTGAAAATGAATACTTCATTTAATTTTTTGAGTATAAATATACAGTGTAAGGCCGTAAGACCGCTGGTCGCTAGCCAAATTATCTTCCGCTTTCATATAATGTATTGTTTTATAAAATTAATGTACATCAATGTAATTTTTTGCCTAATAAATGTATGTATGTATACAGTGAGATCAGAAAGTCGAAAATAATTTGCATCACATTTTCTAAAAATTCAAGAATCTTAAATTGGTTGTCTGAAAATCTCCGATGCAATGCGGTGTACATTTTGTTAATTTTGACGTCTTGTGATTTTTAAGGTTACTTATTTTATAATTTCTGCCAATTTTGTCTATTTTAAACATTCGCAGTTATTTCTAGGAATATCTCCATTTTTAATTTAACAATAACGATTGAAAAATATATTCGGTGATAAAAATACTCATAAAGAACGTTTACAAAAGCTGAAAATATAATACCGGCTTACGAAAAACCTGATTTAAATAAATGTTTGTGAAGTCCATCGCTAGTATTAAAAAAAATGGTGACCTACTGGTGTGTTGAATAACTTTATTCTCCGTTATTGTTTTTTGTTGCAATGTCGAGTAGCTGCCGCATTGCAGAGCTTAAATTGATTAAATATCTTTGTTTTATTTTCAAAGAGCTTAAATTTAAAAAAAAACATGAACTATTAGTAACACGTTTCGAAAAATCGACCGGTGTCACCATTAAATTTGCATCACCAATGGCGGGTTAAATCAGAAAATATCCCCTTCTGGTAGGATATAATCTACAATCTTCGTCGTCAATACCTATTTACTTGTCGTCAGGGCATACATTTGCTAACTGTATTTCTGAATACGGTTTTTCTCAACTTAGTTAATAATTTTAAAAAAATCCCTTACATTCCTCATGCATCAACAGAAGAAATTTATCATTCTGGTCCTCGGTCAACACCGAATGTTTCTTGTACAAAAACTGTATCATAATCTGTTTCGAACGCTCGACGTTCATATCACAAATAGTTTTCTCCTCATCGTCTAGCTTCACCAGGTAAGGTCTGTACACTAACGTTTTGTCCTCTTCATCATCGGATGGAGTTGATTCCTTAATAACGAAGCCCAGCATAGTTCTTCCGCTGTTCACCGAGGCCTGTATGGTATTGACAGGCTTATCGAATGTGTAGATTTTTTCGAGGGTGTTTTCTGTGTAGCTGTAAACTCCGATATGGCTGCGTGGAGAAGAAGTGGGGCTTGATTCCACCCAAGTGAAGAGTAAGCAGCCATCTTGTTCTTGCCCCAAGAGTCTCCATTCTTTAGCATCAGCTAAAATGAAAAAATTATAGGTTTAAACTCTCGTAATGATAGCTGATTGAAATTAAAGGGGCACGTTAGTAGTGTGCAGAACTTTAGTTGGCGCTCCTGTAGCCCTGTTCGTAAATTAAAAATTAAGTATTACAAAGACTAATGTATCTGAAATAAGTGAGGATTTCCAATATCAGCAATTTTTATTATTATAATATACGTATCGACTGGCCAAAAGTAATTAATACCAAAGCCAGGCGTAAGCCAATTTAAACAAAAAAAGAAAAAATGGTGATGTGGCCATCATGTTACGTTCTCCGACTTTTGTTTCAACAATTCCAAGGCACCACATATTTTTGCTAAAATAGTAGTTTCAATTTCCTAGATTTTCCCTTTGTATGGAAAGTAAAAAAATAAGTAAGGAGACGGTCGTGTAGAGTATTTTTTTCTCTACAAGAAACATTTTTACACTTTTTCCCTAAAATAATTTGGGGAGCCAATATTTGAACATTAAGAATTTAACATGAAAATCTCTATGGTGCGTGAATCAATTCTACACCCATGTTAGAAAGGGCCATCGACCGAGTCCTTTAGCCCTTTTACAAATATAATTTTATTTATAGCATGGTTTTGGGGTTTTCATCATGCGCTGCTTTGATGGATTCGAACAGCGTGTGTTCTTCATTGGGAGAGAAGCAAAAACTTTTATATTCTCGAATTTTGACACTTAATCGTGATTAACTTCTTAATTACGATTAAGTATCGCCGGTGGAAGTGGTAGTAATTCTAATTAATAGCCAACGCCTACACGTAATAGCTTTTTTCGTATTCCTATTCGTTACTGGTTTAAACTGAAATAAATAATGTATCAAGCAATTAAGCATGTAGTAAACAACGTTAACCATTTATCAGCAACAAACGAAATGCAAAAATGTAAAATTAGATTTATGTAATCAGAACGCATGCGCGTTGTCTTGGCGGACAAATCAATACGGCACTCACTTATGATTACACGCCTTATTATCTACAAAGCAACGTTCAATAAAAACGTATTTATTCCGGTTGTATTAGAGTGGTGCGAATATATAACTCACCTTCTTCGTCCTCTTCCAAAATGAGAAGACACAGCTTCGCAACGAGATTATCAACCGACACCATCGCGCTCTGTCTCTCTCTCTAGTCAGACATGTTTTGAGCGCGAACTTGCTATCATCCTTATCTATCTGTTGCACTGGAATTAATTGGGTTTATTTTTTAATTCAATTTGACACTGATAATTAAAGCGTTTCGTAATGTGTTCGAGATTCCGCTTAAAGTAAATATGCCATTTATCTGGGATAAAATGTGTTGCCGAATGTATGGCGATTTTTCACGAGAGTAAGGCGCGAAATTAAATTTTCGTAAATATCACAAAGATTTTGCATACGTACCTTTATTTTACAATAATAGAAATAAAGTCAGTATCTGTATATTTTTAGGAGGATAAGTGATTCCAAAAGCGAATATTCAAAATTGAATGGGAAATTGAACAACACACTGGCATTTTCGTGAAGTTCACGACAGATTTAAAAATCTAATCTCTGGATAAGCCAGTGTATAGAATATTTGTCGTAAAATCTGCAAAACATTTAGTATCATTCAGCTGTAAATGTACATTTTTAAGGGTTGTAATTTCCCCAAATAAAAGAATATATTTTGTTAATCGCAGAGGCAACTGATAATGTTCAGAGGGGAGAATTATTATATCGCAGATCTTCGTAGAGAGAAGAAAACATTGGCCCAATACTTGCTTCGTGGATCTTAGGTGTATCAGGGGAAGAGTCCTTAGGAAAAATAAAGCTTATTCTTTCTTCTTGCCTCAGCAGCCGTTGTGTTTAGATTATTTCTACGCGTTAAAATTATATTTAAAAAATTTGATGCTACAATTTCGTCTAGTGGCGTCCTCTATGTTTCAGTCATCAACTAAAAATCCATCGATGAGCATTTCAAGAGAACAATGTGTGTTAGTGGCGCCGCCTGCGTTTTGCCTGTGGCAACTAAAATAAACAACGATAATGCATGTCAAGACGCTCAACTAGAAAATTTAAATTTGATAGCAACATTTCAAACCCAAAATTTTTGTTGATGGGAATTCGGACTGAAGAAGCCTGTATAATAATATAGTAGTAGTCCGGTGTGACATTAAAGCACGACCGATTGTTGTAAATTTAAGTGTATAAATCCCTCAACTGCCATATATGTATTTGGGTTCAAAAGGGAAATTCAAGCAATTATTATTACACATTTTGCGATAAGTATGTGTCGCAATTAGCGCGTTATAAAAATCCAATGCTATAATTTTTTCTAGCGGCGCCTCCTGGGTTTCGTTCATACGAACTAAAACTCCGTCGATGACAGTTCAAGAGAATGTGATAGTGGCGTCACCTAGGTTTTACTCATAGTAACTAAAATAAAAAACGCTTAACTTTAACAAAAGTATAAATTTGACTGTAGATTTAATTAAAAACGAAACCACTAAAGTTGCTAACTGGGAAGTTCTGAAGAGAACTGATTTTTTATAAATACAGGAAAACCGTATTAAAGCAAAACAACAAATAAAAAGCATAAATACAATAAAACGAAATGTAGCCTGAATATATGAATATTCAACCTGTTCGTTAATCTGCAAGCAAAAATTAAGTCTTACTAAGACTATAAACAAATAACTTATTGAAACAACTACTTCCCTGGCTAGTGCCACGCCGGATATTGAATGATACAAAAGAAATTTGCATGTTATTACTAGTACTACTAGATAATAACATTGGTTTAGGATCGTTTATTTCTACATACAAGACTAACTTAGAAAATTATTCTAAAATGAAATGTGAAACTTTAAACTGTAAATGTTATTATTAAAATGAAAAAACCAGAAAACATTTTGACAAGGACACACATTGCTAAACTTATCTAGTGTTACTAGATGAAACAAATTTGATAACTAAAAATATATGAAAATTAAGTAACTAGCCATCTGCAGACTTACTTACTTAATTTTCATATATTTTTTTTTTAATTCAGTGGTATTTTTAGTTATTTAGGTTATTCCCAATTTGTTTAAATAAAAAGCAGTATGACCAGTGGAACATGTTGATGATAGAGCCACTTATGCAATATAAACATGTATCTTTGTTAAATGATCCAAGTGTGAGGCGTGATTCTCATAATTCACCGTTTCGAGGAAGTACAAACGTGTGCCGCAATCGGTTTTCTTATTATCCGTTCTCAATGTTTAAAAATTCTTGATTAGCTTGAAACTACATGGCTCCTTGGCTTTATATAACGAGCCACCCCTGAGTACAACTACGCCCATGAGACACCCTATTCTAGATAATAAACTCGACTAACGGCCATAAACCAATTTTCTCTATTCAAACGTACTCTAACGCCTAACTTACCATTGACCCCTAACTTGAAATATTTCACTTTTCCGATAGACAACATGATATGATTAGGAAACTAAAAAAAAAACACATAATTTAGGACATACAGAAGAATCATTTATATATACATATATACCAAGTCATATGAATGTGTTATGTAGAAGATTTAATATATTAATTATAAAAAGGATTGTACGTTATCCAGTGGGCCCTCGTCTGTTCTTTTTCTGATTTGTGTGTCGTGAAAAGTGATTTATATACATCTGAAGCGTTCGGATCCTGGGCGACGCTGTAATCTGATTTTGCCTTCTTCACTCGAACATCTTCGGTAGACGTCTGGACAGCACCTAGCCTCTTGGTTGGCACAAATTTAGATGCAGCCGATGATGATGATGACGATGATGGTAAACTAACATCCTCGACTTTCTGCAAAAAAGAAAAACGATTTATTAAACAAATTGTATGGTGCACACGATTGGTTATACCATTGGTTATACCATCTAAACATCCCAAAATAACTAAACAGCCATTCCCAAAAAGTTTTGTGTTTTGTTTATGCTAAATTTGTGTAATATAATTATGATTATTTACCTACAGCAAATTAACAAATGGAAACAAATACAGTTAACACGTTCGCTGCCGCCTCAATTGGGATTGCATTTACGCAAGTGTAAAGTCGGACGCGCCAGCGCGTCGGCGGCAGCGAACGTGTTAAACTGAACAAAATGAATGAATGATTCTTCAAAATACTGCATTGTAAAATTAATCATATAGGTGAAAAAGACAGTAATTTCTCCGTCGTTTGAAAGTTACGCTTGATGCTGAGCTGCGTGCATTTAATTTAATTGTTTGTCACTTAACCCACATTTACCCGAGATTTAAATTAAAGAAAAGTGAATGGTATGTTCCTCTAAATCAAGTGATTAAGATTTAAAAACACAGAGAGTTTATTTTTCGCTTCCTGTCAAATGTCAATGAATAATCACTAAACGTAATTATTGGAATAAAAAAAATGATAGATGGCATTGACGATATTCTAGATATAATTTAAGAGGAACTTTAAAATAGTCGTCCTACATATAGAACTGTGGGCATATATGGGTTGAACATCATGTCTGCCCGAAGAAATGCGACAACTCTAGAAGTGAGAGAAATTTCAATAAAGTTGGATTCCATATGGCAAATTTCAAAAACAAAATGATTTGAATGTGATATTTGAAATAAGATTGTAAATGAAAACTACATTTGTTTATTATAGTTACAATTATTTACTTAGAGCAAGTGCAGGAATAAAAACATCAAACGGAACCAAATAGAATAGAAGAGAGAGTTTATTATTTACTCTCTTTAAAATCAAATACTCTAAATATTGCATGCAACAGGGTTAAGTGTAATAGCAACATTGTACTCACAACAGTTACAGGCTGCTCTTCAGTCACTTGTGATTCCTCCACATCCACCTCCACCTTAATTTTCCTTTTATCCTTGTTTTTCTTCTTTTTTGCCTGTCTAACAACCATCCTTGATTCCATCGATACTAGGTCATCATCATTACCATTAATTATGACTACATCATCTGCTTCAAATGGCTTCTGGCACTGTAACCGAAACAAAATAAATTAAGACATTATTTATATGAACTTTTCATTACTAATTTTGGGGTAAGTGTGTTTTTGTTTTAAGTTGTTTTTTTTTTTTTTTGCAGATTGTAACAGTCCTTGGTACTTGTGCAAGAGCAAGTTTCTATAGAAATAATAATATTACCTTATGACAGACTTTAGTGGGCACTTCCTTTAAAGCTCGTTCGGAAAAAACACAACCACAATTCCAAAGTGCCACAAATCTGAATTTTCCCGACATCTCAATGCCGATTACCGGACATATGTATGGCGATGATCTTGCATCCACACTGTCACCCTTTTTGTCACCTTCACCATTGTAGATTGGATTTGGGGTGAGATTTAAATTTTTAACATCCTGCAAGAAAAGTATTTATAATTAATCACAATTTTCAAAACTTCTTCGCAACCCTCTAAACTCCTCGCAAACCCATGGACCCTCTTCTATAGCAACAACCTAACCATGAACCCCCAAGTGAAATAACTACACAATTACATGCAAACTTAACACGTTCGCTGTCGCCGAAATTGGGATTGCATTTACGCAAGTGTAAAGTCGGACGTGCTAGCGTGTCGGCGGCAGCAAACATGTTAAGTTTGATGTTTGGAATGATGAGATACTAATTTTGTGTACCGCTCCATACTTATATTTCAATCAGAATGTAAATATGACAACTTTTTATAATGAAAAGGGGTCACAATTATTTTACTTGTAATTGAAACGAAATGTTATATTTCATTATGCGATGCACTCACTTACTTTTAAGCTTTTAATGTGTTTTGCTGAATCTGGAAGTGCATCTCTATTCAGTAAATATTCAATAAGGGTAACTTTATTGTACAATCTTCCCAGATGACAGACCACAATCGGATCCTCCAATTTCTGTTGGGTGAGAGCGCAGCACTTCCACTGGAATGCTAGTTCAGAGTCCTTGTCTTTCTGAAATGGAATGTTTTAATCCCATTGTTAATATGTATTTAACAAAATTGCAGTTACTCAATGCTTAAAATATTAGGCTAGTGTTCACTTTAGGGTAAATGGAGCAGAGGGCTGAAATTTGTTTTGTAGACATAGTTTTTTTAACCGAATTCAGAAATGTACATTTTAACCCGAGGAAACGTTAGGGGGGAAAGTTATGCCCCCTTAAAGTTTTCCATGTTCGACGGACCACTCGCTCAAACCACGAGTTTCTGTGTAAACAGCTTGTAAACTAACAACTACAATCGACTAATAATGATATTAACTTACGATTTGAGTAGTGAAATTGCGAATTTTATATCTGTTTATTCATGAAAATATCACAGCCCCCTTCCCGATTTTTCCCGATTTACCCTAAAGTAAACCCTTGTCAAATATTATTTTATTAATGTAATCATTACTAGAGTTTATTTTTAATAATTCCTTAAAGGGATGAATACAAGCATCTGTCAAATATTAACGTACTAAGAGGGACAGGAGTATTGTGGATGAGGAAGTGGGAAGGGGATTGACGGCGTCCCATCCATGCGATACCATGTGGCTCGCAAGTACTGCAAGAGATTACACCTGCGATTGCACAATGTGTCGTTAACTTTCTGACAAACGGAGGTGTTAAGCCCAGCGAAAATCTTGACTGACTGCACAGTTTGGGGATAAGAAAATGTAGGTATTATAGGTTTTTTTTGTCTCCCGTACCCCGATATTTATCATTATGGTTACTGCAATTTTTCATTATTTATGGTGATCAATAACAAAAATATGAATTTCTACTCACAGCTTCCGGCTTCTTTTTGACCCTAACTAGTTCGTCACGTCTTGGTATAGTTCCGCCATCACAACCCATTGTTATTGCTTCTTATACACGTTATTTAATGATGAAAACGATAAAAGAAACAATTAACAAACACTAAGATCTGTCAAATAACACTTTCTGAAAACATCACAAATGATACATGTAAAGACAACCAACTGACACGTCTGACTTATAGCGATTGGCTCAGTACTTACAGTTGGCTGCAGTTATGAGTGAAAGTGTAGCGGAAAACTCAAAATTCGATTCAAATCAGTTTTGTTTTTATATTGTAGTCAACATCGACAAGCATCTCATTTTTAGTACTTATTCGAAAGCTATATTTCGGGACAATAAATTCGCTATTTTATATTTAATTAATCTGTTAAGAATTTCCAATTTTAATAAATACAACCCATTAATATACCAAAACATTATAACTGCTCCATAAAATATTACTGTGTAATCCCAACACCATCTAATTTACAGTATAAAGATAGTGACGGCTCGCGGGGTGACTCATGGTACGGCCGAGGTAGTAGAGGTGCCAATACAGATAGGTAGCAGTGACGGTTCGCGGTTTTTTTTCTGGTACGGCCGAGGTACCAGAAAAAAACCCGCGAACCATCACTGATAGGTAGGATGGATTGTAGAGACGGATGACGGCGTAACCGCGCCTATCTGTCTTACGACCTCTGCTACCTCAGCCGTATCATGAGTTACCCCGCGAGCCGTCGCCGGATTACATGCTTTATGTTAACTACAAAGAACAAATTTTTTTTTACAAAAGCTAAATTATTCAGTTTTTGTTATGGATGGAATAAATATGTATGGTTAATCTGAAGTAATTTAAACGCGGGCTACTTCACAACAACCCGGGAACGGTAACGAGAACAGGAACCAAAAGTTAAATGATATGATTCGCATGTTGACAATACACAACTAATAACTCATTTCCGGTAATGGGTACGAGAAGCTTGGTATATTTTCCCGTTCCCGTTCTCGTTCTCGTTACCGTTCCCGGGTTGTTGTGAAGCCGCCTGTATTTTTACCAGTGACGGTTCGCGGGTTTTTTTCTGGTACGGCCGAGGAACAAGAGGTGGTAATACAGATAGATAGGGTCAGTTGCAGAGACGGCTGGCTGCGTGACCGCAACTATCTGTATTACCACCTCTTGTTCCTCGGCCGTACCAGAAAAAAACCCGCAAACCGTCACTGATTTTTACTTTAAAATGACCAATATTTTCAATTTCAGAAATCAGCACCATGCAACGTTTGAGCGCTGAACTAAAAACCACCGCCCAATTTACTCGCACCGTTCAACTACAACGCCATCTCACCGAATACACCCACATTGACAGCATAAAGTTAACACTTTCTCCGCACCGAATACAAGAACCAGCCGCCCAAAAGAGAAATTAGAATTGGTGATTTGGCCACTATTTTGACAGCTCATCGCGGACGCGTCTGCCTTATTTTGGTTCAAACTTATTTTTGATTTATTTATCAAACTAAGTCGGCTCAGCATGTCGGGTCAATGGGAAGTCGTCGGCAAGAAGAAGGACAAGGGGATCAACAAGGCCCCGGCCCAGAAATCCAGGGACAAGAAAATGTCCAATGGGGTGAAAGTGGAAGAAGTTTGTAAGTGCAGGAAACAAATGCAATACGGATCGGAAACGCTAATCGTAAACTCCTCTATATTTCAGTACCGAAGTCTCAGATGAAGAATCTGTACGCGTCCGGTAAGAACAAGGAAAACCTGAAGCCCCAGGAGAAACCCAAACCGCAGGAGGCCGCCACGAAAAAGCCCCACAAGAAACCCGAGAAACCTCAGGAATCCAAACCAAAAATGCAAAAGTCCATCGAAAGCGCTCTGAGTTCGGTAAGTGATTTATATTTATATTTAAATACACTCAGATGCAAAAAAAACGGGTCATTGGGTTATTTTTGCAAAAAACGCGGGTATATTTTTCTTTTAGTACTTTGAATAAAACTTTTAGTGTTTTACAATCTAGGCAGGTGTGTTAGAGGACGTGCAGTTGCACCAACCACAATAAACGAGCTTCGTGTGGCACTTCAGGAAGAATGGCAGAATATTCCACAAAATGATATTCGTGAGCTCATTAGTGGCATGGGCCGCCGCGCCGTATGCAGGCAATAGTTAGGGCTCGAGGAGGCAATTCGAAGAATTAAAATCATATTTAACAGAAATTTTCATTATTAATCCCTCTTAAGTTTATTTTGCAGAAATGCATTTTCTTTCGTGTATACGTATTAATGTTCATTAAATAAAGTAATAAGTACCATATGTTGTTTTTATCTACATTCTGATGGTCTCTTTGGTTGTAAAACACTAAAAGTTTTATTCAAAGTACTAAAACAAAAAATTACCCGCGTTTTTTGCAAAAATAACCCAAAGACCGACCCGGTTTTTTTGCATCTGAGTGTATATCACCATCTGGTCTTATTGCAATTTATATATGGACAAGCAGGCTTGTTATTTCAGATGTTTTAACTAATATGATTGTTTTATTAACAGATTAAAGTTACCGAGTTTAATGATATTTACGAAAAGAACAAGACGCTATTTCCTGATACTCCCATCGTGTGGTTGAAGGAGATGGCACAGTTTTTGAATATAAAAGTACCTGTAGATGTTCAAGATCCTGTCTTCGGCCATAAAGCTGAGAATTATCCTTTATCTGTGGTGAGTTTACGAATTTAATGTGTTGAAATAAAAAATGATAAAAATCATAATTTGATTATATCGAGTTAAATTGGCCAGATTGATTGCCATTATTATTTAATGTTGAGTATTTATGCAGTACAATAGAGGTTAAAATTATCAGGTCATCCGCAGTGATTTATTGCATTATAAATTTATTCATTTATTTAAAAATGCATGTATACTGTGTGAATTATACCTAATCATATTATAATTTGTCAAATATGCACACATTTTATTGTTGCCCGTGGATCTCATTATAAACCGTGTCGAATGCCGGTCTGATATTCATCACATTTTCTTGTAGACCTGCTTCAATTTTGCAGGTAGCAAGCTGCAATTTTTTGTTCAACATTCATGTTTCATCGTTGGTATTGAAAGCTGAACTAAACCAGAACTAGACTGAATTTAAATTCACCCAAAACACAAACTTGAAGCAATGGCAAAATGGCGACCATACTTTTCATCGTTGTTAGGGTTGAAAAATAAATAAGGCAAATTCATAAAGCCTAATTATGCATGTGTTACATATGTTCGACTGCTTTTAGCATTTTTAAATAAAAACTGATGCAAAGTATTTATACACAGGGGGCCAAAAAAAACTGTACAAATTGGAATATTCATATTTGCCATAATAATTACCGCATTAAAAATTGCTTTGAAAAACAAAATGTTTACATTCTGTAGTTTACACAAATGATTAATTGCATTTTTGAAAAGTTTTTTTTTTATCAAGGATATTTCACATTAATGAAGGCTCTGCAAAAATGGGAGATTAAAATACTCCGCCGCGTCGCATTTGTAGGTACTAAAATTAGTGGGCCTTTATTTGTTTTGATTTTCTCACGAATCTCAGACAATAGCTGTCACTTCTATCAGCCATTTTAGTTTTTGGGACAAAAAATTTTGAAAGGAAAGAAGTTCATGCACAAGTTTAAGTACTATTTCTTTAGAGCAAAAGTACTTCATCTTATCTATAAACATTGGGCGTTTCATTGTCTTATTAATTATTTAAAAATACTAATAACTTACGAAGATATAAACTAGTTTTGTACCGTGTTATCGTTTTATTTTGCTCACTGTGTATTAATCTAATTATCATCAATTCAAATAATCCTCTAGATAAGTAATAAGGATAATAAAATAGAAGCAGAAGTTGTTTTGCAAATTTGGGCTAAAATAAAAGAAAGGGTAATAAGTGAAATTTGACAGTGGAGTGAAAGTTTAGAAATGGAACCTGAATGTAATGCTTTTATTAATTAAATACTTATAAAATACATTAACCCAGTTTATTAATTGTTTTAATATTTATGTATTGTTAGTTCTTATTATATAGGATTGTAATATAAAAAAGGATTAATTGTACCAAATAAAAATGGTTGTGATTTTGAATGTTCAAAATTCTTAACTAGATTCACCTTGGGCCGCGGTGGCCTAGTGAGTAGAGCTCCTGCTCACGGGCCTCGTGGTCGTGGGTTCGAATCCCATCCGTGCGGTCACTTTTTCGGAACGAAGAAGTGGCCGTGCGGGTCCATGGATGGTCTAGTGTATGTCCCATTCATTATCAAAATGAAATCTCAACGTAATTATCGTTAGTGGCTGAATAGTACATGCTTACACCAGTTCCAAATCATCATGTTTTTTTTTTTTTGAAAAAGTGGGGAAAAAATCAAATAAAAACCAATCTTGGAACTTATGTTTTTCCAAGAATGATCTGAAAGAGAAAAAGGAATTTCAAATCAAAACAAAAATATTTTAATGAAATCCACAATATTTAAAACAGAACAGAACAATTTATTAACTAAATTAAACAAAAATACCTATCGAAAAATAATATAATCCTTGAAATGGTTAACTAAATGTTTTTGTCTCTTTTCACATCAAGATAATAATAAGTTTATAACTAATAATTATTAATACTTAATTATACTTGACTTACTAAACATTATTTATCTATTTATTTCAGATGCCTACGCCCATTAAGAATATTATAGAGAAAGCGACGAAAGATGCCGGACCGGACAATGCATCAGTATTTTTTGATATTTGCCTTACCGCCATGGCCAACGACCTGAACAAGGATCTGACGGCCCTCGGTCACAGGTTTTTCCTGCAATACCTGGCGCTTAAAAACCCAAAACTCGTTGTAAATAGTGTAAGTAAGTACATTTCCCTGCGCAGCTCGTACCAGAACAAGCAGTCCGTCGGATTGGCCATCCTCTGGGCATTGGGACAGGGTGGACTGAACGACTTTAGTGTGGGAATGAAAGGTAAATAGATTTATAAATGTATTTTTTTATTATAAAGGTGGAGCAAAAGCTTTTTCATTTTTTTGGAGAAAAATCTTGGGTGTCGGCTTTTTGTATTAATTTTTCGTTTATCCACTTTTTATTGTTTTTTCCTTTTTCCCTTCACTGTATAGTCCTCTACATTTACGCCGAATTTCTCCCAACTGTCTGATTTCACAAGTTTTATAGCTTGTTTGGCCTCTCCTCATCGCGTATCCATTTTTATTTAATGAATGAAATATGCACCAATTCATTTATTTTGAATTTGCTACAAACATTCTTCAGGTGTGGCAATTTTTTTTTTTGACAAACTGGTTATAATAGAAATCAAATTAAATTAAAAGCAATCCCTAACTATGCGTGTTTGTACAGTGAGATTAGAAAGTCAAAAATTGGCCTCGAAAGAGAGTTGGACGCACCCTGGTGGAGAAAGTCAGTACTCAAGTAAACAAGTACTCCTGTTTACATTTTACATGGTTTTTTAGCATTGCTGCCGTTTGTAATTATGAGTGTTTCTCGTGTGTATTGTGAACAATGAACAAATTTAATACAAATTGTTGTGTCATCGGATGTCATTCGAAGGAAAGAATAGAAATATTCATTTTCACTATTATCCCAAAAAGAAGGCCGGTTTTGTTAATCTAACCAACAAGCGTGGTGTGGTTTACAGGTTCCAGATAAACCTGCTTTACAGCTACATTCAAATTTAATTATGGACACAATTTCTGCTAATTTAAGCTGGAATTTACTTGCTTGGGATTTCCCTGTAAATGACTGGTTTGCAAACCAGATCAGATCAGAATTTTTGCGGCCACATAGTATTAATAAATGCTTGGCATTTAAAATCTTTTCCCGTTCAACAATACACCTGCAGTCTGGATTGGCATTCAAATATTTAAGTATTAAAAAAAAAACCTCAAGTATGCCATGATTTTTTATTTTTTAAAATTCAAGTTGGCTCACATATTAGGAATTGACACAAAATGTCAGATGTTTCTAAAAGTCACAATTATTCCGAGGGCACAATGGTTTACAGCAGCCAGCAAAAAACGTTTTTAGTTGAAAGTTATTTCCGAAATGGGACTAAACTGGACGGAAATTAGGTGTATTCATTCGACGCACCTTTGGCAGAGTTTCAGGAAGAATTTCCTAACGTTCCCATTATTTATGATGAATTTAAAAATACCTTATCACGATCTGTTGTATTATTTCGTGAAACGGGTAGTATTCTCCGTAAACCAGGAAGTGGTGGACCAGTCAAAAGTACTCAGGATGCTATTATCACAACCCAAGTAATTTTGGAAGATGAACCTACGACTTCTCCGCGTCGTTTGTCACAGCAAATGAATTTATCGGTAGGAATATGCCACAAGTAACATAACCTCAATATATGTTACCAACTTAAATTTTTTTAAATAAAAAATCATGGCACACTTGAGGTTTTTTTAATGAATATACTTTATTTATTTTCCATCATATGGCCTAAAAGTGTAATGGGTAATTTAGGTATTATAAATAAGTTTTTAAAGCAATTTTGATATGATTACTTATTTAAATATCAAGTAAATATACCAATGTAACAATATCACCACTTTAAACAGAGTTATCAAACTGTTTTTAAAATAAAATGAGAAACTTGAGAAAGCGAACGGAGTACTCGTTTTCTACAGCTGTTTACTGCGATCGTAGCGCCCCCATCGGTATGCTTCAAGGCCAATAGCTGGCAGCACAAAATTATATTGGCTGTCTGGAATTCTTCAATGTGGTGTAGTGTACATTTTGTTAATTTTGACATCTTGTGATTTTTTAAGTTTACTTGTTTTAAAAATAATGTTGTGTGTTTTTATCTGCCAATTTTGCCTATTATAAACATTAGCAATTGTTTATAGAACTGATCATCACTATTTGAGATTCATAATATATCTGTTTTATTTAAATTTCACAGTTTTCCATACCAAAATTCCCATTCTTAGTGACGCCACTGAACTTCTGTTCGTTAGGTTATGTTTTAACCGCTTAATGCACTCAGCCGTGTATACCCGGGTTAAAGAAACTGAAGAATTCTCGCTTACCCGACTTCGAATTTGGTTTTCACAGAGAAATTTAGCCAACTATATACGTTGAGTAGTTCCATACAGATTAGAGCTTAACCCTTAAAAATTACATGAACATTTATTTGCATTCCCAGCCCATGTGTAAGCCCATCCACAAAATAAGTCTTATTTAATTTTATATTTTAATGGTGTATTAAGCGGTTAAGGGCTGCCAACCATTTTCGACTTTTTGATCTCGCAGTATTTTGTTTTTATAAGAATACATCATAAGTTATATTCTTTCTGTTTATTAAAGTTTTCCAAGAAATAATGCTTCCGTTGGCCGAAATGAAGAATTACTCGCGTTACGTAATAAAATACCTAATTTCGATAATAAAGAAGCACAAGGACCAAGCCCTGACCAAGGACCAGTACCTCGTAATCTTGGACATAATCTTTTCGAGCAAAAAGAATGTGCCAACGGACTTGAACAAGGAACTCGTCCAGATGCTGCCCGTGCTGAACGAAATGGTGGGACGTTTAAGTTCCGCCGATAAATATTCCAGTTACATCGAGCCATTCTTGAAGAGCATCTCGCAGACCACCAACCAGACGCAACATGAACAGTTGTGCAAAGTGTTGGTCGTTTGCATAGAGCGCGACCAGAACTGCCTCGGTAGTTGGGGCAAGGTTTACACGAAATATTTGTCGGCAAGTGCTGTTTTTCTGAAATATATAGGTGAGTCAAATACACATTATCTAGCTTGTATAATAGTGGATTATGTATCAAGGGAGAGAAATGCGTGATTTTTCTGAGGTGCAAATTTTTATCCCGAGGATGAAAGTGCGACAGTTAAAATAAATAATGGAACCTTGGAAGAAGAGAAATACATTTTTATGAGAGTAATTTTTGAATAATGAAATGTGTTGTATCCATTGCAAATATTTATTTTACTGACAATCGTGGCCTTGAAGGTGCATTTTTTTTCAATATTCTGTACTCTTTCATAATGACATGTAATTGTTGAAACACATGTCAGGTTTACTGACAATCGTGGCCTTGAAGGTATACAGTTTTTTTTCAGTATTCTGTACTCTTTTATAACGACACGAAATTGTTGGAATACATGTTAGATAACGGAATATATACATATATAACATAATAAGAGTATAACGGGCTAAAAGACCTTAGGTCGATAGCCCATGTGACAGTATTGTTTGTAAAATAAAAACCACCCCCTAACAATATAGTATTTAAGTCGCAATTGTAACGTTGTATTACCATTTATCATCTGCCTGATGAAGCCACTGTGTGGCGAAACATATGTCGCAGTGTTTCGACATTAAAATCTGTGAAAATTCTCAACACACGTGTTTTACTTACCACATAAATAAAAATTTTATAAATAGGCTGTCAATAAAGACAATGTATACAAGAGTATGATTTGATATTGTATATGTTTCATCACGTGTGTTTTATTTCTTTTTTAGAAAAAAATTGGAAAGCAATAAATAAAAATATCAATAAGAAAGTGTTTGCTGAGCTACTGAATTCCTACACAGTGTCTAATGATGAACTGATGTTGAAGAAAAGGAAAGAAGATGGCTTGAAAGACTCAATAGAACTTATTAAGGTGAGTGTTTTAAATAATTTGTTTGCAATTTACTTTTTGTATTATGATGCTACCATGGAATAGTTCATATTAATGATTGTAGAGGGTGATCATTAATGGATGTGGCATTGAGGGAAAATTAGGTTGTGTTACGACCAACTATTTGTGTGCAGAATTTTTCTAAAATTGATCACTTTGTAATAATATTTGTTATTTTGACAAATATTATATCAATAACAGTACTATTTATAACTTGCAAATTTCTTTTGTATATTTCAATATCTGATGTGACATTAGTCATAAGGAAAGTAATTGTTTTAATAAGTTATTTGTTTTATAGTCTTAAGCCCGTTTGACACGATGCTTAATTTTATACAAAATTCACATGTTAATTTTTTGATAAATTCACTGGTAAATTATGCAGATAAATTATTTTCCTGTTTGTCACTTCTGCATATTTTGTTGTGAAATTAAGCTTAAGTGCTTACATATTAACCCTTTGCACTCGAGGCATTTTTTGCTCGGGTGAACCAGCAACTCGAGACGCGTTGCTGGTTCGCCCGAGACGAGTTACAGGTACTTTAAAATTATTGGGTTAGGTTAGGTAGGGTTGGGTAAGATTGGGTTAGGTGAGGTTAGGATGCATCACACCTCCCGGGCGCCATAGCAGCGCCGCTCGAGTGGCGCATCAAACCGCCTGCGCGCTAAAGAGGAGCAGGTCGAGTGCAAAGGGTCAATTCACATTTACAGCCGTCCCATCCATATTAATCCATCTCATCACTTCCATTTCATCTTTCCTTTTTCGGTATTTTCCTTCAACTTTAACCCATCTTTACATCGTGTCGTGAATTTTCCAATTTCCTTTCCCTCGGGAGGTCTGCAAGAAGAAGAATTTTGATTCAACTCGCGCTGCATGCTCTATGCGCACTTTTTTCACCCAGATTTACCTCCGAATTAGAACAACTTCCAAAAAATTTACACGAAAAGTCACATGAAAATTTACTGCACAATTCTCTGTATGCAACGTGTTTAAAATTTTTGTGAAAATTGACTGAATTTTGTTTAAAAATAAGCATCGTGTCAAACGGACTTTAGACTATTTTGTAGATTTATGTGGCTGGAAAATTGATTACATTGTAATAATATGATCCTATTAAGTTATTTGAATATTTCTATTTTGCTCTAAATGTTGTGATGGATATTTCTTCTTATTTATAACAAATTAGAAATATCGCTCCAGGATTCTTTTACCAGTTTGTGATCGGGGACAATTTAATAAATATATCACAACAATAATTGAAATAAATATATTTTCAATTTCTCATATAAAAATAAACCTCGATGTTAGAACTAAATAAAATTAAATCAAATACATATTTAATATGATTTCGGCGAATAAATGTAATTTTTTGAATTTTTCGGAATAGCAAAAAAAAATTATCTCGAAAACCCTAAACAATTTAATCTACGGTGAATAAATATAATTTTGAAAATAGAAATTAGAATGTCTTTAAGAATAATTTTACCATAGCCTGCTGACAACAATAATGATTTATTCGGAGATGGTTAAAGTGGATCAACAAAAAGGGTGACCTCACAATTAACCCGGCACCGCAACCTGGAGACTGGTCAAAAGCCTTGACCTCCTACCGATTTCCCCTTTTATAATAAAATGGACTTACAAAAACTACTTAATGTGGAAGGGGACATGCACATCACACCTTCGTTTCATACGGACTAATTAATAACTAAAATAATATAGAAACCTGTAATTTTAAAGAAAACTAAATTAATAGAACTTAAAGATAACTGTTACTTATAACTATCATTAATAATAACGGTACGTTACAATATTGAAAAAGCAAACTCAGAAAAACAGTTTGAAAATTTATAAATTAATTTTTTCTTTTAATGTACCAATTAGTATACATTTGAAAAGATCACATTTGTTAAGTATATCTTTTTGACTTTTGACATTTATACAAATATCTTATCTCGATGGCATTGTTATCTGTATACAATAAACAGTGTATACGAGTGCAAACATTTTTTCAAACAGTTGCCAAGCAGCAAATGCATATTGGCAAACCCCTAAATTACTGATTAACAATGAATTTCTATTCGGGTTCCTCTCAGATTTATAAAAGGAGGAGACTGCTGTATAAATTTTACATCCAAGTTTTATTTCGAAAATATGCATGTAAATAGAAAAACCAGCACTGACCGTATCTATACTCTGTCGCTGCAGTAGGCTTTGTTAGAGTGACATTTTTGTTGGTAGCAAAAAAGTTACTAGCAATTTGATTATGTCATTGCATTTTTTTGGTTATATGTAATGCAATGTTGCATTTTATAATGTTCCTCATTCACATGTAAAAATATTGCGATAGTATAAATAGGCAACGTTTTATTAAAATTATAGGTTTACAACATACTTCAATCGTTACTATCAAAAATACGACATTCCAATATAAGGACAAAAAACACCCCGACTGCAGCGAGAATAAAATGTGAACAGAGTATAAGTTAATTATAGCAAAATATCTAGTCTCGATTGTTTTTATATTTTCCAAATAATATCGTTGATGATAATCATTTAATTTTTTCATTATTGCATATATCGACTAAATCCAGCTATTTAAAATCATTGAAAAAATTATACGATTTTTTTATCCTACAGATTGGTGAGGGGAATTTTATTTATTTTAAAAACTTTATCACATTATCGCTATAATGACTTCATTATTTCAAGAAAATATTTTAGTACACAAGAGGATCTAAACTGCAAAACTATGTCTCAAATTCATTTATTATCGAAATATTGAAAGTTATATATCTAAAAGTCTGATGTTAATCAAGTAACCATGATTCTAAACAATTGCACATTGTTTACTTGTTTGGCAGGTAATTAACACGTTGACTGCTTTGTCAGTCATCGGTGACTGACACTGAAGTATTTCAATGGGGCCATGTCAGTCACTGGTGACTGACAGCGAGTACCTACTTTAAACTGTCAGTCACGAAAATGAATTAAACAAGCATATTCTTACTCTTTTTATAAAATTAAACTTAAAAACAAAGAAAACCCTTTTTGACATTTTACAAAAAAACTTGTTGGCAGCCAATGTGTTAAACATTGCTAGGTACGTAAATGTAATCATCGTGCATTTAGAAAAATGCAGCAATGCGGAGATAGTTCCATCTAGGATAGATTTGACGGCATAACAGTTATTTATATTTATACTTTCATGGTTTATTTTCAATATAAGTGATATTTCAAATGCACATCGAGCGTTTTGCAGAATGGCATGATACTGAACGCGAAAATTATGAAAGGTGAAAATGACAAACTATACGTCGCTCGTGGTTTCAAACTTCCCTCTTGTAATGTAAAATACTTCATAATGTTACTTACATCGTAAATTACTAATCATTAGTCGATTTGTGTAAAAATTTCTGGAAAGAAACATCGTTTTTAGGAGTGACCGTCAGCTGCACATTACCAAAACTAGGGAAATATTGGAGTACTTATATTTGGCTTTTCTATTTTAACCCTTTACTATGGGCAAAATTATACACAACTACAACAATGCCAACTTTTTTTCAAATATCTTCTTAACCCCCGTTTCGCCCTGATAGGGGAAAAATTTGGCAATTTGTGAAATATGTAATATTTTTTTCTCTTAAAAATTGAAAATCTAAATCGTCTATTGAAGACTGACAGAAATACCAAGTCGCTTATTGACGACTCCCGAAGTGAAAGATCATGATGGAAGCAGTGAGATCAGGGGGTGTTTACTCCATACGATTTTTTGGTGCCATATCTCAGTACTACGATCAAACGTATGGTGGCGCTGTCTTCGGTTTTTTAACAGTTTGCATTTTATGGTTTGCATATTGGCTTTGTTTTGTAAACATAACAACATAATTATTCAGTACACATGTTTCGTTCGTTCTACTGTCCTGTGTAGTTTTGTGTTTAATTAAAGACAACATTGATTTAATTTAGTGATTGTATTATTTAATTGGTAAGCACAAGTAGATTTTTTTAAATTTATTTAAATTCTCATTAACTTATTGTAGGTACATTACTGTCACTCATAAAATAGAATTGTTGTTGTGTGCCTGGATGTAACAATAGGATGTTGTGCAGAATGGAGGTTTGCTTTAAGATAAAGAAAGATTTAAGTTATGGGTCACTAATATTTCAAATCCAAAGTTAGAATTAAAATGTCACAAAGCATTTATAGAACACATCAAGTATAATATTTTAATGTTTTTATAGTGGAAGCTTCTATTTCATTAGACATTTTATATAATAAATAAAATTAGTTGTGGTTTGAACATGGTTCATTTTTCAATACAGTTTAAATAAAATATCATTACTTTGTTTGTAAAACTTAAAATTTTTATTTTCGTGACCATAGTTTAAGTTGCTTTATGGAAGAAATAGTAAATTAGAATTACGAAACTGCCGAAACTATGAAAATTAAAATTAAATCTCGAACTTTTACGAAATAGTGTTATAAAAATATTTTAAAATTAGCGCCATTTTATCCCTACCAATAAAATCCACGATCAAATAGTAGGTGGCGCTAAATTTGGTACTAACACTTTTCCCCAATTCTATTGCTTGAGTTGGCAATCTTAATTTATAGTTTATGAGTGAGATGCATTTTGCTATAATTCCTTTCAAATATGCATATCCTGATTAAACATTCGTAATTGTCTATTGACAATTGCGCAAAAAGCATTAATCAATTAATTCAATTCGCCATTATTTTCGTAGATGGAAATTTAAATTCGAATTATCTTCTTACTGGTCATTTGGGTAAGCTAGGCTATCTATTTATAACAGTCTCGCCTTGAGGTCGCGATCCTGTGATCTCACCCACAAAAATTATTACCCAACTTTTAACCTCCATTGACATATCAGTTGCTCATCTTATGTCAAAATGGGTATACCTTTGACCATACATGGTTCTGGAAATGATATACTGGATACTAGTGTTGCCTTCGAAATAGACCGCGCAATTGGTGAAGCAAATCGTTCCGTGCTGAATCAGTTCGCGATGTCGTGCGAGGAAAACAAATACAAGCCCTTACCGGCTGCGACAAGAGAAGATATCGCTGTAATACTGAATGTCTGGGCACCAATCCTACGGGAAAACGATATGGTTTTTAAAGCAGCAGGAGATGCCAAACGTCGGCAATTGAAGTCAACTGTTCAGTTCAGATTAAGCAAGGAGGAAAGTCTTCAAATGTTAAATCTTTATGATGAAGATACACCTGTAGGACTTATTCGCAAGTTTTACCACGTTGCAACGCTGGAATTGCGCTGGAGTCCGCGAGAAGCGTGTAATTCTCGTTTGCAAAACTTTAGAGAGGAAGTTAATTTCGATGGAACCCCCACTGGTAAAAATAATTTGTTTAGTTAGAGCATTTTGATGATTTGGGTGTTGCAACTGAAGTAAGATCTTTGCAACAAATCAAAGTCATTACGCTATACATTTCCTACAGTCTAATGAGAGATGAGTAGAGAGATCGCTAACGCCAATGCAAACAGGTGCGCTGACTTTTTCGTTCCTACGCTAACGACACCTAATCGGAGAAAATCTGAGACAGGTAACCGAAACAGTCATGTGATCTTACTCGACTCTTACACCATCCCTTACCACGCCCACTAAATTTTTTTTGCTGGAGCGTTTCTCTCTTGCTCCACAAGTGTCTTTATGCAGATGAAAAATTGACGTTGACGTATTAATAAGATCACATGACTGTTACGGTTACTTGTTTCAGATTGTCTCCTATTATGTCCCGCTAGCATATGGACGAAAAAAACCTTCTGTTGTCAATCTCTCTACTCATCTCTGGTCTAATAGACTATTACTATTTGCTATTGTTATGGTGGTGAATTTTTAAATTCAGTTTCTTCATGGTTTGACTTGCAGTAACCATCGCTTCTATCTTCTTTGTTTTGATAGTGTATTATAGTGAATGCAAGACTAGTATTGTAAATATAAATCGTAAATATCACATGCTCACAATAGCTACTAAACATTTGAGATATTCTTTATGATAATTTTTCATAACGTTTATTATAGGGAGGATTGAGTACAACCCTTCATTCTGTAAATCCGAAAAAGTTACCAAAAGCAAATGGCTTGAACCAAACCCGGAACATGTAAACTTGTGTCCTGTTAGACTGTTCAAGAAATATTTAAGCAAAAGGGGTCCCACTGTACATACGGACAGACTGTTCTTAGAGGTCAATCCCCATGCGTGGGCAAGGAATGTTTGGTACAGAGACTGTCCCGTGGGTGAGAATGTGATTAGGAAATGGAACAAAGAGGACATGAAGCGAATAGAATTTTTGAATGTGATTAGGAAATGGAACAAAGAGGACGTGAAGCGAATAGAATTTTTGATTTATACTCTACTTGACGCACTACCGAAGAAGAATGTAGTCGGCCAATTAATTGATGAGGAAACGTCTGCAGAAATTTATTCTCATAAAGACTATCTGTTTATTGAAGAAACACTCCAGGTACAATGAAACGTTAATGTTAGATTTTAATAGTGTTCGAAAAGTTGATACACAATAGAATTCCCATTATCCCAGCTATTGTGGGCCGGGCCTGCCTCAAATAATTGAGCGATGAAATAAAAACTACATTTTAAAAGATAACAAAGATAAATATTATCGTAAAACTTACATTACGTACTCTGTTCCCAATTTTATTCTCGCCACAGTCGGGGTGTTTTTTGTCCTTATATTGGAATGTCGTATTTTTGATAGAAATGATTGAAGTATGCTGTTAACCTACAATTTTGATGTTTGATATTTAATAGCCTATTCCCCCACCTATTTATACTATCACAATATTTTTACATTATATATCTATAACATTGATGATGGCTAATGGTCACAGAACCAAGGCCAGGCGTAACTCCAAAAACAAAAAAATATTTTTACATCTGAATGAGGGATATTATAAAAGGCAACATTGCAGTACACTTCACGCACACCAAAAAAATGCAATGACATAACCAAATTGTTTTTTTACCGTCTAATTGTATTGCTTATTTAAATTCTACCAATATAATTTTGCTTGCAGTCATGCAACTCGGCTTACTTTTTAGTAAAAAAAAAACTTAATGTAGGGGGCCAAAGGTAACCTTCCCAGACCAACAAATATTGCAAGTCTGCGCCTGTTTACAACTACCGGTTGTAATTGTGGAGCATTCATTCTGTAAAGAAACAGATGTTTTGTATGATTTTTTTCTCTAATTCTTGCAATCTAATTTCTGCATGACACGAACTAGAGAGTGATTAAGTTGCAGGAATTATTTAAAGCATTAGAAGTGAAAAGAACAGTTTCGCCATGTAACAGCTGTGTACTTCCATAATTGGAAAAGTGATTCATTAACAACAAACGGGATGAGGATGATTAGATTATTAGAAAGCGATGGTCTATTTTTAGAAATCTATAAGTCAATTGTGCATAATTATTATTTAGATTTCTATCAATAATGTCGGCAAACGAACCAGTTTATAAACATTTGAAGTTGCTAGTATGCCATTGTTTTGGATTCTACGCCAGTGATAATAATATAAGCACCTGTTTGAGACTGCCATAATATTAACCCATTAATTCCCATGGTACTCAAGTGAGTACAACAAAAATGGACTTTAGTTGCATTTAGAGACAATTTTTGGTACTTACGAGAATTATTTTTTATAATGACAAACGTTCTGTATTAATGATGTACCAGTGATTTTATTTGATTTTATAATGTTGAGTATTAGAAGGTATTTGAGAATTTGAAATATACTTATATATCGTGGGCAGTAATGGGTTAATAACAGCGGCGGCTCGTGGATGTTCGACGGTGAGGCAACGGAAGAAAATTTGACCGAAAACGCAACGGAACATTTGCTTCCGCTATTAGAGTAAGTAGTGCAACACGTGCGACATCTTTGTCTCACCTACAGAAATCCACGAGCCGCCGCTGGTTGCATCAGAAGTGTGGAAGAGAAGATAATTGCATTACATTGAGGAAATGAGTCTTCAAAAGAAATGTTCTTCCGCGACACTAATACTATTATACCCAAACTGGTACTCCAAAAGTCTGCATATTTCATGTAGAGAAACTAAAACATAAAATTTAATTCGACAAGACTAATATGGCAAAAAAATTGTTTCAGCGGATTTAGAATATTAGTCTTATTATTAATTTACCAGTGACGGTCCGCAGGGTTTTTTCTGGTACGGCCGAGGAACAAGAGGTGGTAATACAGATAGGTAGGGTCAGTTGCAGAGACGGCAAGCTGCGTGACCGCACTTATCTGTACTACCACCTCTTGTTCCTCGGCCGTACCAGAAAAAACCCCACGAACTGTCATTGGAATTTACAATTGTTTAACTGCAATTAGCGAAGATAGAAATTATATTTGGGGGAGTTAAGACTTCGACCTTTCTTGCCAGCTTATAATTAAAAAAAAATACAATTTTTCACACATTCCATATTATTCTTTAAAATTTCGGGGCGGACGGGTTAAAACCCCGTAACCCCCCTCCATATACGCCACTGACTACTACAGGTAATGGAGGACCTTTAAACCCAAAAATTCCCCATTGGTCCAAACCGCACACCTTTATTGATCGCCCCTTTAAAATTCAATTGTCCCGCCATTAAAACGGTCAGATAACGGTGCGTTTTCGCGAAGGCCAAATACAATTGACCTTAACCCGGAGTCCGCCAAATGAACTCGAAGCAGGCGGGCCATTAACCACTTGAAATTATCCAAAATCCTAATCAGATTTGGAATTAATACGAAAATCCGAGACGAGCAAATATTGATGGTGGACGATCATGCGCATCGTCGGTGCTCGGGTGATCTTTGGAAACGTCGCCGGCAGCTGCCATTTCTTTGATAATCGTTAATCGCGAACGAGTGCTGCTTCAACCGCCCGTATCTCATTTCTATGGGATTCTAGACCAAAGAGGAACCGGTAAATGTTTAATTCTTCATCTTTATTGTGTGTCCGGTTTTGTCGCCCTTGGTGTAATTAACCCGTGTACAGTGTGTAGGTTTTTAATTGATTCTGTTTGTGCACATTATACAATTTGGAAAATATAACTGATATGATATTCAATTATTCTTTAGTTTAGAGGGTACGGAGTAACGTTACAAATAAAAGTCAAAATTATTGCTTCTTGCTTAATGATGAATGATAATTGACTATAACAAAATTACAATATTTCTCGTTGAATAACTAATTAGCCTATCTATAAACGTGTAGGAACATAAATGTCAGCCTACGAATCGCCTTTATCTCAAAATTCTTTGCCACAAATGTTGCAAGCCCTGTTTCTTCATCGTTCAATATTTTATGTATTTTACAACAAACTATGAAATTATTTTCAACCGCCGTGTGGTCAAAGTCCGTTATTTTATCGTTTGGTTTAGATACCTGGGCACCTCCTACATACCGCTCACATATGCTTTCCTAGTTTTTGGATAGTCTCAAAATGATATTTACTTTAACACGTTCGATGCCGCTCTCATTTAGGTACAGTCCCAAAACTTGTTTTTGATAAAAAAAATTATATTATTGCCTAAAATACCTATCAATACCTATCTTAAAAAATGTCTATTTTTACAAAAAAAATAAGCGTTGGTGGCACTGAACCTCACAGTTCGGTTCCACGTGCCGTCGGCGCTTATAAGCTCTGAGCTTACCTGAGCAATACATTATCTCACACTTGTAAGCGTCAGCGTCATCGAACATGTTAATTTAAATAAAGACTAACAGCCTGAATTTATAAATATTCAATCTGTTCATAACTCCGCAAAATTAAGAATAAAAACAAATAACTTATTGAGACAACAAATTTAATTTTAAATAAATTTCTATTAATTTTTTTTTAATAATCACATATTCAGGCTATATTTCTTTTTATTAAATTTATTTGTCCACAACTATTTTATAATATACTCATTATATTTGTGTTTCTTCAATTATAATTATATTTATTATTCACTACAGTCAGTGATTAATCATTATTCACTACTCTCAGTGATTAATCATTATTCATTACTGTCAGTGATTAATCATTATTCACTGTTTGTTATCATTTTCAAAATTGTATCCAGTAGTCCGCAAATTGTCATTAATAATTAAATTGTTACTTCAAAATCATTTACATTGTGTGAGAGTTTTGAAGTGGTTTAATATCAAAAAGTAGAAACCACACGGTGAATGGAAGTCGACTGCAGTAGCAGAAGGCTATTTCGACGACTCCATTAAAAATAAAACAGACGCAGCTAAAACAATATCCAGCTCAATACGAATAATAATACATAACAAACCTATCAATGCAATCAAAATGTTTCAAAAATAATCTTAGTTTTGATATCAATTCTATTCCTGCAATTAACTTAACAAATTGTTTAAATATTATATTTAATATTACTAAATATCACTGTAAAATAAATACTATTCCTATTTATATAACTTTTTAATAAAAATAAAAGTATTATATTGTCATGGACAAACTATCGTATGTTCATTAAAAAAAAACCTCAAGTGTGCCTTGACTTTTTCGTTTAAAAAATTTAAGTTGGCACACTTGTTAGGAATTGACATATAAACGTTAGATCTTTCTAGAAGTCACAATTATTCTGTGGTCTCAATGATTTACAGCAAACCAACAAAAAACGTTTCTAATTGAAAGTTATTTCCGAAATGCAACTAAAGTGGACGGAAATTTGGTGTATTCATTCGACGCACCTTTGGCAGAGTTTTAGGAAGAATTTCCTAACGTGCCCATTATTTATGATGAATTTAAAAATACCTTATCATGATCTGTTATGTCTCCGTAAACCAGGAAGTGGTAGACCAGTCAAACGTACCCAGAATGCTATTCACACAGCCCAAGGAATTTTGGAAGGTGAATCTACGTCTTCTCTGCTTGTACATGCCGCAAGTAACATAACCTCAATATGTGTTGGCAACTTAAATTTTTAAAATTAAAAAATCATGGCACACTTGAGGTTTTTTTTTAATGAACACACTATAATATAGTGTACAACTCGCATATAACTCGAACGACTTGCTCCACTCGCCTTACGGATCGTTCCGCAAACATCGTTCTCGTGATTTATAGCTATCATTATATGCTCGTTCTACAATATACTATGAATGCTTCTGCAACAAGTGAGGTTGCCTCAAATATATTTATTAAGTTTCTATTTAGTCCTTGTATACAAACAATCTTAAACCAATGACATTTCAATTAATAACATACAAATTTCTCTTGTATCATTCAAGATTCAGCATAGCATTAGCCAGGAGAAAATTGATTTCAATACATTATTTCCTCAAGACTTAATTTTGCAGAATTATGAACAGGTTGAATATTCATACAGAGTGTTACAAATTCGATGCATTAGCATTGCTATCTCGGTAACTATAAGAGATAGAGACTTGAAGGCAAAGGTGCATTAAAATGCTGAATAATTTGTTAAAAAGAAACAAAATATTCTGATTCCGGAGATTTAAAAAAAAACGAAAAAATCAGTTTCGGTTTTTATTTTTTTATGGCCTTGTTACTGCTTATTTTGAAAAATAAAGAGCACTTTCTTAACCCTTTCAGCCCTGGATTTTTAAATTTGAAAAAAAATTTTTTGTTAATTATTATTGATGGGGAGCTTCTTAAGACCATAAATACCAAATTTGAACTCATTTGCTTAATTAGTATAGGAATTAATTAGTGAGGCTTTGTTGATGTGACATCTAGTGATAAACAGAAAAAATATGGATTGTCATAGTAAGTAGAGACATGTAAATGTTGCAGTGGCCGAAAGGGTTAAAACCCTTTTGTTGCTCTTCCAGAAAATAGTTTTATTTTCATTATTAGATATCCACATCAGCTTTGTTTTTTTCAAATATGGACCTGGATTTTTTTATTTCATTTTTGAGTAGCTTTTCCCCTCCCAAAACTAATGATGTCTCACACTTGTCGCATAATTGTTTACGATGGCATTTATTTTCATTCTATATTCTCTCCGATGGTTGTTATCTTGTGTCTACAGAGATAAAAACCAAAATGATAAATAAGTCTAGAGATTGTGATTTCTGTATCAAAAAATTTTCGAAATGATTTTCATCTATTAAAATACAACCACAGAATAAAATAAGTCGTGTTTACCATTTTACATGTTATGGGCGTTTTCACTCTCCGTAACATTGTAAATTACTTCATTCTTCGTCGACTTCATTTTGAATGTTTGTAAACAAAATACGTTTGCAGCATTAATCGCTTTTAATAGCGTTTGCTATTTAGGGAGCGTTCATCAGAAAATCTGTTAGCAACTATTTTGTCTGATGAACGTGCCCATTGTCTCATTACGGTTACCAACTTTGATTCGACTAAATTCAATTTTTTTTTTAAATCCCACTGCTTCAATATCAAAAAAATCCATTTTATGCCATCGAATCTGAGAGAGTTACATGATGACCACATTTTTTCTTCTTACAGCCACCTTGTTTGAATTCAGAAAACAAAAAATTTTCTTCAGTTTTTTTTATTTAATCAAAATACGATTCAACGCTCTAAGAGCAGCAGGGTATTATGAAAGAAAGATTCGAAAAATATGTATCCAGTGCCATTGTGGGCTGGGTTTTTTTTAGAGAGACCCTGCTGCATCCAATCAAAGTTGGTGTGTGGTTAGCAATGTCAAGACGCAGAATTATCTGTCCAATATTTTTCGATGGCAATTTAAACGCTGCCACTTATTTTGCAACAATTTATTAACGAACTTCATGATGATGAACTCCAAAATGGCTTCGATTTCAATTTAGGTCTCACGGGAGCAAAAATCAAAAAGAAATTTTTCTCAAGAATTGTTCGTATTTTGACAAATCATTTTTAATTTCTAAACTTCATTTTGGTTATTTAAACATAGATGAGAATGCTATATTTTCCCTCGGGCACTTGCACCTCAGGAAAAATCACGCATTTCTCAACCTTGATATATAATCTATGAGGCACCTCAGGAAAAATCACGCATTTCTCAACCTTGATATATAATCTATGAGGGTCATTTTTAAAGTAAGAACCGTTTTAGTTTAAATATAGATATATGTTTCTTAATTTTTTTATTTCTAAAATAACTATCATCTTTTCGCTATTTTTCAACAAAATCCATTACCCGATTAAGGTATTTTTTTGAACGGGCGATGAGTTTGATGATCCTCTCGTCGTAGAAGTCGGCCGTCAGTCCATTTAACCACTTCGCGCCCATGCTACTATGATTGGATTTTGCTTGTCGCCACATGTGGCGAACCTGGGCGTGAAGAGGTTAATGACGCCATCACCTGTTTGCACTCATTTTATGCCTAAAAATTACTTTAAATTTGTAATGAGGTGAAGGTCGGAAGATCGGGAAACATGTGGAAAATCCTACGCAGTTCATCAATAGTGAAGCGTCTGTGTTGCTGAATGTTTGCATCAACAGTTTCTTTCATATCGTCCGTTATCACGGTTAGACATCATGGAGGATTGTTCTGTAACCATTATGTAAACGACACCACTTTTGGACATTCCCATCATTCAACACATCTTACCCTAAGCTTCAAAGGGTTGGCAATGGATTTTTTGCATGTAAAATCAGACTCGCAGAGCGTACTTCGCAATCCCCGGGGATTAGTAATGGACATAACTGATATTAAATTGCCATCAAAAATCGTCTACCCCATTTAAAGACTTGAGATTGACCTACTACATTGTCGAATCTTTACAGAAGCCATTTGTCAGTAAAAAAAAAGTTCGGGGAAAACTATTCGCTTATAGAATCCGTAAACGGTTCTTACTTTAAAAATGACCCTCGTACTATTTATTTAATGAACAATAAACGCACACTCGAGATACACCTAGCTTAGACCACCAGACTGCAATGACATCATTGATCGCACTATGTACTTACACGTTTACATCTAAAAATCCCCAAACGCCTTGACACCTAACACGTTCTGTGACTATTTGCGTGCCACTCACTCACCTGCCAATGTCCGAAGTTCATACACATTCGGAATTAAATACATTAATAAGAGGATCCATCACTTGCTATAGCATTATTTTACAGTCAAAAGCGGTTCATTTTTTACACCGAGACATTTGACTGTTAATGCGAGACCATCTCTCTTGTACACCTTCTGGTTATGGAGCTCGAATAACTTTAGGATACCTTAAATGTTACAATAAAAGAAAAAGATAACAAATTGGGGCGCTCCGTGGCGGCCAATTCCCTTAGAGTCATTTACTCTCCTTAAGCTGCAATTCCATCAAACATCCTTCCTTCTAAAAAAAAAAACAAACAAATTTACTTGCTTGGTGTGTGAAGGCATTCGATACAATTTTGTACGTGGGGTAAGCGCAATTTTACAATACTTTGTCATTTTTCATATTGGTCGTACATTGTTGACTGCGTACGTGTTGTTTCTAAAGGGACTAAAAAATATTATTTAGTTTTACAGTTTATTTTTATCATAATATAACATTGTCTTAGTTTTCGCTGGCAACAAATTTCATCAAAAATTAAAACTGGAAAATATAATCCATTCACAATCAACTTTTATTAAGATAAGTAGATAGATATAAAACAGTATTCAAAAATAAATACTTGTCATAAATTAATAAGGCAGGCCATGTTTGGGTGACATTTTCTTTGGCACAATTTAGTTACACACTAAGTCTTTTTGTTTTGAGGTTATGCTGTTGCCAATATTTTCTGATTCCAGTTAAATATTTGTCACACACAATTACAATTGTGATATAACTGTTAACCCTTTCAGCCCTGGATTTTTAAATTTGAAAAAAAAAATTTTTAATAATTATTATTGATGGGGAGCTTCTTAAGACCATAAATACCAAATTTGGTATAACGGATTTGATTAATTAGTATAGGAATTAATTAGTGAGGCTTTGTTGAAGTGACATCTAGTGATAAACAGCAAAAATATGGATTGTCATAGTAAGTAGAGACATGTAGATATTGCGGTGGCAATTGCCACCACCAGGGCCGAAAGGGTGGTATTTTTTATTAATGTTAATTATTCTTAAACCTTTTGCTGTGGTATATTTTCAGAAGCTTAGAAATTGAGCTGCACTATTAAAACTTCCGTACAGATGCTTAGAGCTGCTTGCTTGTATATCCAGGTCCAGCACATAAGAGGCCGATATGTATTGCGTAGTTTTCTGGTTCCCGCAGCGAAAATATTTGTCAAATTTCTTTGACGCCTGTCAAAATTTCCCGCTTCAAACATAACAAACGAATATCGTGGCTTGCTTCACAAAAAGTTGATCATGAATATGTTATACATCTGAAAACATTACTATTGCATTGTTTGATTAGCTAATAATCAGCGCAAATGTCCATTTTCTGATAACGTACATAATGTATTTGTTACTTTTATCAGAATTTGAATAAAATATGAGTACCGTAAACACTTATTCAATAAGCCTGCTGTAATCTAATCAATAATGTTGGTTGGGAGCAAAAGTAAATTATAAAATTGATAACGGTTATCATATACGAATTGCAATGCTTTCGTTTTCTAACAAAACCGTTAGTTTGTGTTAAATTAAACTTGTGTTAAAACAAAACAATGACATTGTAGACAATTTAATTAATCGTTTTAATATTTACGTATTGCTAGTTCATATCACTAAGAATAGTCACATGAAATAGATACTAATAGCTTGAATTATCTGCGCCAGACAGGACCGAACCTTTGATAAATAATTGGAAAGCACAGATAATCTCATTTTTCAATTTTAAGTTTTATCATTTATTTGTACAAATACAAATACATGAACTTAGTATTAAATACATTAATATAAACAAGTGGTATGCATTCACGTGAAATTTGTTTGTAATTTATTTCTATATATATAACAATCTTTATTCTCAGTTTATCTACATTAAATACAGTACAATATATTTTCATTTTAACTTTTGAAAGGGCTATCGACCGTCAGTCTTTCTGCCCGGCGTTCCATTTAGCTTTATTATTTAAACACATTTACTTAAGTATTAAAGGAGGATATGTAGTCTTTGAGGGTGGAGACAGGATGTTTAAATTTAGGAGGGATATTAGGATTTCTAGGGGTGCATAGTTGATTCAACACTTTCGCGTTTTCCTCATTACACGCGATTATTTCTATTTACGTGATTTGTAAATTGTAACCTTTATAAACCCCTTGAAGTGGTTCGATGAGAATTTCTTGCTTCTTTTGTCAACATCATCAATCATAACTGATATCATTTTGTAATCACATTCTATCCATTCCAGCATTTTTTCTTGGACTGTAAACCGTTATGTTTACAATGAATAATTTATCTATTGTCTTTTGTATCTTTTAAGGTCACTATTTTACAAAATGCTTATTAATGTTTTCACTTCATTCCAACCACTAGCAGCAGCATAAATTGCTTCTTTAAAATTACATACATGCGCCAGATCAATGTGCTATAGTCTCGACTATTTAATTTTAAAAGTGTCTTGAATATGCCCTGATAAGTCAAAACTAGTGGAGAATTTTAAACATTTATTTGTAGTATTAATATTATCTGTTTCATCGTACTATTCTTAATAATATGAACTACCAATACGTAAATATTAATATTTAAAAAAGTTTTTAATTAAACTTTCGCTTAATTTAACATTGTCTGGGAAGAAAGTTGTTAAAAGTTTTACAGTAAAGATGGATGAATATCCAATGGCATATATTACCATAGTAATTACTGGCTTTGAATTATATAAATAGGAGGCTAATTTATGTTCAAACTGACATTATACTGACTTGTCTTATACAATAATTTTACAATCTGTGTTTTTCTAACTTTTTCAGAAATTGCACAACACAATGGCTAGTGATAAGAAAGGATCTTCTTTCCCCGTAAAATCTATCATATTCTGGATAGTAATACCAGTAGCCTTAGGATTAGTATATGTAGATGTTAAACAAAATGGAAGCTGGAACGGTAAGGGCACTTTAACAAACAAGAATTATTTCAGATCAACAAATGCAAACAAATATTACATGTAATATAATACACTCTCTTCATTAAACCTTTCTAATATTGTTCAAGAATATTTTGTAATTGCAATAATTTTATACTTGTAAATTTATCTATTGAAGTATTGAGAGAGAGAGAGAAAACATATTTATTCAGACACTTAAATAACTTTAATTCAACATTTATACAGTATGAGGTTGGAGAGGTTAGTCTGTCCGGACTATCGACCTGAGGTCTTTCTGCAAGTATTGCTTAATCCCTTCTTACACATTTGGTTTAAATTAATTGCCGGTGCAACTATATTTTATCCATGCAATTTTGTTTAGTCTAACCCTATAACATCGAGCACAACATTTTTGTAACATTTAGTTAAAACACGTCTGAAATAGAAAATAATATGTCATATACTTGTTTCTCATTGATCACTTGGTGAAACATTATGTTAATATAGGTTTAAAAATTAAAATTCACTTGGTTTGTTTCACGATTAAATTGTTTTATTATCAACTAGTTTCGGCTTAGTGCCATTTTCAAGAATGATGTACAAACGAACCAAGTGAATTTTAATTTTTAAACCTATAGAAAATAATAGTTTTTGGAGCTGCCACCGATATTGATGAAATGGCTCACTCTTTATTTTATTAGAACAAATTGTCAATATTACTTGAACCACCTTCTAGTGATTAAATTTCTATTTGCAGATTCTTCAGTACATCGGGCTTTGAATGTATCGGGTGTGTACAAATACACGAACCAGGCGCTAGACCGTGCACGTGAAGGAACGGTCTGGTTGCACACCAGAATCGAAGAACAGTTCCCGGGCCTGACGGGTCGCACCCTTGAATTCACTACCCCGTACATTGAACTCGGGAGGGACATATCGATTTTGATTTGTAATTCCGTCAGTGGTGTTAAAAATAAGATTGATGCTAAAATTCCCATTATTTTGGAAACGGTAAGTATTTCTGCATGAGAACTCTTTAATCACTTGGCAAAATTGGTTAAATAGATAAATATAATCCATTCACGATCAACTTCTAGTATACTACGTCTATCCATAGATTTCACCTTTTTTAACAACTTGAGTACTTTGCGGGAAAGGTAAAAATTGTAATTGTAATTTATTATGAAAATCGCACTCGTATCGTTTCGAACGTTCTCCATGGCGGAAATTCGAAAAATAGTTAAAACTGAAGAACAATAACAAACTGTCAATAATGTGTCTGTTGGCGACATCGCGTGAATATATTGGAAGTATACCAGTACCAACCTAACATGCTACAAAATTAAAATTATATTTTTTTCCATAGCCATACTTTTCACTTTTTAGTGTTTTTCACTACAGATGTAGAAAAAAATCTAATCTATCGGTGGATAAGGCCATTCTTGTTGGTACGATTCTATTAGGCGGCAAGTCTTTTTTGAGGTTATAGTTGATGAAAACCAAGTGATTTTATTTTGAGGTTATAATTTATGTCAGTTATGCATTGTTGCCAGCAATTGGGTAATAGTCGGTTTCATGTTGAATATTTTTAAATGGCACGCGACTCTTTCATTATCGTGTTATTTTTTCTTTGCTGTTAAACTGTTGATTGTTTTTAGTGTGTTTAATTATTGCTGTCTTTTTTCAATAATTTATTTTAAAGTATACATTCTTATTAAGTCAGTAAACAATACATCTTATTTATGAACAAAATCGATGGTTCGTTGGTAAAACATTATTGCAATAGAATTAATAATAGTAATTATAAATCAATAATAGATCTCAGTATATTAATATTTCGGGCGACCCGTTGGTGTAGTGGGTACAGGCGAGCGCTTGTGCCGGTTGCACCGCGTGCCGTGTGGGTTCGAATCCCAGCCCGGCCGAAAGATTTTTCAATGGTTGTTGTGTACACGTCTGACATTATTCAATTATTCATCCCAAAAATTAAAAATACAAAATTAAATGTTCGATGTGACTGAAAGGCACATGCCCAAGCCAAAAAAAAATTAATATTTAACAAAAGTTATTGACGCTACCCATTTCTATTATCACCAGCCACCACAGGTGTTATTTATTCAAATAAATATACATTTTCAACTAAATATAAGATAACTTCAACTCTCCGACATTATAATTTGTTCTGTTGGTTTTATTTACACACTATTACAATTTTTAGATCGATGCATATGCACCTGGACTTAGGAAGAATGTACAGGACTGTGTTGTTAATGGATGGAATACCGTTTTTGTTTACTCCACAAGAGGAAAGGAGTATTTATTAACTGAAGTGTTTGTGTAAGTAAAATGGTATTGTATTTGTTATTTATTAAATCATGATGACTTTATCTTGTTACTCTTAATTAATTAAATACATTGGAAATGGTGTTTTTACAATTGTATTTTTTTTTTGAAGAGGCAAAATGGCTCCTGAAGAAATCCAAAAATCCATAATAAGGGGCGTCGATCTGAGCGTGGAAAAGGCGACGGAATACTACCACTGGATTTACGAAAAAGTCTCGTCAGCCATCAAATGATTTTCAAGGGTACTTTAGGATTTTTATTTTCTCCGTGACACCGTTTATTTTTTTTTTTAATTTCAAAGAAAAATTAAAAATGTGATGCAAGGGATTAGCGAGTTATCGTTTTACTAAATGTATAAACAGTATAAACACCATTCCATAAAGAAACTTGTTAATATAATTTTATTAAATCATTTTGTTTTTATTACTTTTTAGATCATTATGTTTACTTAAAAAATAAATTTACTGTGTTGTTGTAAATTTGCTCTTCCAGTTCATCCTTCTCTTCCTTCCTTACAGCTGCTATGACATCAAACACGTGCCTGAAATAAAATATGAAAAGTTACTCTAGCGATTCAGCTGTAAAAGGTTTTTTTTTTTCAATTAATATATCAATAGTAGTGTTATTTAACAAGAATGTAATTAGTGTAGGCTATTTTGAATTTATTTCTGAAAAAGAAAGGGGATCGTTGTGTACTTCAATTATTATCAATATATTGTTTCAGATCTTCGACTGTGTAACATTTATTTATATTAATAGTGTAATATTTGTACAATGTGATTACTAGAGAGTCGAACTGGAAATATAAGATGTTTCATGCTTCCAATAACATGTAGTGGCCTATTTATTCAATACAATTTTAACCCTAGATAACAAATCAGAGTTACACAGCGATAATATTAGCAATCACAAAACAGCGTACGCACTGACTAAGGGAGTGACAATGATTGCGAGGAATGACAAGAGGCTCGGGTAGGCGGCAGACGTAGTCCATCATTCAACTGATGGACTGCGAATTAAAACGTTCTTGAATTATTTTGAACAAATTAGCTTAACTAAGAGAGAAATTATAATATAGAAAAGTACTAAATAGTGTATCAAGGGCCTTAAATAGGCTTTAGCAACCCGCCGCTTTTAAAAGGGAAGAGTTGCTAAAGCATTTCGGCATGAGTTACACTCAGTATTTTTTCGCCTGCCTTAAGTAAAAACAGTGTTTCGGGAAATTTTATATCGTGCGCCATTGAACTGTCTGTCAGATTTTTACATGGCCTACTCATATTCCACAGAAGGTTGTCTAGATTATGCATATTATTTTTTCGGCCCTAGATACATTAAATCGTTAAATAGTTTCGGTAGAGGCAGGTGAAAAAAATAGTGTTTGCACTCCAGGCAGATGATAAAAGTCAGCTCTCTACGTCGGAAGTTGGTAGTCTATTAGTCGAATGTTTAGTTATCTAGGGTTAAAATGTAGATATTCACTAGTGAATAATTTTTAAATAATGATTTTGAAAAAACATTTAATTAAAAAATACTTTTTTTTATCTTTAAATACTTTTCTAAAAACAAATAAATTGTTGCAATCGTTACTACATGCAAGTTTATTCCTAATTTAACAAATGGAAAATGTACGGGGTTTCACAAAACATAGAATTAATCTTAATAATCTTACCTTATGTTTACTGGTTCATTTCTACTTTTAACCATTGAATCGGCCCTCCATTTTTCCTTCTTAACACTTGGAATTGCTAGATTTTCTTTAGAAATAAGTTGATAACCAGCATGGCTTGGTCTAATTTCACACCACGGACAATCGGTCTCGATCATTATTTTATCCAGCGGTAATTTGCTAACCATATCTAAATTTTCTTTGGTTTTTAAAGAACTGAAACATAAACTACTTCAAGGCAACAATGACAAAAACAAGAGAGATTCAGTCATGGTAATAGGAAGCGGAAAAAATAAATTGTCTAAGGAGAGAAAAGAAAAACTTGGTAAATAAATATTCCCAACCACATCAGCAGCGGCGGCTCATGGATGTTTGGCGAGGAGACAATGGAAGAAAATTTGACTAAATCAGCAAAAAAATATTTCCTTCCTTCTCTAGGAGTAAGTAGTGCAGGGTGAGCGGAATCTCTGCCCTAGCTTCCTCTACGAAGATCCAGGAGCCGCCGCTGTATATTTACTACAAATTTAAAACGTACAAACTGTGAAGAGAATGTTAAGAATGCACAAGATTAAAATAAGTAGTGTGGCAAGTTTGTGGGAATGCAGCCAAAGTGCCATTAGATATGAAAAGGGAGTTAAGATGTGTCTCCAAAAAAATTTAAGAATTCATGGGTGTCGAGCAAAGCTGCCAACATAACCTATATATATTTATAAAATTATAGCAGGCGACAAAACAACTGGCGAAACTCGATTAACCAACTTCTAATAAATACCAAATAGATTTTGTGATTTTTCCAAACTAACTTTTCAACTGGTATACGTAGTTTAGAGATTGCATTCAATTTTGAAGTTTTCTATCCGCATAATATTCATGATTTACCCACCATCCATTAATTCCAATGTGTAAACCTAGATCAATAAACCTTTGCGCTTCATCAATTGTTCCATCAAACGAGTGCACTACACCTGTTAGATTGTCCTGTTTATTTAAAATTTCGAATAGATCATCTGCGGCATTTCTACAGTGCAGGAACAATGGCAACTTGAACGTTTTGCTAAGAGTTAACTGCAATTCGAAGTACCTGTAAAATTATAGTTTAAATCATGTTCATCACTGTAAAGATTCGGAAGTTGTTCTAGCTCGTTAGGCTTGCGATGTAATTTGTTGGTACAGTATTACCGAGCACTCGAGACTTGTAGGGGTATAGTTTGTGAGTTATAGAGTGAAAAAGCATTCGGAGAACACGACAACAATTCTCCAGAGCCAACACGTGTCGAGTGCTTGGTACAGGACGGCAAATTTAAGTTGGCCAGACGCGCAGAGAGCAAGCAGCGAAAGCTCTCTCTCTCTAGAGCCGGCCGAGTATAGTCAAGCACATATTCTTCGCGTGCGCTATTCATTTACAACTCTATCGGGCGCTCTCCTCCACATAATTAATGCACTGTCACTTTTGAAAATGAATGTACCAGGCGCGCGAAGTCTTCACGAAATCTATCGAGAGCGCCCTTCGAAGGTTCCGCCCCAATTTTGCCACTGCATAATGGCAAGTTACGTTTGCCGTCCTGTACAACTCTATGTGTGTTTCAATGCATTTGTAAATTATTTATTATGTGTAGGCAAGAATAACAAAGATTGGTAAAATCAATAAACAAGTATTAAATATTAGAGTTCTAATAACAATATTGTGGAGCAAATATAGGCCTTTTTTTTCAATTTTAGTTTGTAGTTTGTACTTCAACATTCGGATGCATTTATACATACTCACTTTTTTTGAATATCTATTGGACAAAACTGAGTTCTATCGTAATCTAGACCGCATTCACCAATCGCGACCACTTTGCCTTTGTTGTCACTGATGACATCTTTCAGCTTTCCCAAATAACCCTCCGCAGTTTCACCTTCTTTCTCAAATTCTGTACAGCGAGTGGGATGACATCCAACAGTTATAAATAATCTTTCTACAAAAAAAACGAGATTGAAGCTTGCAATACATTAAAAAAAAAGAAGTTCCTGAACCTAATCATTAGGTTAGGTATCGATCCATACCCATCATACCTGTTCTAGCCAAAATCTTTGAACTGTTAAAAATGTTAAACTACCCAACTTACTCTCCAAAGAACAATTACATCATTTATTTCGGATTCCTAATAATGTTTTAAAATGAAATTTTATTCAATGGCAAATATCATACAGTGTACAGTTATGTAAATCCCATCTACATACTGTAATCTATGTCTCATGAACATACAAAGTTGTGCCAAATTAACATACAAAAATGGATGTCCATCCACATGACAGAAGTCTTTCAACTTTCCACGCTAACACCATCAGGACATGCAAGGCGCCTTTTTAACACCTCTCTGATTTGTTTTCTAGTATCTGGCATAGGTCGTCCTGAATACCATGATGAGTATTAGTGTCACGTTATAGATATGAAATTTTTGTATTTTTCTAAATATGCTTTTCATTTATCTACAATTAAATAAGTAATTCCTGTTTGAGTTACCATCCAGTTTGGACATTTCGGCAGACTTAATACTCTCCTCCAAATTTCCACCAGTGATAATCATTTTTTGAAGCCCAGCCGTCCAACTCCTCTCCAGTACATTTTTTAAATCCTCGTCATGCTTTTTACTTCCGTTGTAAACTCCAGTATACATTAAATCGGTCAGATTGGCACCAATATCTAATGAAAATATAATTTTTTTCAATAAATACAGAGTTTGCTCGTGACTGCTTTAAACTGTCTTTTAATTGGTTATATTATATTACTAATCGTACTAATATGTAAATATTAATAGTTATTTAAGCAACAAGGAACGTAAGGACGTATTAACATTTGAGGTAGGCGATACGAGCCGAGGCGCAACCGAGAAAACAATGTCGAATTTTGTTTGTTTGTGTCAATCCAGTGAAGCTTTTTCCGAGCATGGATGCAAACGAAGCTGCGAATATTGAGTGTTAGAACCTGTTACCGACAAAATCGAAAAAAGGTATGTGTCCTGTTACGACTCTTTTAAGCAGTGGTTATGTAAAAAGGATGCCGATGCTATAGGTATAGATGAAAATTTGTTGCTCGCCTATATGTTGGTGCGTTACGTTTCTGTTTATTATTTTCCTAGGTCTGTAAGTAAACAATTAAGTCCCGTCGTCAAGGACAACAAACACCACGAATGTTATCACCCACTTACCATGGATGCAATGCTTATTTACCTTGTCGGTAGCGGAAAAAATAATTTATACCAATAAGGTAAGGTTAGGTTAGGTTTCTGAAATGGTTTGGAAAAGCCCAAAAAAGAGAAGTTTACTAAAATTTTTCAGACTCACTGTAGTAAATACTATGATTTAATAATATTCGGGCTTTCACAATAACAAATACATTTTTCTCTCTGCATTTATTACGTACCACCTCATACTGCTTTTAAAACGGGTAATCGTTTTTAATTTTCGGCACAAACCAACAAAAACACGTCAATTTACCTATTTTGATCAACATCCCGTAAATATAATAAATAAATAGCGATTTAAATTACCTATAAATTTCCGAATTTTCGACATGGCTCCTCTCATGAGCGACGAACTTTTAATGGTAAAATGATGGTTTTCCTAAAACACAAACACGAAAATGATCAAGAAACGCAAACTCATCATACTCTCCCTTGTTTTCTTCGTTTTATTTCTGGTATTCATACAGTACTTTATGAGTGTTTTAATAAAATCGGAAAGTGAGGTTAAGAAATTCGGGGAATCCACTTACGAGGAGAAAATATTGGAGGAATTATCGAAATTGGCAGAAGTCTATCGCACGAAAAACACAGCGGCTGATAATAATTCTGATTTATTTCTGAAAAGCGTCACGACAAGGGATCAATTGATAAACGTGTTACCTGTGTGGAAGGAAGTTAATGCTGCTGTTACCAGGACAAGTCTGTTCCAGTACAATGGTACATATTTGGGTACTGTTATACATGCTTTAAAGACAGCGAAAATTATTAGAGTGGATTTGGATGTGAGGGGGACGCAGTTAAAGTTTCTTCTTAGTTTAGAGGTAAGTTGAAAATAAAGTCATGACAATTCACAGACTTTGGATTAATGTATAGAAGCTACACGTCCGCACAAGCTTTCTAGTAAAGTATGTTGATAGTGAAATATAATGAATAATAGATTTGGATGTAACGGGAACTCAGTTAAAGTTTCTTCTTAGTTTAGAGATTTTTTTTCTAGTAAAGTATGTTGATAGTGAAATATAATGAATAATAAATTTGGATGTAACGGGAACTCAGTTAAAGTTTCTTCTTAGTTTAGAGCTTTTTTTATGATAATTTAACAACCTGATAAGTTATGGATTAGCATATAGGAGCTACACGTAGCCAAGGATATTTTGTAAAGTATGTTGTCAACTAAATGGTAGAAAGACTTGGGATTAACCCCATAACGTACACGCTCGAGTTAATTCGAGCGCGCTAAACGGTAACGCTAAAAAATTGTGCGAGGGTTAAATAAAAAAAATAATTTTAATAAAATGTGAAACCATCTTAAAGCTTTGCAACTAACATTATCAACTGCACCAAAAAGAAATGTTGAACTAAATATAATGTATACTCAAATTTAATAAATAAGAACACAAATAACACAGCTGTCTATCGAATACGTGGTTTCAGTCATGTTATTTTCGTATAATTGAAATTGTTACTTATTTGCAAATTCCATAAAAAAATTTTTTTTAAAATGTTTTGTTAACATTTCTCTGTCAATTTTAATCTTGCAACGACTATTTGTATTAAAAAATATTACAATTTTTTAGGGTAATCAAACTGTGGTATTCAAGCCAAAATGGTACGAAAAAGACCGTGTGATAGAGGGACCAGTGTACGCGGGCAAGGATAGATACGGAGCGGAAATACTAGCATTTTATCTATCCGGTCTGTTGGATAGACCGATAGTACCGATATCCGCAGAGCGTGCGATAAATGTGCAAAAGGAGCTCTTGCCCGTTGCAACCAAAGCGTTTCTCGATACGATGTTCAATCGAAGGAATACTACTTGCGTATATGGAACGTGTTATTACTGTAAACGAGAGGATCCAATATGTGATGTCAACGGATATATGACCGGAGCTGTGATATTTAACATTGGAGCTGTTTTAAAGACATATCGGAGTCCGTGGCAGCGGACTTACAAACAATCAAAGAAGGCCGTTTGGGAAGTTAGAAGCGATTTTTGCAGGTAGTTAATATTTGGACACATTTATAACAAGGGGGGAATCTTTACAGAGTATCACATATTTTTGGCAAAAACATGTTTCTTAAGCTGTGCACTACTCATGAATTTTGATAGAAACTGTGGCTATGTTTGAACCACTTAAGCAATTTATTCCTATGGTTTGATCAATGGATCTTTGCATGTGCGTCATTACCTAAGACCGACGACATACGTACACACATGATTGCGCCTTATTCAACTTACTGCAGAGAGAGTAAACGCATGAAAATGTCAGAACTAAACTCTATTCATTTCCAAGTGGCAGTGGAAATAAACAAACCCGGCTGCGTGATAGCCACGTGCGTACTTCAACAGACGCTTACGATTGGTCGTTCCGTGGTGCGTGCTCATGCCCGGATTCAGTTTGTATTCTGGGCCCGTCGTCGATTGCCGTGCGTTTAAAAAGTGTGTTTGCAAAGTGTTTCAAAAGTTAAAGTTATTAGTAATGTCTTCCACTTCTTCAGTTTTGCAGTGCACTGCAGTATTTTTATTTGGGCAATAAAATGAAAAAAATTTGTGGGCGCGCTAGGGTACGGTGCGTCCGACCCTGAGTATTCTCGCCGTTCACGTGATTGTGTTTACATGCGCTGCCGCTTGAAAATGGATATTTCATGGATAGTTCAACTATCTATGACATGCACGCAAAGATCCATTGATCATAGTATAGTATAATAGTGTTCTGTTTGATATGTAGTGAACAGGTTAATATTGTTTTTAGCAAATGTTAATGTCTCATACAGATTACACTCATTACTTTATTTTATTTCCACTCGTACTATCTGGAGTTAAAACTTGTCGCTATGGTTTTTTATTTTAGGACATTAGCAGGAAAATTATCTAAGCAAAGATTGTACGACTTGGTTGATACGGCCGTCTTCGATTTTCTAATTCAAAATGGTGATCGGCACCATTACGAGACCATTAATGAAAGCATAGTGTGGATAGATAATGGAAAGGGTCTTGGAAATCCAAATACTCAACATATCGATATTTTAGCACCACTGTATCAGTGTTGTTTGTAAGTATAACATACCACAGTTTTTGTCTGGTGTATTTCTTACATCTGCGGAGTTTCTGGTACAGTAGAATCATTGTCTGCTTTATAAAGCCTTTTCTTTGGTTCTATATACACTTTTAGACTTTTACCTTTAAAAATAACAAAGAACTAGCACACACTTCTTGCTAAAGAAATTAATTCCTATTATTTGCGTTGGCGCCCATTCAAAATACATTTAGAGTTTGCATTGGTGGGGCATATATTCCTGTTTTACCCTTTATCGCTTAAACGAGTCTGCAGCATTTAATTGACCCACAATAACAAGTCACACATCATTGCTTTTACTTTTGGTTAAATTGCTTATTGCTAACTCCGGCAATCCAAGTGTTAAAGTTATAGGAATATACTCAACATATACCTTCCATCAAATTTTCACACAATAATAATGATGTTTTGTTTTCAGAATTAGAAACTCAACGTGGATCAAGCTGCAGTCACTTTCTGGTGGTTCGTTAAAAGAAAAATTGTTAAAAGTGAAAGAAGTGACCAACGTCGTTTCCGAAAAACACTTGGAAGCTATAGAAAAGAGGCTGTTGATTGTATATGCTACTATTGAGTTTTGTAGAAACAGAAACAAAATAAAACTTAATTTATTCTACATAACTTTTTATATCAAACAACTGAAGTTCGACAAATTAAAATAGTATATTGTACAACGAGCATATAATGATGGTTATTAATCACGAGAACGAGATTTTGCGGAACGAGCCGTAGGCGTTTGAGTGATTAATAGCCATCATTATATGCGAGTTGTATACTATACTTTGTTCACGAAAATTAAAATCAAGATCAAAATTTAATTCAAAATTACGATTAGAATCAAAATTGAAATCAAAATCAAAATTAAAGTTGTAATTACAATTACAATTGAAAAAATTTAAAATCAAAGTTAAATTCAATATTAAATAGGGTAAACAAAATATTATCATAAATCGCGTTATGTGAATCAAAGCGTGTTTAATGACTATATTAAACACGCAAATGCGTGTGCGTGTTTAATACACGACACACTTGTCGAGTGGAATGGGAAGTAGCGAGGAAAGGAGGCAGAGACCTAGTGTAGCAACATTACTCGTCATGCCGCACATCACGCTCCTCGTCATGCCCACTGCTCCGTGTTTTGTCGGTTTTTGGGCGCGAGTCAAAGGACTGGCAATATAAACGGGTACGTTTATTTGAAAAGATTAAAGGATTGCAAGTTTATCGGTGATTTAACGTTCAAATTATCAAAATAATCCCACAGAATTACTATTTAAAAGCTTTTAAACATTTTACGTTCGCATTCCCGCGTCTTGCCGCCATCTATTCGACGATAGCCGAACTACTAAGTGATGTTTTTGAACAGCGCCAAAATGCTCGAACTTTATCCTTATAATCAAAGTGTTAATATTCAGCAATGCGCTGTATACGAAACGATAGACGATTTAATTCCGAATCGAATGGTATATAAAATAGCTGAGGCTATTTAGCCGTTTTCTTGTAATTTGCGAATGAAAATTCAAGCACGACACACTTACCGACATTTACAGTTCACTGTAACTTAAAACCTAAATGCACAACAATTTGCTATATTCTTTAATGAAATACGGGTCCCAATACTTATTACCGATTATTCATTCAACTTTTTATATTATTAGTGCATTACAATAAGAGAAATATATGAGGAATCCTAATCTTCATAGAGGGTACCCTCTGTTATCGTGGGGATAAACTACGTTTTCATTTGTGGATTTAATAATTGTTTTAATAATGAAAGAATATTTAAAAACTTAAGAAGACTGTTATGTTATAATAAAATAAATTTACTTGTAGATATTTTCGTATTTAAATTGCAGAAACAATACATTATAATATATCCGCCTAAACACAGGCAACCCGATAAACGCATAACTACTATAAAAAAACTTCAAATTTTAAAGGTGACAGTGACAAAACCATAAGTGTAATCCTCAGTAAAGCTTCAAAAATAGTGCGAATATTTAAGTATTTAAATTGCAGAAATAATTATATTACATAAACGCCTACTTACAGACAATGCAATACACGCATACATAATATTAATTTATTACTAAAAACTTTCAATTTTAAACTTGACAGGGACAAAACCATAAGTGTAATCCTCCGTAAAGCTTAAAAAATAATGTGAATATTAAAGTATTTAAATTGCAGAAATAATTATATTATATAAACGCCTGCTTACAGGCAACCTAGTACACGTATAACTAATAATGAATTTATTTAATAATGATTTATTATTTAAAACTTGAAACTTTAATCGTAACAGGGACAAAACCATAAGTGTAATATTTTTAAAGCATTGCTTAGGATTACACTCATGCTTGTGTCCCTATTATATTTAAAATCTGAGGTTTTGAATAAAAAATATTAGTTATAGTATATTGGGTTGTCTAGGCGTTTATGTAATACCATTGTTTCCGCAATTTAAATACTTAAATATTCCCACTATTTTTGAAGCTTTACTCAGGATTACACTTATGGTTTTGTCCCTGTTACGTATAAAATTAGAAGTTTTTAATTAAAAATTAATTCGAATTATGCGTATATTGGGTTGCTTGGGATTAGGCGTGTATAGTATAAAATATTGTTTCTGCAAGTTAAGTACGTAAATATCCACAAGTGAATTTATTTAATCATGAGACAACATTCTTTTTACGTTTTTAAATATTCTTTTATTATTACAACATTTATAGCATCCACAAATTATTAAGTAGTTTATCCCCACGATAACAGGTAGAGCCCTCTACTTAGATTATGATTTCTCGTATATTTCTCTTATTGTAATGCATTAACAATATAAATAGTTGAATGATTATTCAGGAATAAGTATTGTAACCCGTATTTAATTGAAGAATATAGCAAATTCTTCTTTATTAAATTTTTATGTTACAGTGAACTGTAAATGTCGGTAAGTGTGTCGTCCTTAATTTTCATTCGCAAATTACGGAAAAACCGCTAAATTTCCTCAGCTATTTTATATACCATTCGATTCAAAATTAAATCGTCTACCGTTTCATGCTTAGCCCATTGCTAAACATTAACACTTTGACAATAAGTATAAAGTTCGAGCATTTTGGCGCTGTTCAAAAACATCACTTAGCAGTTCAGCCACCGTCCAATAGATGGCGACGAGGCGCGGAAATCCGAACGAAAAATGTTTAAAAGCTTTTAAATAGCAATTCTAAGAGATGATTTTGATAATGTAAGCATTAAATGATCGCCAAACATATAATCCTTTAATCTTTTGAAATAAAAGTGCTGTAAAAATCCTACAATAATAAATATTGCCGTTCCATCCATCCAGAAGGAAGGAAGGTAGGATGTCTTTACGGGATCTTCAGAGCACAAGTTTAGCAAGTCTTAAGAGTAATAAAGGTAGGTTCGTTTAAAAGTGAGGCCGCGACGCCTCGGTGAGTGAGTTTTTTTGAATTATTCAATTGAAATTTGGTGAAAACTTAGATGTTGGTAGCATTTTTGGTTAACAACCATTGACTCTATTTTTAACTTATCTATGAAATTGTAACATAACCACTAAAATTTATGTCACATAACCTACTTTTTCATTTGTTTATGATCCAAATTACAACAATAAAATGGCTTTATATAGAGCGGTGTTAACTATTCAGAAAACTTCAAGAATATTAAATACCACCTACAGTAAACAATGGTAAGACAATGTCTATTCATCAATATAAAGTAATGATTCGATTTTAGTTTCTCAGTGTATATTTTACCCAAAAAAAGAACTCCCATACATACGATAGGATGTTACAGTTATCACACAACAAATACATTATTTAAACGACGAAAAACCGCCGAAGAAAGGGTAATTAGCAACAGTTGAATCAACCGGCGAATATAAGCCCTAATACATTTCCCTTATAGAAATCGTCAAAAATAATAGAATATTCTCCAAAGTCAAAATCAGAGGTGATAGACGTTTGGCGAGATATCACCGTAGCCGAATTAGCCAAAATCCTAGAACGAGACGTAAAATACGTGTCCGACATATTCCTAAACGAAATTAGAGGAGCGAACACGGTGATACACGACTTGAAACGATTACAGGAAGCTGTTCGCAGGAGCGGAAAGAGGACACGTATCATAGCGAAACCTACGGATGTGTTAAAGGAATTGGAGGACAAAGACGCATTCCCGAGACCTCCGCCGAAAAAGTCTGAACAAAAGCCGCGTCCGCCCGTTGTGACCGTTATGGGACACGTCGACCACGGAAAAACGACTTTACTGGATGCGCTGAGGAACACTCGCGTCGTCGATAAGGAGTTCGGCGGGATCACTCAGCACATAGGCGCATTTTCTGTGATATTAAAATCTGGTGCAAAGATCACTTTTTTGGATACTCCCGGACACGCTGCGTTTAGTTCCATGAGGGAGAGAGGGGCCAACGTTACCGATATCGTTGTTTTGGTGGTTGCCGCTGATGATGGCGTTATGGAGCAAACTGTGGAATCTATTCGAATGGCTAAACAAGCTAACGGTGAGTAGACATGGTGTATTTGCTAAATACTCTAGTTAAGATGTTCCCAATCGGTGGTATGCGGTAAGTGAATTAACCTTCATTTTGTTCAAGATTTAAATTAAAGGAAAGCAAATGATATGTTTTTCTAAATTAAGTAATTAAAATTTAAAAACAGAGAGGTTAATTTTCGTCCTGTCAAATGTCGATGAATACTTACTGAATAAAAAAATGATAGATGGTGCTGACGATATTTTAGATATATTTTAAGAGGAACTTTAAAATAGTCGTCCTACAAGTGGGCATATCTGGGTTAAATAATAATGAAAGTGATAATTTTGTGAGAGCAAATGATTAAGAAAAGGCCATCACGAGAATTTATGAAATTTTTTTAGGAGTCGATTTTCGGAATATATTTACCTACTGATACACCACTACTACATGCTTGAAAAGATTGGGAACCTCTGCTCTAGATTAATATTTACTTCGGCATAGCGTAATACAATAGTATGCATATCTGTTTGCTTCAATTAACAATTGGTTTCTATTATCGAGTCTTTGTAAGACTTATCATTGTAAAAGTTTCACATTTTTATTATTTTATTTATCTATTAAAAAGTAACATTCCCATCTAGTTTAAAAGTGGCAGCACAATGCTTCCAGTTAGACTTGCAGCACATGATGATTAAATGAATTAACAGTTTTTTTTCTGCAAATAACATTAAAAAATTATTTTTAATATAAATTACAGTTCAATTTTCCCATTTAACCAATTATACTGATTAAATTTAGGACACCATTTATTATAATTATTTAATGATTTCAGTGCCTATTTTGGTTGCCATCAATAAAATCGATTCACCGAATGCGGATATTGAAAGAACGCAAAGAATGCTAATGCAAATAGGCATCCAAGTGGAGAGCATGGGCGGTGAAACTCAATCAGTATCAATATCTGCGCTCAAGAAGAGAAATCTGGATCAGCTGATTGAAGCCTTGGTGCTACAAGCAGATTTACTGGAAATAGGCGGAGATCCCAATGGTTTCGTAGAGGCTGTTGTAGTTGAAAGTAAAGTTCATCCACACAGGGGACGCCTGTGTACTGTTGTAGTACAAAGAGGTAATGTAGCAAGTGTTTTATTGGGTAAATTTAGAAAGTTTGGTAACCTTCCAGTTCATGATCCTAAACTGTGCGCATGTGCAAAATCATGTCGATCGACGCGCTATGTTGCCATGTCTCTTGATTGGAATCAGTATAGAAAGTATGCTTAATTGACCGTGCGGTTAATTTGGGTATAAAAGCTAGTATTTTTAATTCGTAGCACAACTTTCTTTTTTTCTTAATCAATGGGTGGTTACGCAATTAAGTGCGGGTAAAACTACTGACCAGTCCAAAAGGGAGAACCTTAACCTCAAGCATAAGCACCAATCATTGCAACTATTAACAAAAATTTACAGTACATTTCTCGTGCTCCACACCCTTGATAAATTATTTTTTTTGGTTTGGCGGAAATTTCTGTTTGACTTTGAAAAACCTATCACTGGAATTTGATGAAGATGTAGTAAGTTACCAATAACGCTATTTTACTTTTGGATAATAGACCATTGTGTCAAAAACGATCAAACGCTTGCGAGATATCTCAGAATGCTGCTGTGTAGTAATGCTTTTGCTCAATGGCGTAGTTTATTTATTTCTTGATCTTTAGTTGGGATTTGGGGTATAGACTGTTTCCAGATGGTTGGCAAAGACTTGAGCTTTTTTGTAATGGAAATTTGTAGTTTTTTTGGTTGCTTTTAAGAGCGTTGTAGTTATAAGCTGGGTTGTTAAGGTATTTCACGACCATATGCTATATGTTGCCTTCGTTTTCTGACCAGGCAATCAACTCCCTAATATTGACCGAATTATCATTGCCAACATCCAAAGCCTCGGTTACAAATTCTTGGAAAAATACATATGAATCAAGTTCAAGTTTTTTTTATACAACAAACTTCATGGGCTTTAGTGACACCTAGTGGCAATGTTATTTACTTTAGATAACGTGCCTGTGATACAAACTCTTCTTTATTAATGATAGAACAATATTTAGCAGTGATTCCGTTCAGTTTTTCCAAATTGATTTTTAACAGATATTTGAGAATTTGAAATTCTTTAGTAAAAATTAGATTTCATGTGAAGTAATGGATTAATACAAAATTAGCAAAACCATATATTTATTTCCACGATTATTGTTTTTTTTTTTCTGAATTTACAGGGACTTTAAAAAAGGCAGACATTTTAGTAGCCGGCACCGCTCTTTGTAAAGTGCGCACCCTGCGAGATGCAGACGGCGTGGTGTTGGAAAGCGTCGGTCCGGGTAATCCCGCGGAAATCGAGGGCTGGCGGGATCTACCCCCTGCCGGCGAATTGGTGCTTCAGGTGGAATCCGAGAAGTCGGCCAGGGCCGTCATCAAGGCGCGCGAGAACAAACAGGAGGTTGCGAAGCAGGAGGAAGACGCACCGGCAATCGCCGCGAAGGAAGAGCAGCATAACAGGACCTACAAGGAGGTGCTGCAGATGAAAAGATCGATGGGCAGGTACAGATTGAGGAATAAGGAACCGCGCAAGAAGGAAATTGCAGAAGGTGAGTTAAATTTAACTTGGCAGTTGGCTTCATCATAAAAATCCTTTTTTTAAAAACATATCAGTGGGTACAAATGATAAAAGTTTGTTGAATAAAATCCAGGAATTGCAATACAAAATATAACAAATGAACACCAAAGCGGCGGAATCTATTGCCTGATTGTTGTACTAAATGCAATCTGAGTGGCATAACCTCCGACAGATGTAGGAATATGCCAACGGCGGCAAATACCATATGTATAAAAAATATTTAGATAAGGCATGGCCATGATAAACAAAATCACGGTCTTAGATTAGTTCAGCACGTTGTTGACTTTATGTCAATTAAAAGTTAGTTTTGATTTAATCATGGTATCGCTCCTATCAGAATTTTTCTGCCTCTGCCCCCATCCTTGTGTTTCTTGTGCTGTTTCATAGTGACCAGGCTCCAAGAGCTAGCTGGAGGTCATCGAGGGCGGTTTTTCACACCCCGCGCTGCGACCCCCGTTGACACAAGTTTTATTCGACAATTAGATTAGCTTAACCTTACTTTTAACAACTGGTGGCGAAGGCGTGATGCGACGCATCAAACCTGCAACGTACGTTCCGAAATACAAAGCCACCCTTTATCTAAATAATTTTTATACATATGGTATAATAATGTAAACATTAATTATTGTTTTCCCATCAGAACACATACAGACCGGTTTTGGCCTTTCAGCGCAGTTAGTTGCTGATGGGAAAACGGAAACAATATTTAATGTTCATATTATTATTATATTTGCCGCCGTTGGCATATTCCTACATCTGTTGGAGTGCAACATTCAGGCAATAGATTCCGCCTCTTTGGAGTTTTTACCATCAACAATAACTTCAAGAAAGTTATTATTATTATTCGTCAAGAAAATCATTTGCCAATTACATACACCTCGTATAGTTTTACATTAAAATGAATATTTAAACAGAAAGAAAATTTATTTAGTGAACATTTCTAGCTTTCGCTAATGAAAATTCATAAATAATATCGTGAATATCGAATGAGGCAATATTTAAAAATCTTTCTTGTGCCATTATGGTGTGCAAGTAGTTTCTAATAATTGTAAGTTTAGAATAGTATTGTTCCACAGATGCTGCAGGTACCGGCAATGACAAAAAAATTCGAAGCGCAATTGTAAAGTTTAGATAGACTGTGATTAAGACGTTTAAATAAATATAATGAATTATCTCATGTTCAACTTCACCGAGCACTCGAGACGTGTGAACGCAAGAGAGCACGCAACAAATCTCCGGAGCCAATTGAATTTAAGATTGTCACTAAGCAACATGTCTCGAGTGCTTGGTACAATTCTACATCATTTTTCAAAGTTAGAAATAAATGGTTGTCAGAGCAATTACAAATTTTAAATAAAGCATTATACACTTCTAGTACCATATGTATAAAAATTATTTAGATAAGGCATGGCCATGATAAACAAAATCACGGTCTTAGATTAGTTCAGTATGTCATATGAACAACTGGTGGCGAAGACGTGATGCGACGTATCAAACCTGCAACGTACGTTCTGAAATACAAAGCCACCCCTTATCTAAATAATTTTTATACATATGGTATATATTTATAAAGAGGTTTTATAGCATCAATTCAAATAATTACTTTAAGGTTAAATCATCTACATGAGTAGTTGAAATATTCCACCAGTAAAAAAAAGTGAGAGTCTAAATAAACTGGGGCGGTGCATCTATTGAAATTCAGTGAATAAGTGACACAAATAGAGTGCTCTGTGTATAAATCTTTCTACAGTTCCTCCTCACCCGAAGATCCATTTTTCATCGTTGAATACAATAACAAGAAGTTACGTATTTTTTTTTATAAAACCTTGTAAGAATATTAAGGCAGCGCCACACATTCGTCTCTAGTTCCGAGCAAACATTAACAAAATGATGTGTAGTGTGGATTGGATGGATTGCTCATCATGAATATTCAGTATTCGCCGTTTCCCATTTTGATTCGATCATGTGTCTAGAATCAAAGTGAAACTACAAAATATTTGCCAAAAAAGACTGTGTACTGAGAGTTGTGTACAAGAGAGTTGTGAATTCTTGAAAATTTTATTTTCGTAATTTCCAACACTCTGAGAAGAGAAATCGACAAAAAATAGTTTTCGCCGAGATAAAATTTACAAAAAAATTCGACAATTAGGAGAAACTCTACTCTTTTAAAATCTGTATAGTTTTTGAAAATCTAACAATTTTCAAGAGAGTTGTGAATTCTTGAAAATTTTATTTTCATAATTTCCAACACTCGGAGAAGAGAAATCGACAAAAAATAGTTTTCGCCGAGATAAAATTTACAAAAAAATTCGACAATTAGGAGAAACTCTACTCTTTCAAAATCTGTATAGTTTTTGAAAATCTAACAATTTTCAAGAGAGTTGTGAATTCTTGAAAATTTTATTTTCATAATTTCCAACACTCGGAGAAGAGAAATCGACAAAAAATAGTTTTCGCCGAGATAAAATTTACAAAAAAATTCGACAATTAGGAGAAACTCTACTCTTTCAAAATCTGTATAGTTTTTGAAAATCCAACAATTTTCAAGAGAGTTGTGAATTCTTGAAAATTTTATTTTCTTAATTTCCAACACTCGGAGAAGAGAAATCGACAAAAAATAGTTTTCGCCGAGATAAAATTTACAAAAAAATTCGACAATTAGGAGAAACTCTACTCTTTCAAAATCTGTATAGTTTTTGAAAACCCATAAATTTTCAAGAGAGTTGTGAATTCTTGAAAATTTTATTTTCGTAATTTCGAACACTCGGAGAAGAGAAATCGACAAAAAATAGTTTTCGCTGAGATAAAATTTACAAAAAAATTCGACAATTAGGAGAAACTCTACTCTTTCAAAATCTGTATAGTTTTTGAAAATCCAACAATTTTCAAGAGAGTTGTGAATTCTTGAAAATTTTATTTTCGTAATTTCAAGAGAGTTGTGAATTCTTGAAAATTTCATTTTCATAACTTCCGACACTCGGAGAAGAGAAATCGACAAAAAATAGTTTTCGCCGAGATAAAATTTACAAAAAAATTCGACAATTAGGAGAAACTCTACTCTTTCAAAATCTGTATAGTTTTTGAAAATCCAACAATTTTCAAGAGAGTTGTGAATTCTTGAAAATTTTATTTTCGTAATTTCCTACACTCGGAGAAGAGAAATCGACAAAAAAAAGTTTTTGCCGAGATAAAATTTACAAAAAAAATTCGACAATTAGGAGAAACTCTACTCTTTCAATATCTGTAAAATTTTTGAACATCCTGCAATTTTCAAGAGAGTTGTGAAAAGAAGAAAGTACAGTCTTTTTTAACAATCACCTGATAACAATGAATTATCACCTCCAAACAATGCAAAATATTTGTATTTATTAGTTTCATTCAAAGTGCTTATAAAAATAAAAATCAAAATACATACAAATTATTCACAATTAATTTCTATCGCACTTGAATTGGGTAGCATTCATCTTAGATGATCTTCCACACGTACCCAAAGACTTCTGTGGCTATCCGCGATGCACAGAACTTCCTTCCAGCGAATGGAATATTTTCTTTGTTCGTTTTAGCCTTAAATTCTGGCATTTTATCCCAGCTTGGGAAATATATGTATAATATATACAGTTCTATACTCGGAATTGGGTGAATACGAGTGTGTGGCGCCACCTTTGTACAATAATTACCATTACAGATGATAGTGGTATACCAAACATGAACGTAATAATTAAATCGGACGTCGACGGAACTTTAGAGGCCCTCCTCCACACCCTAGACACTTACGATCAAACGGACTGCAACCTGGACCTGGTCCATTACGGCGTCGGTGCCATTACAGAGAACGACATCGAGCTCGCGAAAACGTTCGGAGGAATTGTGTACGCTTTCAACGTCGAGTGCCCGAAACAGATGCAAGTGTTGGCCGATGAGAGCGGCGTCGTCGTCAAACACCACAACGTGATTTATAAACTGGTCGATGACGTTAAAGATGAAATCAATTCGAGGCTTCCGCGAAAGGAAGTCGAAGTGGTTATCGGCGAAGCCTCGGTGTTGCAGCAGTTCGATATAAACGAGGGGAAGAAGAAGATTCCGGTGGCGGGGTCTAGATGCGTCAAGGGTGTCCTGAAGAGGGCGGCGACGTACAGATTGGTTCGGAATGGGGAGGTTTTATATGATGGTATGTTTCATAAATCTGATCCGCTGATCTTTTTTTGACATCTGATGAGACTAAATTTTTGGCATTTTCTGGCATTGAATGCGTTTGCAAAGTTCGGTGTAGTTTGTGCATTATTATTTTTTCTTCTCTAAAGACGATTTCTGCCTTACAAGATATTGCAATAAAAACGCTCTTGTGAAACAAAATTTATTATTTAGTGGTGTTTGAAGACGCATTTCTTAATTTAGTAGAGCGTCGATAATCCAGACGTCAAAAATCCGGACCGTCGATAATCCGGATTCAATCCATGGTGCAAAGATTACATGGTGTGCCTATAACTCCCGTACCACGCCCCTTTTGAATCTTTTTGATGCTGCAATTACCAATCATGAAAAATGAAACTATAAAAATCTACACCAACGAATATGAATTGAAAAACATGGTAATGTCGATTTCGACATAAGAACAACGATAAAATATTTAGTTTATACTTCACAATGATATATTAATATATCACGAGCATTAAAGTATTTTTTTTATTTATAGTGAAATTAGGTTGGTACGAAAATTAATAAATGTGGTTTGAGATGTTTAATTTGACATGCACACTAAACAGTATGAAAAAATATGATAAAATGTAAATGAAGTAAATGCGACAGACATTTAAATTAGTTATATCGACTTCTTAAAGCTAAGCAAATAATTTTACAAGGTTGCATCACTGAGCATCGGCCAAATGAAAGAAGGGAAGATTTTAGAGAGAGAACCCGGCTGTCTAGGCACACCATGTAATCTTTGCACCATGATTCAATCCCAGTGAAAAAAAAGTTGAAGTGAATACATACATATACAGGGTGGGGCAACGCATACGACTCGGTCATTTTATGGAAAACCATGTAACTTCGTGTTATTCTTTTCAAATGAATAGATGTAGGATCATTGTATGCACAATTTAAAATTATTACCAGATATACAGGGTATCCCATAAAAAAGATCCACATCAAAGTTATATTTTTTAAATGGAACACCCTGTATTTTTTGTCATTTTTGAATTCTAGGGAACAAATAAAGGTGAGTTACTCCAATATTCCTAATATCTATCATTTACCATTTTTGAAATATTTACAGATTTGTTAAAATGCATGGTACGAGTGAAATTATTTAAAAAAAAACCTCAAGTGTGCCATGATTTTTAATTTTTAAAAATTTAAGTTGGTAACACATATTGAGGTTATGTTACTTGCGGCATGTTCCTACCGATTAATTAATTTGCTGTGATAAACTACGCAGAGAAGACGTAAGTTTACCTTCCAAAATTCCTTAAGCTGTGTTAATAGCATCCTGAGTACGTTTGACTGGTCTACCACTTCCTAGTTTACGGCGACATAACAGATCATGATAAGGTATTTTTAAATTCATCATAAATAATGAGAACGTTAGGAAATTCTTCCTGAAACTCAGCCAAAGGTGCGTCGAATGAATACACCCAATTTCCGTTCACTTTATTCCCATTTTGGAAATAACTTTCAACTAAAAACGATTTTGCTGGTTGCTGTAAACCATTGTGACCACGGAGTAATTGTGACTTTTAGAACGATCTGACGTTTTGTATGGCAATTCCTAACATGTGTGCCAACTTAAATTTTTTTAAATAAAAAATCATGGCACTGAACATACGATATTTGCCTCAGCGATTGACTTTGAACCATTACACCATTTCTATTATTAGGTTGAAGGTTCGAACTACAGCGCCAGCCATGATTTGATATAAAAAATTATACAGGGTGATAAAAAAATATGGGGTGCAAAATTCTAACTTATAAAGTTGAATAACTTCGTTTTTTCAAATAGTAGACCCTGTATTTAGTAACGTATTCTTACGTAGAATCTAATTATCTTTCAGATTGTATTAGGGTTCCCTATACACAATTAATCCGGATTATCGACGCTCTACTGTACTTTTAAAATGCCCGTCTGAATGAGTCACATATGTAATGTACTTTCTCCACGACCACTGTAGAATTTAGGCATTCTGAAATCAATTTTGATCATAGAACGTTCACATTCTCACTCTTGTTATGGAACAAAACACTATGCGCTTATACGTTTTGCATGTAATTCATTCCATAACAAGGTATAGAATGAATATTCTGAACCAAAGCTGGTTTACACGGAACCTGTACCGCGTTAACATTCCATATTTTCAGGATTATTGTCTTCCATGCGCCATTTGAAGAATGAGGTTGATACAATTAAAAAAGATTTGGAATGTGGTTTGCAGTTAAGCGATAAAAATGTGTCATTTCAGCCAGGAGATACACTTATCTGCTACGAGAAGAAATTGGAATCGCGGAAAACGAATTGGGATCCCGGTTTTTAATATCATGTTATAGTTACGCTAATGTAAGATATTTAATAAACTTGTTTTTAGATTTACAAGCTGTTTTAATTAATTAGATACTTTTAATACAAAATGCCGAGTATATAAAGCAGTGATTCCCAAAGTGGGCGCTGCAGCGATTCAGGGTGGCGCTGATGGCTAGAGGTGGATTTGGGGGGCGATGAATAACTGTAAGGGGGTGGTGATAGTATAAAAGAAAGAAGAGAAGATTTAGTGGAACGTGGGTTTAGTGCGGTAATCAATTTATTAACAAGAAAAATAATCGAATTGCAAATAGTCAATCTTGGTGATTTAAGATTACTACTGATGAAAATAGAGTAGAAGATTACTACATTGCTAGCTGCACACCAGGTTCATCCTTCTCATTAACCTCTTCAGGGACAAATTAATTTTGAAGTTTAAAATCGTTTAAGAAACAATTGATATCTCGCCAGTAGAACCGGACAGAAGGTATCTGCATGGAAATGTGCAACTGTAGCAGCTTTCAGAGCTTGATATGAGATGGCAGTATTGAGCTAAATCAAATTTGTTTGAAATGTGTTCGTCATTTTTTAAAACGTACACAAATGTGTTTCTGTCCCTCAAGAGGTTAAGATGATTTCGAATGTTTTAACTTTTTTTATATAACCTCAATTCTGAGTTCAATAAATAGTCTCATAATTTCAAAGTTCAATGTTTCTAATTTACACCTTTCTGTACTATATTTTACGAAAAAGGTAGAAACATTAATACATATATATTTCCTATTAATTTCTATTAAAATTTAAAAGAAAATAATTGTCAGGGGGCGCTAAGTAATATTTTTTCTAGAAAGGGGGCGGTAGGACAAAAAAGTTTGGAAACCACTGATATAAAGCAAAGAGCAAAAAAAGGGTCTCCCTTTCCAAATTCATTAATTTCGAAATGTCTGCTACATCAAAAAAAAAGTCCTTGCTTTCTAATGTCACCATTATAAATCTTTAAAAAAGTTGGAACTTTAAAACGCAGCAGAAGTTACTTAAATTATTAAGTATATTTTTAAGCAAAATTGCCAAGTGGAAAAATATTAAAACCAAAACCACCTTCTAACAACGTAAGCATTTAATCTGTGTAAACCTCCTACATAACATAAATTAATTCATTTAATTTAATCCGTGTAAACCTCCTATATAACGTAAATTATTTACGATAAACCTGAAGTCGTGGAGCCGACAGTTTCACCTTCCCCGGTATATTCCTCGCCAGAGTCTCGTCCTTCACAGCCTTCAGCAAATCCTTCTCCCTCGGCGTCGAGGCTTTATCGTGCAAGAACATATTGACTGCGGTTTTTGCGGCTTTGCCACGTTTCGATGTGCCCGGTGTCAGCTTTACTTTGAACCTGGAAATGAGCAACGATTACCTACTTCCCGTACAAATTTTATGCACGTAATTACTTGTATTGAGACAGAGTGTTGTAGGGAGCGACAACGGGAACAGCAAAGAGCAGTTCGTCTTCCGTAACTGGGAGTCCCGTTAGCGAATCAATCATGTCCACATCTGCTTGAGCCGCGGGCTCATCGTCCAGGTCAGCAGATTGTTGTGGCTGGGGCTGTTGTGGTTTTTGCGACCTCTGGTTTTTCGTGTTGTGATTTTGCGAATCTTTGTTTTTCTTGCTCTTTTTGGATGTTGGACCTGCGGACTAAAGCGTGGAATATGAAGTTTGATTCTAATCTTTTACGACATTGAGTCATTATCAAGTCTTAATAATGACTTCAAATATAATCATACACTCCAGCACATCACAAGTGTTCATTCACTTAGGTGCTTATAGTCTAAATTTAATTTTAACTTTAGTAGTTATACTGTAAACTTAGTAATTATATTGTAATACTGTAAATAAATAAATAAAAATAATCCACAAAGGGTTGAAGTTTAATAGTGCTATTCTGAAGAACTGTAAACATTGCAATGTTATGTGAAATTGAACAGCACTGTTATAAAAACTGTATTCTAATTGTACAAATTGTATTCTGTTGTACATTGGCAACATTGCAACGGCGCGACCAACTTCATGTATATTATGATAGATGATTAATAATAATAAGTTTTTGAGGATATTTTTAGAAATAATATGAGTGCTTCATAAAGTATGTCCTGAATATTGGAATAACATCATCCATTTGAGTTTTTTGTTGATGAAAAACACAAACCACGAAATAATCGCAAAATATATCACCATTAACAATCTCGTAACATCCACCGTTTTGACAAGTGTTGCTTAACAACAAAAATGTTAATATAGTCGGGCCGCTGAGAGCTGCCTGTGACTCATCGCTTAAAATCGCATGAATCAAGATTTAAGTAAACGTATGTTCATAAGAAAATTTGGTGCCGCGCTGATTTTCATTGGCGGGATATTTAAAAATTCTCGCGCACCACCTTATATATTTTCAGACCAGTTTATCATTTGGCGATTTGCGTTCAAAATAATTAAACACGTTAATCAACATATGTTGAGACTGACTTTTTAGCGATTTATTTCTGAGCATGATGAATTAATTAAGTATTAACTCGATCGAAATGAAAATCTAAAGTGCAATACAAACAAACTTTTTACGGTTATGTTATTTGACATAGCGCTTGCGTGTTTTGTGTGTTTATATGAAGCGTGCCAATGTGATGCAAGAGTCATGCGTGAGTTTAGACCTACGTTTACGCTGCCCTATTCTTTAACACGCAGACACACGTTTCGTCTTTTATTTCATACTGTTTCGTATATGATAGAAAAAGATAGATATAAAATGCAAAGCAATTCTTAGTACGAAAATGCATGAGTCACCGTCAGCTCTCAGCGGATGAACTATATACATTGATGTTAATTGACAAACATTGTGTACTGAATCGTATATTCACAACATCTGTGGATGTTAGCAAATATTAATATGTTAATGCTAACATTTTTGTTCAGAATAACGTAAGTGTCGAGTCATTATAGTTTGATCAATGGATCTTTGCGTGTGCGTCATTACCGAAGACTGGGTGTTCTCGTCTTGGACGACATACATGCACACATGATTGCGTCTAATTTAACTTATCGTAGAGTGACTAAACGCATGAAAATGTTGTCGGAACTAGGTTCGGCTATCTATGACGTGCACGCAAAGATCCATTAATCAAAGTATATCAAATCTTGATGACAATCAATGATTAAAAATCAATATACAGCAGTATAAAACACAAAAAATTGTGTTTCATTTATTCGTAAAAATAATGTACCGAGTAGGAACAGCAGCCACCATCCTGTTTCTTGCATCAATCTTGTTTATTACTCTTGATTAACCTCTTCACGCCCAGGTCGCCACATGTGGCGACAAGCAAAAAAAGATATTTTACAAATAAAATTACCGCTTTAGCGCCATCTATGGATAATTTTTTTATATTTTTTTGCAAAAAAAAGTTTATGACAGTGGAATAATATTTCGTAGAACAACAACAAAAATGTAATTTTTCAATAAACCCTAGATTATGCTGTAATCCAATCAAAGTAGCATGGGCGTGAATGGTTAATCAGTTGAGGACCACTGTTTTAAAATATCAAATTTGCAGGATTCCACATAAAATTTTATTACCTGTAAAATAGTCATTCTCAAACTTCTTTCTTCATCATCTTGATCCCTGTACTTCTCTTTGATTTTCTTCAATTTGCTCCTCTGGCCCCGTTTGGTTTGTTGCTGCTGTTTATCTTCCTCTAAATAGAAACAATCATTATTATTAAATTGGCTCACTGTTTTCAATTATTGTTATATTTCTTCACTTGCCAATTTGTTACATAAATATTAACATAATAAATAATTAAGCTTACTCTGTTCGCTATTTTGCGTCTTTACACTGTTTTCACTGTTGGTCCTACTTCTTGCAGGTTTCGATTTTTGGCTAGCATTGTCTTCTTGTTTATTTGTCTGGCCTATTTCTTTTAATGGCGTTGAAGATTCCGTCGAGATATTAATCCTCAAAGAAAAAAAAAACACTATATTGTTATTCATTGCAATATAGAAAATTTGTGAGTGTTCCATTGGCTAAGTTTGTGCTTTAGAATTAAGAACCAAAAAATAGGTATCTACAAGGAAATGGCTGTAGCATATGGCCCATAGTCTGTCCACGGTACACATAGAGTTGTAAAAACGCCCACAATTGCCAATGCGCCATTCTTACTGGCCGATTCGAAAAAACGTCCAAATCACGCAGTACGAATGCAAATGGTTGACGCGGTCGTCAGCTGATCGCCTCATTGTATTGTGTTAGCTGTTAGCGTCTGTTTGCGATCGAGTACCTTTCTGCTTGTTTCATTATAATGGCTCTATCTCCATCAAAACGACGCCATGCGAAGCATTTTTCAGTGTCCACCAAAGAATCTATACTTAATATTTTTAAGGTGTGTCAGGAAAATTATCCTGAACGCACCAAAGTTCAAAATGTGGTATTCACCGCAAATGCAGGAGGTACTTTCTTAATTTCTAAATGTACTGGTTCCACTAACTACTGTTCGATTTCTGTAACAATTTGACAAAATCTGAACTTTTACAGTTTGGACTGTTCCTAACAGGTGGCGCCACTAACTCTGTTTAAATAAATTTACATAGTGTAAATCAGACTTTTGCTCAGAACAAATGGCGATTGTGGGCGTTTTTACAACTCTATGTGTACCGTGGACAGACTATAGTTGCCAGCGTCACTTAAAAAAAAGAGTACCAGTATATTTGGTACAATTCTTCAAATAAATAATCTTTCAACCATGTAGTCACAATTTATTAATTAATTATAATTAAAAACTTTTCCTACGAAACATAAATAAATCAATGCACTTACTTCGTTCCTTCAAAATGCTTAATTTTAATTTGAGTGTCGGGAAAAGCAGATTTTTCTTCATCAGAAGAATCATCCTCTTCAGGTTCTTCATTAATGTTGGCCAATTTTGATTCTGAATCTTCTGTAGGGTATTAAATGATTTTCATAAAATTCAAAATCACGATTTTCACACATTTCCGTACATACAAAAATTTGTTTGAACGGATGCTTTAAATACTCAAATATATTGTCGAGTTGTTGATTAGAATAAAATTAACACTTGTTGGTATTACAAAAACTGTAGTAAGTATTCAATATTATTCATCGGTACAGTATTACCGAGCACTCGAGACCAGTGAGGGCAAAGTTTGCGCAGAGTGAGAAAGTATTCGGAGAACGCAATAATTGAATTTAAGATGGTCATTGCGTAACACGCATCGAGTGCTTGGTACAATTCTATGAGTAGAATTTAAGGTAGCAAGCAACACTAATTTCATCTGAAAGTTTATATGCTAGTGGATCAAGCTTACTACATGTAGCCATGGCGATAATTTTGCTATTGCTCACGCCACCGACAGTTTTAAAGTATTTTCAATTTTGTGATTTAAAAAAAGCCAACTTCACTATGTAAAATCATGTTGATTATTAAAATATAGTACAATCTCACAAAGGTGACAGTCATCGCTCCATGTTGCCTGAATTAAGTTTCTAGAAAACGGATGTCCATAAAATAATTCGATTCAGTCTAGGCGGGAAATTAGAAAATTCTCGAGCGTGCAAATATTTTCCCGACAAAACTTTGCGACTTCATTTTTCAGCAATCGGTAAAGACAACTCGAAATTGGTCATTAAATTGAACCTTTTTATTAATGAAATGGATACAATCAATTCTGCTCTTGGCGAGATCGAAATCGGAGATGGTCAAAACCAAATATAAGCACGTGAATTTTGAGGTTAGAATAGATAGAATAAAATATATACGTTGCACTTAGCCCTTGAATTTAGATATCGACATACGTTTCGTATTTCATTTCGTTTTTCTTAAGCATGCGAACGAGTATAGATATTTATCCAGACGCGATGATCAAATCAAAAAAGCATGAGTCACTGTCACCTCTGCGCAATTGTACTATAACTGTTGACTATAGCAGGGATGGCAACATAATTTCCCCTTCATCTTGCTTTCGGGTTGTCATGATTTGCCGTGAATTTAAAAACACAACTATTCCTCAGACAGTTATTTTACGCCATTGGCTATTTAATTTCCAAGTGTCCATACCTGTACTATCCTCCTTTTCGTCAGCACTATCACCTTGTTCATCATTATCATCCCCTTTATTTTCTTCAACCTCTTTGTCCTTTTTTGGTTCCGAACTCTCATCATCTAAAATAATTGATTTGTTTACGATGATGATGATGTAAGCAGCAAATCTAAAGAATTTACCTTCACTATCCGATATAACAACCTCTTCATCCTTTGCGCCATCGTCGAGTTTCTCGGTGAGTTCTTCAGCATCTTGTGCAAGCACAATCTTCCGTTCGCCTTTGTGCCTCTCGGCACTTCCGTCCTCTAAACGGAACATGAAACCCAGTCCCAGGATTAAGTGCGAGGGTGGAAGAAAATTCTTTTTTCCTCGGATCATGAAGCTACCGGTTGTTAGGTACTCTCCCGTGGGCGCGGTTTTGCTGACTTGTTCGCCGTACACCCAGTAGGCGTTTGTGAGTACTTTAGCTTCCCAAGCAACACTATAATATATGTAATTATTATATCAAGTGAGCAAAATATTTTCATAACTAACAAAAAAAATTACCATGATAACTGTCGTGACAGTTACTACATTTCAACTAATAGTAGATTATACAGGGTGTATTTGAAATAACGAACAGGCTCGTAACCACGAAGAGATTATATTATTTTTAAACAATATTCGCAATTATTTTGTTTATAACTGTAACAAAAAGCCCGCAATTAATTATTAAAGTTAATGAGTGAAAATACGCAACATGTTTGGGGGCAGTGGTAATGTGACCTAATTTTTAAACGGCATCGGCTTTAGATATCGAATTACAACAAGCGCGTAGGAAATATCTAAGTGCTCTTTAAGCGTCAATGAACTTGAGGACTGTTTATCTTTTGCAAGAAAAAAACGTTGCGATAACACTTCAAATTTCGGAGGCAAGAAATCGTATCTCTATTTTAAATAAAAAAAAGACCTTTATTGGCATATTAACCTATTACAAAAACAAAATAACTATTCTACATTCCCCAACAACTAAATCATAAATTTAACTCTCTCCTACATTCCTTCTCCCTCACCATTTTCTGCAATATCTTTACCCCGGCACCATCCTCTCTCATCCATTCCGCTACACCCTTGTTCCTTTTTCCCCCCATCCATCCTTCATTCACTCCCTCACACTCCTCCGCCAGATGCCTCCACGTATCCCTCCCATTTTCACACATTACACACCTCATATACTCTTCACCCATCCACTTCTTCCTCCCTCTCTCTTCTGATCCACACCTAGCCCTAGCTAATGTCACCCTCTCTTCTCTATTCCACCCGTCCTCATCCAAATACTTCGGTCTCCTTCCATGTACCTGCCAACTCCCATACATGTCATTATATTCACTTTTTTCTATACTTCCCTGTCTCTCCTGTACATCCACTTCCTTCGCCCTCTCGCTCACCCACTTTGCCACATTTACCCCCCTCTCTAACCACTCCCTCACTTTCACCTCAGACAGTCCTACTCTCTCATACATTTTCATTCGTTCCTTCCTCCATTTACCCCCCCTTTCGTTCACGCATGTCTTCCATACCGCCTTTACCAACCTCTCTTCCCCTAACTCCCATAACCTCATCTCATACCTAACCATTCTCTCCATAGCCTCACATCCTAAGCTTCCTCTGTCAGTCTCCTGAAGCAGTATGTACCCGGGAGTCGACCTTTCCACTCCCAGCATACGCTTCAGAAACCAACACTGCTCCCTTTCCACGCACTCATACCCTTTCACGCCCCACACTTCTACTCCATACATTATTATCGACTTCACACATGCATCCCACACTTTACACGCCAATCTGACGCTGTTCTTCATCCATTCTCCCCATTTTTCCCACACGATACCCCACGCTTTCCTGGCCTTTCCTTGCACCCACCTTACATGCTCCTCATATCCCCCTGTCCCTTTAAACATAAACCCCAAATACTTAAATATTTTCACTCTCTCAATCACTTCTCCCTTCCATTCTAACACTTTCACGCTCCCCTCTCTTCCCTTATTCCTAAATCTCATCCATTTCGTCTTCTCCACATTCACACACAATCCCCTCTTGTCCATATACCTCTCCGTTCTCCTCAACATGTCTTTCATCCCTTCCCAATCACTCGCCATCAACACCATGTCATCCGCATATGACAGCATCCACACCTTATCCTTCCCGATTACTACTCCTCCCGCCTGCCCTTTCCTCAACACATCCTCCAGTTCGCTTAGGTATATGTTAAATAACATCGGGCTTAACGGGCATCCCTGTCTCAATCCTACCCACGTCCTAAAACTCTCCGACACCTCCACTCCCACTCTTGCTACCACCCAGGTTTCCTTATATACTCCTCTTACCCACTCAATCATACTCTCATTCACTCCTTTTCTCCTCATACATTCTAGCAACTTCTCCCTCGGCACTGAGTCGTACGCCGCCTTTAGATCCACAAACACCGCATACATGCTTCCCTTCTCTTCAGTCACTCTCTCCCTATTTTAAATAAACTAACACATTCCATGCAGACCTAATTAAATGAAAAAAGCATCGGTTCTCAAAATGTTTAAAAAACCTCGAAAAATTAGGAAAATTCAAAAAAAAAATTTCAAATAAATTTTGACAGAAATGGGTTCACAAATATTTTGTGTATGTGCCCTTAAATGGCTGTTCGTTATTTCAAATACACCCTGTATATCAAGGGAAAGAAATGCGTGATTTTTCCTTGCAAATTTGTATACAACGCACCGAGGGAAAAATAGCATTCTCTCTCGAGGTATATAAACTATTTTTTTAACAAACGGGATATTTTAAGTGTAAAACGTTCGTTTCTAAAACCTAACCTAGAAAAAAACCCTGTCAGCCGTGACATTAAAAATAAATACTGGAACCTACGTAGGGAGATAAATTATTGCTTCCCTCCCTTGGGAAATGTTATTTCTCTAACCATTTCAACAACTGAGAAATCGACTTTCTCTCCTGTTTGCGAAAAATATATTTGATAACACATACACTGGATTTCACAAAGGTGGTAATAAATATAACTCTGGCTTAAATTGACATAACACTGGTATTATATTTTCAACTGTGTAAACGATCTTTCAAATAGTGAGTAGGTTAGTTCTGCGTTTATGTTACACATATTTTAATTGATATTTACTCTTTCACAATGTTTATTCACAAATCCTTTTCTATTATATGTATTTTTTACTTTAAATCGTTTTCTAAGGGTCCATTTCTAATTTAAACTATTAACGATTCAAAAAATGTATTCGGTGACTGACGAGACAGACAATGACACATAAAGAACGTTTATTTCCACCATCCATGTAAATGATACATTACATGCATTTTTGGTTACAGTGTAAATTCGTCTTTATAAGTGTGAGACCTGTAATAAATTGAAGCAGGACTCTTAAGTCAACGATCTCTCTCTTTCTTGTTTATTCACATTGGTTGCAGACCTGTTAAACCGCTATCTCTCTCATTAATGTTTATTTTTTAATCTTGTAAATATGGCTGCCAACATCGGAATTTGTTGGTTATATTGACATATTGACAAACTTCACAATACTTTTTCGAAACTATTGGTAATATTTCCGCACTTGCAGCATCCGCAAGTGCTTGTATACTTACATAAGCTTCAGCCATAATTTCACAAAACTTATGTCAAATCATATCTAGCGAACAGCGCGTAGCGCCACAATAGCCACTATCGCATTTCACGTGTACTACATCAACAATTAATCGCGATCACTAATCGCGACACCTATTAACAAAGAGCCTACTTACACCATAATACAATCGCCTAAATCATAGCATCCTATTTTTGTTTGTTTATTATTTATTTTAAAAAAAGCTTTAGAAAGGTGAAAATAAAACTCGCTTCTGCGTCGCTCGCCTCACAAACTCCAAGTGCGCCCAGTAAAAATGAATTTACAAAGCTGGTCCCGTAAATATTACGCAGCTGAAAATATAATACCGGCTTACGAAAAACACTGTAAAATGGAGTCTTGAAGCTTAGTTTTTATATAAATATATATCTGTGTGGTATATAATCATAATCTTTTAAACTGTATACATATTTTACAATTAGGCGGCTTCCATAAATGATGTCACAGGTGTTTCGTTAAATTTAATAAATGAGCCAACAAAATAAACAATATGCAAGGTACAGTTAATACGCCGATCTATCTGAAAACTATGAATGAGTCGAAAGAATACACTCACCTGTAACATATTGCCATCGTTCCAGCTTCATTTAATGTTTTCGGAGGTACTGGTGCCCCCGTAGGATTTTTTATTATGACGCTCGAAGCACCATGGATGTCAGCGTGCACATAAATATCCTTTGGCTTCATGTATCTAAACATATGTATAGGTAATCAAATGTTTGAAGATGAGTTTAATCTATAGTTTGATCAATGGATCTTTGCGTGTGCGTCATTACTGAAGACTGAGTTTTCTCGCCTTGGACGACATACATACACACATGATGCATCTAATTTAACTTATTGTGGACAGAGTAAACGCATGAAAATATTGTCGGAGCTAGGTTCAGCTTTCTATGACGTGCACGCAAAGATCCATTGATCAAAGTATATATAGATTTTTGTGAAGATAACTTCATTTACCTTTTAGCTATAAGTTCATTTTGCTGTTGATCCCTTCCCGCGATTATTAGATAATTTTCCGAGCTGATGAACCAGAAAAATTTCTCAAACCAATACACTTTCCTCGCTTTGTTAATATTCGTTGTTGTTTTCATCTAAAATTCGCAGGATTTTAATAAAACAAAAAACCAGTGAAAATTCGCTTACTTCTTTCAACACTTGCTTTGTCTTTTTCTCGGCAGATTTTAAGGCTTTAGTTTGCGACTCGATGGTTTTTTGCTGTTTCTTCGCGGCTGTCCTTTTCTGATCGTAGTATCTATAACGTAAATAATGTACAGACCCTGAACTATTTTTTTATTTGGTGGTATTAATATTTCATATTACTATTCTTACGTTGGATTTCACAAACATTTATTTAAGCCAGTATTATATGTTCTGCTGTGTAAACGTTCTTTATGTGCAATACATTTTTGAATCTTTACTGTTTAAATTAGAAATGGAGTCTCAGAAGAGCATTTAACCCTTGGATGCACCTTGGGGTCCCACAGAACCCCTGCACTTTTTTCGCGGGCGTTTTGGTGACCTCTAATATCTAAAATCCCACAGGTGTCGTTATACGGTGTTAGTAAAACTATCGAACTATACGACTGCACACATTAGAACACTCAGTTGGCTTCTGGTGATTTCTCAGTTAGACCTCCTATTATTACAGGTGCAGCCAAAGAAATGATAAATCAAAATAGAAAAGAATTTAATTGTGGAAGAGTAAATATCAATGAAAATATGTGTAATGTAATTGCATAACCTAACCTCAAATTATGTATACCGTTTACCATTTGAAAGATCGTTTACACAGCCGAAAATGTAATACCAGCCAGAGCAACATTTATTACCAAATTTGTGAAATCCACTGTTAATGTATGAACTACCAATACGTAAATATTAAACCAATTAATGCACACAATATTTTTCTTAATTAAATATTACAGACAAACCTTCTTGCGTTTGCAAAAGCAGTTAAACCCAAGTCGATATCAATGACCATTGGTGTAGGTTTGAAATTTTCTTCAGGGTAAGGGTCGCTGAGCAGAATGCTAATGTGATTTTTGTTTAAATGCAATTGTTTGATCTGTTTGGCGACTTGATCACCCTTAGCGGAAGCATCTTTAACAAGGTCTTCAATGTCAGTCCAGGATATCTACAAAAATGTATTATTTTTATTATTTGAAAAAATATAAACAAACAAAAGATGTTTTAAGTATTTACTTAAATAACTTCACTTTAACTACTCGTTGAATCAAAATTTTGGCTCTGCTATGGAGCGGCAACAACGTAATTTATGAGTGGATGGTAGCTTGAGTACCAGTAACCTCTTCAGCCCAGGTCGCCATATGTGGCGGTAAACAAAACGAAGAAAACAAAAATATTAAAAAAAAAAAACAATTGCACCTTTAGCGCCCATCTGTGGAATACTTTTTTCATATTTCTTAAATGAGTAAGTTTGTGACAGTGCAATCATATTTCGGAGCAAAAGGTAACAACAACAAAAAGCCAACAGTGGTTAACCACTTTGCGCCCATGTTGCTTTGATTGGGCAATAGGATAATCCTGAAAAATTACTTTTTTCTTGTTGTTACCTTTTTCTACGACATATTATTCCACTGTCACAAATTTACTCATTTATGCATAGAAATATGAAAAAAAAATTCCATAGATGGCGCCTAAGGTGTAATTTTTTCTTTTGTAAAATATGTTTGTTTTCATTTTTTTGTTTGTCGCCACATGTGGCGACCTGGGCGTAAAGAGGTTAAAGCAAAAATTTGTGAATAATTTAAAATGCAAAATGCATTTCATAATTCCAACGTACCTGACTAGCCAAAGCCGTTTGTATAGCCAAAATAGCCTTATCCACAAGCTCTTGATTCTTCGCTATCAACTCAGCTTTAACTTTATCGTTCTCCTGAGTTTTTTCAAGGGCCACCAATCGGTGATCGTGGTCCTTTTTCACGTTATCCAATTTCTTGATGGCCTCTCTCTCCTGCTGCAAGGCCTTCAGATCAAACTTTTGCCCTTGAAGCGTAGAGAAAAATTCGTCCACCGCCTGATTGAAGGATTCATACTCCTGGTACGGCTGTTTTTCATGTTGCATGTAAAGCATCGGATGGAATTCCTGATTGGAGAAGTAATACTCCTTCTCCGCATCCTTATCAGTGCTTGGTTTTTCTTCCTTCTTTTGTGTTATATAACCCTAAAAAAACCCCAATAAAATCCCTTCTAAATAACAAAAAGAAGTTCATCGTGTACTTTAAAAACATCACATTTCGTTTCACTAAATATCATTTCCGCATCTCCTATCGCCTCGTACAACCGTTCAATATCAGTTTCGAGGTTGAAGTCTTTACCAATTTTCGTTGAATTGGAAAAGCCGTGCTTCAATAAAACGTGCTCGATTAACGACGGGCCATAATCTATAACACCGGATTTAAAAAAAATTAATAAAGAACTATTACAGAACATTATTCTTACCTAAATTGGGCATCAAAACTTTCTTTATCGGATCCCCAATCTTTCCACCGGTTATAAAACCTTTCAAATCCTCGAGCGAGGGAATTTTGGATTCCCTTGCACGGTCCTGCGGATACTTTTCCCTTACCGCAAACCTGACCTTCTCGCCTTCCGTGTGGGGCCGGAGCACGTTTAATATGGTAAGTTCGAAATCCGTAAGTATAATGTTGCCCCTGTCGTAGAGTTCGAGAATCACGTGGTAAGCTGCCTCTCCGGTTCCAAATTGGAAGTCGACTATTCTGTCGGAGCCCAACTGCTTGGCGCTCTCGAGACGTTTGTTTTTTAAATGCTTTCTCAACTGGAATGAAATTATTAGAAATTTAAGATTAATCTTGTGATGTGTAGCTATCAAAATAAATAACTAACACCATTTATTCAAAACCAAATTCAAATTCAAATTCAAATTCAATTTATTGGTGCTAATAGATATACATATCTTTACACAAGTCAAAACATAGCATATGAAAACACACATAAAGGTTTCACATGTAGACACAGTATACAAAAAGAAAAAAAAATCCAAAACCATAAGTGGATATACAAGTTAAGAACGTAAGTAATAAATAAGTTGATCAATAAAATAATCTCTACACATGGTGATAATATAGATACATTGCAGAAGTCAATAAATACAATTGTAGAAAGTTTACGCATAAGATGCAAGCCCGTTGCCATGTTTACGAAAGTTTTCCATGGAAACACTAAATTCACCAACAGAGTACAATGGATTATTAATTAGAAATTGTTTTAACTTAGGTTTTAGTTTCTTTATTTCAAGTGATTTTAACTCATTTGGAAGCTGGTTATAAAGTTTACTACCGAAATATGTACAATTCCTTGATCTCGCCAGTCGGTGGTAGTTTGTGTAAATGTTTTTTCTATTTCTGGTGTTGTAGTCATGAAGTTCGCCGTGTTCGATTAGTGAATCACTGTTCTGCTTTACATATAGAATAGCGTTTAGTATGTAAAGACATGGCAGTGTTAGAACTTTCATTCGCGTAAAGGAAGACTTGCAGTCTGCAGTGTATGGCAACCCTGCTAATATCCTAATAGCCTTTCTTTGAAGACCAAAAAGTCGGGCCATAGCAGCAGAATGTCCCCAACTTAATATTGCGTATTCAAGATGGGACTGAATTAAAGTATAGTATACAGTTCTCAATGCTTCCCGCGGAATATTTACCGACAAACTTCTTAGAAGATATATATTTTTACTCAGCTTACTTGACAGATATTCCACGTGGTGGTCCCATTGTAAGCGTGTATCAATGTGAACTCCAAGGAACTTGCAGTGTGACTCAGTAGTTATTGCGTGGTGCGTGGGGTTTAAGAGTAATCATTAAATTTACTGTTTTATCAACATTTAACTTCATTGGAAGTCGTGTTACAATTAGATGGATAGCCTACATAACTGAAGAAGTAGAAATCAATAATAGTAACAAGTAAATGTAAATCGGTAGTAGACCGATAGCCTATTAATCGGCTTTTTGGTGCAGATGCTTATCGACCGATCGTCTATTAATTGGCTTTTTTCCAGTGCGATGGTCTAGACCAGTGGTTCCCAAACTTTTTTGTCCTACCGCCCCCTTTCCAGAAAAAAAATTACTTAGCGCCCCCTATTTTTGTCAGCAGTAATCTTAAATCACCAAGATTGACTATTTGCAATTTGTTTCTTTTTTTTGTTAATAAATTGATTACCGCACTGAACCCACGTTTCACTAAATCTTCTCTTCTTTCTTTTATATTATCACCCTTACAGTTATTCATCGCCTCCCAAATGCACCTGTGGCCATCAGCGCCCCCCTGAATCGCTGCAGTGCCCACTAGGGGGCGGTGGCGCCCACTTTGGGAATCACTGGTCTAGACCGAAAAACAGCCGTTGCCAGGGAGAATCTGTGGCTGAACGGCCGGTTGGACGTGCATATGCTGTTGAATAAATATTCTCAACAACCCTACTTACTTTCATACTAAAACCTGACGGAAAGACATTTTTCGGCCACTCATAACCCGTCGTGTGAAACCTGTTGCCCGACTCCAGCAACAAGACACTTTTCTCCTCGCTCCTCTGCAACCTGATTAAGTACGTCTTGTTATCTACATCGTAGATATTGTTCACCCGCATTCCGATTAACCTGCAACATTAAACGAATTTACTCTTTAAACAAAACCCGATGTTTTACCAAATGTACACACTTTTGAATCTCTGCCACACTGCATACTATATCGTAGGTGTTGAATCGGGTCTTCATTGTTCATGTGATCTGTTTAAATCGAAATTTTGGAGGAATTAAAGGCGACGCAGAGAATTTCAAGCTATTGACAATAAATGACGTGATTAGTTGCTATTTTGACGTTGGCACTGATAAATAAAAAGGGGATGAGCTAGATAGGGTTATGGTAGTAGGTAGTTTAGGATCTTGCGGTTGGTAGTTGTTGGTAACCATTGAGAAGCAGTTGGCAATGCCGAGGAATGTTTTAAATACCTAGATAAAACTTGTTTATCTTTGTATGCTTCTCTATGGTTACCGACCATTGCTAACCACAAGATCCTAAACTACCTATTATTATCATAACCCTAACTAGCTCATCTACTTTTTATTTATCAGTGCTAACTTCAAAATTAACCATATCTACTCATAGATTAGACTTTTTTTAAAACGTTCGCTGCCACCGACGCGCTGGTGCGTCCAACTTTCTACTTGCGTATGTGCAATCCCAATTGTAGTGGCAGCGAACGTGTTAATCTTTAGTGACAATGTAATTTTACGACGCCGCCAATAGAAACATTATTAACAGTTTGTTATTGTTATTGTTCTTAATTTCTGCCATGGGTAACGTTTTAAATGATATGACGAAACAATTATACACCTACGCGGTAATATTCCTGAGTGCGATTTTCGTAATAAATTAAGTTTCATAAGTACTACTTTATGTGGCGAGAATTGTTCAAAAAAGTCTAATCTATGAGTAGATGGAGTATAGCAATATGAGCATGACATAGAGAAGTAAATAGGGAGAGCACATTTTCTCAATTGGAGAAAGAAAAGAAAGAAATCGTACTTCACACAAAGAAGAAAACAAGGAAGAACGTTTTTCACAGATTCTCATTTAAATCGTGGCATAAAGATACATTGAACTAGATTTGTTTAAATATCTTTGAAATATTGATTATTATTTATACTGTGTTTTATTGTTTGTAACGATTACCCATACAAACCGTTAATGTAAAAGCAAGTGATTGTGGTAATATTTCTACGCACTTATCCAGGTTAATTTCATATTCCTGTAAATGCTTTTTATCCATAATTCTCTATTAAAAAAAATCTATAAGTGATAACTGTATATGCAGCCCATTTAACATAAATATAAACTTTAAAAATACCGGTAGTTTTGCACATTTCGCACAATATTATTCAGAACTCGGGTCAATACCTTATCTTGATCTGCAAAAAAATACGAACCGGTCAAAACAACTTGCTTACGGTCACATTCTCTGTATAAATTCAAATTATTATATAGTTTTCGACGAGTAAATCATTCAATTTCCAAACAAGATATAAAAATCCACTGAAAATGTTTCGAATGAGAACTCTATTTTTGATAATATTTACGAACTGTTTGACAGGTATTGTAATACACAACTACTTCCACAACACAGAACTCTTCATCCACATTACATCAATTAATTTCGGCCCGGCATTATACACCTTCATCCATACATTAACAACAGGTGTGTACTTCACAAATATTTGTTTATTATCTAAAGCCTTATCACTGCAATACTTTAATTGATAAGATTAGTGCGGTGACAAGTCCTAATTTGTGTCCTTATTAGGTAATACGGGGGAGAAGATGGCAGCCTTCAGCCCAATGGATCCAAGTTCTTATTCGAGACCCGGTTTGTGCTTTAAATTTATTATTTTTTCTTTTATGATTATTTGAGGTTAACTTGCAGATCTTGCCATCGTGACGCACATTAAAATTTCACTGCAAGTGAGCTTCACTGAGAAGGTTTTTAGTGGTAATGCTGATTTAACTGTTAAAAAGATTGATAAGAATGTGAATGAAATTGTAAGTGCTTATTTTTGCTTCGGCTGGATTCAGTTCTTTATTAGTGAAATTTTTAGATTTTGGACGTAAAGAATTTAGATATAGAAACAATCGTTGCGAATGTAACTGGTGATATACTCAACTTTACAATTTCGGATCCAGTTGAAGAATTTGGATCGAAGTTAGCAATAGAGCTGCCACCTGGTGAACTGAACGAGTATATGATTCACATTTTGAAATTCGATTTCTGATTTAATTCGTCTAATATTTTTTCAGCTTTTTAATTACCATTTACTACAAAACAAAACCGGATGCTTCCGGACTGCAATGGCTCGATCCACAGCAGACTGCCGGAAAGGTGCATCCATTTGTATTCAGCCAATTCCAGGTAAGCCGATATTGTCCAATTTAAAGGAAATAAACGAGGAAATGATTTTATTAACATCTGAAAATATTTATTTCTATAACCATCAGTAAAGGGTGAGATTGACATATCACTAACAAATTGCAAAGAATGCCATTTTTTACCACGTCAAAAATCACAAAGGAAACCATCATGACATCTCTGTCTTAGCCTCCTCTAAGGAAATCCACGAGCCCCTGCTGGAAACCATAGTTTTTTACCTGCAAAAAAATGTTATTCATTGAAAATAACGTGCTCTCATTTTTTCACATGTTTAAATAAGGTCACTAATAATAATATTGTCTCAAAACCGTTAACTTTCATTTTTTTAAATATTTTAATTATCGATGCATGTAACTGACTATATAAATCATTTGGATGATATTTTTAAAGGCAATTCACGCGCGGAGTTTCCTTCCATGTCAGGACACTCCTGGAGTAAAGACGAAATACGAGGCTGTGGTAAATAAATAGTCAATAAATATAATCAACTCTTTAATACATTCAAAAATTACACTTTCAAGATAACTTCACCATCGGATTTAACAGTGGTCATGTCAGCAATTCGGCATGGCAAGCACGACATGCCCGGTCGCAGCATTTATTACTTCAAGCAGGAAGTACCGGTACAAACTTATTTAATAGCAATTGCGATTGGCGCGCTGGAATCTAGAAAATTGGGACCACGGTCAACAGTCTGGGCCGAGAGGGAAATTGTGGAATCGGCTGCTTATGAATTTGCAAATACCGAGAAACAGCTGAAGACTGCGGAGGAGATCTGCGGGCCGTACGTCTGGGGTATCTATGATTTGTTGGTGCTGCCGCCTAGTTTCCCATTTGGCGGAATGGAGAATCCTTGTTTGACGTTCGTTACTCCAACTTTATTGGTAAGTTTCTTCACATATTCTCTGATGAATACTCAATATATTGCTCACATAATATTCTTGAATACATGCTATACTTACTTATCAGTACTAATTGTAACATACAATTTTAATAGGCAGGTGATAGATCTCTGGCAAATGTAGTGGCCCATGAAATTGCGCACAGCTGGACGGGAAATTTGGTGACAAATGCAAACTTTGAGCACTTTTGGTTGAATGAAGGCTTCACTGTCTTCATTGAAAGAAAGATACTGGGACGACTTGAAGGGAAAGAAGTTCAAGACTTCCAAGCATACGGTGGAACCGGAGAGCTGCAAGAAACTGTACTTACGTTGATCATTTGTTTTATTGCATTCTAACATCACCAATTCTACAGATTAATCAATTGGGCAAGGAAAATCCACTGACGAATTTGGTCGTCGACCTGAAAGGTGTTCATCCTGATGATGCCTTCTCGAGGGTGCCTTATGAAAAAGGTCACACTTTTTTAAGGTACTTGGAGAATTTAGTTGGCGGACCAGGTAAGAATTTAATCCAAAGATAAAAGTAGAGGAGGCTTGCCTAAATGGCTATTGACTAGAAGTTTTTGTATTTGTAAACCTCACTTTAGAAGATTTGCTTGGATTGTATCAGCTATTTTTAAAGTAATATTTGCATAAGAAAAAACCAGCATGTAATAAAGTTTTTAGGTTTTAGATTTTAATTGATTTCTGCTATAAAGTGAAAGATTTTCTTTTTAATGGAATATTTAAAAGGTTTCCTCTTTATTTCACTTTCATAGTTCTCTTATTAACATTAGTTAATCATCTTTCTTCCACTTCGTTTAAATAATTTTTCCCCAAAATGTTTTACATATGAAAACATGGCTAAATTGAAAAAACCAAAAGATACCGTTTGGCCCCATTTACAAATGATTTTGACGGCCACAAATATTCTTCATAGTTCTTTCAGCAATATTAGTTAACAATTGGAGGACCATCTTTTTTCCACTTAAATAATTTTTTCCAGAAATGCGTAACATCCGAAAACACGGCTAAATTGAAAAAATCAAAAGTTACTGTTTGGCCACATTTACAAATGATTTTGATGGCCACAAATGTTCTCCATAGTTCTGTTAACAATTGGAGGACCATCTTTCTTTAATCCAGATATACCCACAGTTCTATATGTAGGACGACTATTTTAAACTTCCTCTTAAAATTATGTCTAGAATATCGTCAGCGCCATCTATCACTTTTTTATTCCTATAAGTACGTTCAGTGGGTATTCATTGACATTTGACAGGAAGACGAAAAATAATCTCTCTGTGTTTTTAAATTTAATTACTTAATTTAGAGAAACATCATTTACTTTCCTTGAACTTGGGCAAATGTGGGTTTACTTGGTTAAAATAACTTTTCCCCGAAATACCATAAAATGGATTTTACGTTAATTGTTAACAATTTAGAAACCATTGAATTCAACCAATCCATATTTTCAGATACATTTGAACCATTCCTTAGAAAATACTTCGACACATACAAATATAAATCCGTAACAACCGATCAATTCAAGAAATTCTTCGAAGACAACTTCAAAGGAACCGCGCCAATCGATCAAATCGACTGGAACACCTGGTTGCACAAACCGGGCATGCCGCCTGTAATACCTGATTACGATAAGACCCTCGTGAAATCAATTGAAGTCTTGAAGCAGCGTTGGCTATCCTGGAACGAGACGGAACAAGAAGTGCCTTTTAATGTATCCGAAATTGATTCCACGCAGATGGTGCAGCTACTGCAGGAAATACTCGAGGCAGATCCACAACCAATCAAGAAGCTCGAGATGATCGAGGACAAATTTAAGTTGAGCGGCGTTCGCAATTCCGAGATTAAATTCAGGTGGTTGCGGATCGGGATTAAGGCCAAGTGGGATAAGATTTTGGAGCCGACATTAAAGTGGGTGAACGAGGTTGGTAGGATGAAATTCTGCAGGCCGTTGTACAGGGATTTGTATGCTTGGAAGAAAGTGAGGAATGAAGCCATTAAGAACTTCAATAATAACAGGAAGAGTATGATGCACGTTTCGGCTTACACCGTTGCTAAGGATTTAAAATTGAATTAACTGTACACTGCTTGGTTATTGTAGGTCATTGTTGGTTTTGGTTTGACTGCAAGAGTTTTTTTATATGTTCAAATATATACGGTATAAAATGTGTATTTGTTTATCTTTGAGCAACTAATTAAAAATATATTTTGGCCTTTATACGCCCTTTTTTGTTGAAATTGAGAATTAAGGAAAAAAAACCTAGTAAGCTAAAAGTTATTCTTATTCTGTTTGTTTTGATATTGTTTTTGGAATTAAAGCGCTTGTTACAACTCATTTTTAATGGAGTATAGATTAATTACCGCAATTAATCTGTACTTGGAAACTTAACAAATGAACTTTATTTTCTTAAGGTTAAATCATTAAAATCCAACGTCAAATTAAATGTACCCCATTAATGCTGCCCATAGAATTAAATAATGCGCACATTATAACATTTTCGTGAACAAAAATTTTTAAACATTTTACATTGGCATTTCCATGTCTCGTCGCCATCTATTCGACGATGGCCGAACTACTAAGTGATGTTTTTGAACAGCGCCAAAATGCTCGAACTTTATCCTTATAATCAAAGTGTTAATATTCAGCAATGCGCTATATACGAAACGATAGACTATTTAATTCCGAATCGAATGGTGTATAAAATAGCTGAGGCAATTTAGCGGTTTTCTTGTAATTTGCGAATGAAAATTAAGCACGACACACTTACCGACATTTACAGTTCACTGTAACTTAAAAATTAAATGCACAACAATTCGCTATTTTCTTCAATGAAATACGGGTCCCAATACTTATTACTGATTATTCAATCAACTTTTTATATTATTAATGCATTACAATAAGAGAAATATATGAGGAATCCTAATCTTCACAGAGGGTACCCTCTGTTATCGTGGGGATAAACTACGTTTTCATTTGTGGATTTAATAATTGTTTTAATAATGAAAGAATATTTAAAAACTTAAGAAGACTGTTATCTTATAATAAAATTACTTTACTTGTAGATATTTTCGTATTTAAATTGCAGAAACAATACATTATAACATATCCGCCTAATCACAGGCAACCCCATATACGCATAAGTACTATTAATTTATTATTCAAACTTCCAATTTTAAAGGTGACAGTGACAAAACCATAAGTGTAATCCTCAGTAAATTTTCAAAAATAGTGCGAATATTTAAGTATTTAAATTGCAGAAATAATTATATTACATAAACGCCTACTTACAGACAATGCAATACACGCATACATAATATTAATTTATTACTAAAAACTTCTAATTTTAAAAGTGACAGGGACAAAACCATGAGTGTAATCCTCCGCAAAGCTTAAAAAACAATGTGAATATTAAAGTATTTAAATTGCAGAAATAATTATATTATATAAACGCCTGCTTACAGGCAACCCAATATACGTATAACTAATAATGATTTATTATTTAAAACTTTAAAATTTATTCGTAACAGGGACAAAACCATAAGTGTAATATTTTTTAAGCGTTGTTAAGGATTACACTCATGCTTGTGTCCCTATTATATTTAAAATTAGAAGTTTTTAATAAAAAATAATATTAGTTATAGTATATTGGGTTGCCTACAAGTAGGCGTTTATATAATACCATTGTTTCCGCAATTTAAATACTTAAATATTCGCACTATTTTTAAAGCTTTACTCAGGAGTACACTTATGGTTTTGTCCCTGTTACGTATAAAATTAGAAGTTTTTAATAATAAATTAATTCGAGTTATGCGTATATCGGGTTGCTTGGGATTAGGCGGGTAAATTATAAAATATTGTTTCTGCAATTTAACTACGTTAATATCCACAAGTGAATGAATTTAATCATGAGACAACATTCTTTTTAAGTTTTTAAATATTCTTTTATTATTACAACAATTATTACATTACATCCACAAATTATTAAGTAGTTTATCCCCACGATAACAGATAGAGCCGTCTACTTAGATTATGATTTCTCGTATATTTCTCTTATTGTAATGCATTAACAATATAAATAGTTGAATGATTAATCAGGAATAAGTATTGTAACCCGTATTTGATTGAAGAATATAGCAAATTCTTCTTTATTGAATTTTTATGTTACAGTGAACTGTAAATGTCGGTAAGTGTGTCGTGCTTAATTTTCATTCGCAAATTACAGAAAAACCGCTAAATTTCCTCAGCTATTTTATACACCATTCGAATAAAAATTAAATCTTCCACCGTCTCATGCACAGCCCATTGCTAAACATTAACACTTTGACAATAAGTATAAAGTTCGAGCATTTTGGCGCTGTTCAAAAACATTACTTAGCAGTTCAGCCACCGTCCGATAGATAGCGACGAGACGCGGAAATCCGAACCAAAAATGTTTAAATGCTTCTAAATAGCAATTCTAAGGGATGATTTTGATAATGTAAGCATTAAATGACCGCCAAACATATAATCCTTTAATCTTTTGGAATAAAAGTGCTGTAAAAATCCTGCAATAATAAATATTGCCGCAGCAATTTTTTAATGGTTAAATTGATTTTAATGATTCAAATTGTAATTTACAGAGGTATTAATGGTTTAATAATAAACAATAATAGTATATTATACAACGAGCATATAATGATCTGACAATTCCGACCATTTTTTAAATGTTTGTACGTGGGCGCTGTACCCAAATATACTACTACAGATTCTCAAATGAAACATAATGCGAATAATAAAACTCCCAAAATCTTGCACTATGAAATTCAATTGAATGTTTGTGTTCTTTTGTAGAGGCAAGTATTTTTTAAACGACTTCGTGGTATTCATTCCAAATAATCTATTTAGGTGAGGCATTTTTCAGAATAAAAATTAACTTTAGCACTTTAATTGTGATCCGAGGGGCCATTGGTTGGGCAAGGATGTACAGATTGTTAACAATTATACATCGTCAAATTTGATTTTGGCCAATATGGATCAGTGTGTGTGTGTGCGAGACCAAAAAAAAACTCTCTACAAGGATCCATTTTTTGCATTACAAACGCTTCTTTACAATTTTTTATATCTGAATCCTTATCATTTATAAAAAAAAGTATTTGATTGATAAGATTGGAATGTGGTGAAGTGGATTGATGCCCTAATTCGGGTTTAGATTAGGTAATGTGTAGTAATATGGTAAAGATGGCTGCCTTGAGTCCCTTAGATCCAAGTTCTTATTCACGTCCAGGTTTGTGTGGTAAAGTGTATTTTTTTCATTAGTGATTAGTAAAGTTAACTTTAAGATCTTGCCGTTGTTACGCACATCAAAATTACCCTGCAAGTGAGCTTCACCGAGAAGATTTTCTGTGGGAATGCAGATTTAACAATTGAAAAGATTGATAATAATATCAATGAAATTGTAAGTATTTCCTTTTTGTGATTTGTAAAATTTAAAACGTTAATTTTACAGATATTGGATATAAAGAATTTAGATATAGAGAGAATTGTAGAGAATAAGTCGGGCCGAGAAGTCAAATACACAATTACAGCTTCAATTGAAGAATTTGGGTCCAGGTTGGCTGTAGAGTTGCCAAGTGGTGAACTAAAGGAGTAAGTGACCTGCATTACCTTTAAAATAGGATTGAGTTAAATTTTGCAATATGTTTTAGTTATTTAATTACAATTTACTACAAAACAAGTCCAGACGCATCCGGACTGTTATGGCTCGATCCAGAACAAACCACCGGAAAGGTGCATCCATTTGTGTTCAGTCAATTCCAGGTAATTAGATATTAATTCGAGCCACGGAACATAAATAATGCATTTTTTTTTAAAGCCAATTCATGCGAGGAGTTTCCTTCCCTGCCAGGACACTCCCGGAGTAAAGACAAAATACGAAGCTGTGGTAAATAAGGAATCAATATTTTAATGCAATCAATAATTATTGTTTTAAGATAACTTCACCATCGTATTTAACTGTGGCCATGTCAGCAATACTTCATGAGAAACAAGACTTGGCGGGTCGCAGCATTTATTACTTCAAGCAAGATGTACCGGTGCAATCTTATTCTGTAGCAATTGCAATCGGCGCCTTAGAATCGAGAAGCATAGGACCACGATCAACAGTTTGGGCTGAAAAGGAAATTGTGGAAGCGGCCGCTTACGAATTTGCAAATACAGAAAGGCAGTTGAAGACTGCGGAGGAGATTTGTGGACCGTACGTTTGGGGGATTTATGATTTGTTGGTGCTGCCGCCCAGTTTTCCTCTTGGGGGAATGGAGAATCCTTGTTTGACATTCGTTACTCCAACTTTATTGGTAAGAATTGTTTATTTAATTATTAACTAAACATTGATATTTTTATAGACGGGGGATTGCTCTTTGGCGGATGTAATCGCCCATGAAATTGCACACAGTTGGACGGGAAATTTGGTGACGAATGCGAACTATGAGCACTTTTGGTTGAACGAAGGCTTCACCAACTTTATCGAGAGGAAGATACTGGGGCGGCTTGAAGGAATCCCAGTCCGGGATTTCAAAGCGTACGGGGGTCTTGTGGAGCTGCAGGAAACTGTTGTTACTGCTGAGTATTTGTGTGGTTATAAATCTAACCTTTTGAATTCTACAGGTTAATCTTTTGGGCAAGGATAATCCTCTAACGAATTTGGTTGTTGATTTGAAGGGTGTACATCCGGACGACGCCTTCTCATGGGTGCCTTATGAGAAAGGGTGCACGTTATTAGTGTATTTGGAGAATTTGGTTGGTGGACCAGGTAATAAGAAACATAATTATTGTGCCGATTGCCATCACCTGGTACATTGGTAAAATTGTATTTACCAAAATTATTTAAACATCATTAATGTTTCCTCAAACGCCTTTGAACTAAGATGGTTTCAGGTTGCGTATAAAGTCTTTTATTTATATTTTTGTCAGAGTTATTTTCATAAGTAAGTGTCCAAGTATGTGACGCACCAGGCAAAGACATAGCGTTGATGTGACCATTCTTGGAATCAGGAGAACGAGACAAATCCATTGGTGCTCTCGGATTTGATCTAGCTCACTCGGTTCAAAAATTGACCTCAAATTACAAAATCGGCTGGAACTTCTTTATTATGCGCCCATCAGGAGAATGAATATTTGAAAACAAAATTGCTTTCCATTGATACGTTTTTGCCAACTAACAGGTTTTTAATTCGCACAAAAATCAAGGTTTTAATATTTGTAATATTGTAAAAACTGTTTGTGTTCGCTTGTAAATTCCCAAAGTAGCCATAATGTAATGGAAGCTCCAGATGAAACTAATTTTTGATATTTTTAAATTTCAGATGAATTTGAACCATTCATCAGAAAATACATCGACACGTACAAATACAAATCGATTACAACAGACCAATTCAAGAAATTCTTCCTAGACTACTTTAATGGAAACTTACAAATCAATCAAATCGACTGGGACACGTGGTTGCACAAACCAGGCATGCCACCTGTAATCCCTGATTATGACAAAACCCTTGTGAATTCAGTTAAAGATTTGCAAAAGCGTTGGCTAAACTGGAATGAGGCTCAACAAGAAGTGCCTTTTAACGCATCTGAAATTGATCCCGCGCAGATGGCGCAGCTGTTGCAGGAAATATTCGAGGCAGATCCACAACCCGTCGCAAAACTTGAGAGGGTCGAGGAGAAATTCAAAATGAGCAGCGTTCGCAATTCCGAGATCAAATTCAGGTGGTTGCGAATCGGGATCAAGGCCGAGTGGGATGAGATTTTGGCGCCAACACTGAAATGGGTGAACGAGGTTGGTAGATTGAAATTCTGCAGGCCGCTCTACAGGGATTTGTACGGTTGGGAGAAAGCGAGGGGAGAAGCCATTGCCAACTTCAGTAAGAACAGGAAGAGTATGATGCACGTTTCTGCTTACACCATCGCTCAGGATTTGAAATTGCATTAAATGTCTATTTAAATACAAGAAAACGAAATGTAGCCTGAATATATGAATATTCAACCTGTTCGTTAATCTGCAAGCATTGTATTTATCTAATGCTTTCTGCAACAAGTAAAGTTGTTTCTAATTTGTTTAAATGTCTATTTATTTAAAATGCTAATTACAAATAATAATTGTCTTCATAACACTCTCTGAATGTGAGAAGTTTCTCGACTGTCTCGGAGTACTCATCAGTTTCATAGCCGGATGTGATGAAGTGATGAAACCTTGCGAATTTGATTCTCTTCATTTCCGCGTTTAGTGACTCTAGCATTCCTCCAATTTCGTTTCCACAGTGCAAACCTGAGAGAACTGGAACTGTATCTACACCTAGAAATAAGTTCGCTTTTAGTGTTCACGATCTTTATGGGATAAAAAAAATCTAGCCCTCGTGATGTTACAGGTTTAGGAGAGGGTCAGCGGAATAAATGATGCATGGGGGGGTTAAAATTAATGACATAATTATGGAAACCACCTTAATAGGTATTACAAATATCTGGTACAATTCTGTAGATTTGTAAACAGGTTGCATTATACTCACCAATATTTTCTGGCCTGGGCTTTCCACAAACTGATCCACTGATTCCAATTTTATTGTCAAATACATCAGGATAAGGTCTTTTAACACTAATACCCTTTTCGATATTTGTCACACTTGTAGCAGAAGCGTGGCAAGTGTAAGCGTAATACATTTCCATCATTTCTGATATAGAGTTACATTTATATGCGGGCATATTTTTTTGTTTATCTGCTTGTGGTAAGGGCCTCTTCAAACGAGATTCACTTACACCACGGAAATTAATTAACTGCATCATTCTTGATGTCCCTAAAAAAATAAATTGGAGGACACTTTGTGTTATAAATTAAAACATTTTTGACTATTGTAAAATATCCCTAATATTAATTTAAACTTGCCTATTTCACATCTCGGGGTAATACTTTGAGACAGAGGCCCGTCCCAATTATCCAAACAATCAATCAGATCACTCCCTTCATTTAGAGAAAAGGGGAGGCACAAACTGGCGGCGACCGATTTCCGCCCACTTGACGTTAAATCCACAGCCAAGTCAACTAAACAATAAGGTGTTTGTCTTTTCCGGTACCGTAACGTAAAAGTATCAATTGCTGATGCCAGAACTGCACTTGTGTGGTACATTGATTTACTCTGTAACATACAGATTATAAATATCATCTGTATACTGTATTAAACCATTTAAGGACACGTTAGTTGAGGGAGAGGGCGGTACCTTGTTAATTATTTATAAAAAATTCTCTTCATAGATGTAATGCTTTACTTACAACCCAAAAATATTTATGAAGTCGGTACCTTTTTGATATGCAGGTTAAAATGATTTTAAATGTAAATATTTGAAGGTATTACAATTGCATTAACGTTATTAATTAATATATACTAAAAGCCTAAGGCCAGGATGGCTGTTTTGAGAAAACCGAAATTACTAGCGAGTTGAAATTTTCACGAAAAATCTAAATAATTCAAAAAATAAGATTACTAAAATTTCAAACCCCGCCAATCAACCGTGTAAATAAAGGGTTACCACCCCTTTAATTACAAATAAATCGACAAAATTTTACAAGTTTCAGATAGACCAGAGGCTCCTCTAGGGGCCCGCGAAAACCGCAATTTTCCAACTCACCCCTGGACGCCGGGATGAATTTTTGAAAATCGATTTTTCGCGATGCAGAGGTTTACGCCAAATGCTAAGCCTTTTTTGGTTTTTAAGTTGGAACGATCGGATACGGCTCAAAAAATCCACAATGCATGGGGGCACAACGGCCACGTACGTAGGGTCCGCTGCTCCTCTCCGTTAGCGAGCAGCAACCCTTTCTCTGCAGAGGTGGCTTTTTTGTGCTTCCGCAATCGGGGCCGCGCTCCCTTTACAGTCGCGACTAGAATTTTCAATGAATATTGTAGAACCGGTCTGTCTCTACATTTTATGCCTCTTACGAATTTTTGATATCTGCAACCCTTAAAGAGTTATTCAAAGAAAACCACCCCAGATTTCAATTAAAAAATTCTAGAGCGGCCATTTTTAATCCGACGCAAAAAATTTAAACAAAGTGCCATTCGGAATTTCTTTCTGCGTCGAAAAGCTAAGGACTATATTTTTTGTGGGGCGCACCGTTTACGATCCACGGCCAATTTTCTATTGGTTTCCGGCAATTTTTCGAAGAATTTTACGTTTTTTTTTTTTCGAAAATTAAAAATCTGACGACGGCATATCAGTCGTCGATTTAATCCGCATCAAAGATTCCCATAAAGTTTTTTGATCCGATTTTTAGTTTTTGAGATATGACGTTGTATACGGAACGGGGAAGCGAAATTGACCAGCGGGGCACAACATTTTTTTGTCCGATCTGAAATCTGATTACTTCACCAGAAAGCCCTTCTCAAGCCCAACAGAAAATCCAAATAAAATTTCTCGATCCGACCCCTCCTTCTAATTTTAAAAATGCATTAAACTTTTATTTATTTTGCCGGTAAATATTTTCGATCGTTTCAAAATGAATTTTTGTATTCCATCTTAAATCATGAATCCAACGACGGATTATCATTGCGGTATTGCGTGTACGTAAAACACAATTGGAATTTTTAAAATCGCCCCGTTATTAATCGAGATATGGATATTTGAATTATTGTCGTTTTTGAACGTTGAAAATTTTTCCCCGGAAAATCAATTGAGAAAAAAAAATATTTCCGGGAGGGTTAGAACAATGAAACTTTGGGAAATCGTTAAGCGTTTCATTTGAAGCAGGCCACCAAAGTTTGGTAACAGTTCGGTCACCCCGTCAGCCGCATCGGCCGCAACGGGGTGCCAAAGATCGAAACACCCCAATCAGTACCGCTCTAAATTCTGTTTGTATGTCGGTTTGTAATGTGTATAGGCTTCTCAGACGCTCACCAAATAATTTTTAGAGGCCCAAAGTTGATGAGAAAAAACTAAGCTTCTTCCTGTTAACGTCCGAGTGCTCTTCAAACAGCAAATTGAGAAATGCATTGATGCTGCATTGTCACATTTGACAGATGTCAGATTTAAAAACTGGGGTTACCACCAGGTTACATTCTCGAAGTTCCCCAACGCGCGTGGTTTGAGCGAAACGATTTAAAATAATGTATTTTTTATTTTTTTCACCCCCTTCTGCACGGATGAGAGAGGTGGTGCTTTTGGGCAATATAGTGTCTATCAATTGTCATCGAATGAGCAAATTTCATCGCCCCATGATCCACCCCGTGGCCGTCGAGGCCTTCTCAAGAAATTATACAAGAAAATTCGGCCCGGCCTTCCGGATACATCCTGGACAATTTAAAATCATTCTATTCTCTCCACAAAAGACCCCTCTACAACATTTATTCTAATTATTTTTTGATTTTTCTAATCGTTGCGAGTTATGAATTTTTGTATGTGTCAAGGCACCAAATTTTTCATTTTTCATGAGTAAACATCGGAAATTTGAGCTAAAATCGCATGACACGGATTCGGCTGAAATTTTCACCAAATATACCTTTCGCCTGAAGGGGCACCGCGTGACAAGTATTTTATCTCTGGGGGAGCCCTTACGCTTCATTTTAACCCCCCAGTTCGTTTCATTTTTCTTATGAGGAGGTATTTTTGGAAATCTAAGAGTTGAAACTTTCAGGGTGGGTAGGGGGTGGGACGATCGATGATCCGCAATTATTTCAAAATTTTTCAAACATCCCCCACCTCTCCAGAGCGCGCTTTTTTGCCCACCTCAGAATTTGTTTTCAATTTCTTTCAAGGGCATATTTTTTTCTATTTAAATTAAAGATTTAAAACTTTAAGGGTAGGTTTGGGGGTTTACGATCTACGGCCGTTTTTTGATTGTTTTCCGGGAATTTTTCGAAAAATTTTACGATTTTTTTTCTCGAAAATTAAAAATCTGACGACGGCATTTCAGTCGTCGATTTAATCCGCATCAAAGATCCTCATTAAGTTTGTCGATCCGATTTTTAGTTTTCGAGATAGGACGTTGTATACCGAACGGGGAAGCGAAATTGAGCAGCGGGGCACTACATTTTTTTGTCCGATCTGAAATCTGATTACACCACCGGAAAGCCCTTCTCAAGCCCAACAGAAAATCCAAATAAAATTTCTCGATCCAACCCCTCCATCTAATTTTAACAATTCATTAAACTTTTATTTATTTTGCCGGTAAATATTTTCGATCGTTTCAAAATGAATTTTTCTATTCCATCTTAAATCACGAATCCAACGACGGATTATCATTGCGGTATTGCGTGTACGTAAAACAAACTTTGAATTTTTTAAATCGCCCCGTTATTAACCGAGATATCGATATTTGAATTATTGTCGTTTTTGAACGTTGAAAATTTTTCCCCAGAAAATCAATTGAGAAAAAGAAATATTTCTGGGGGGGTTAGAATAATGAAACTTTGGGAAATCATTAAGCGTTCCATTTAAAGCAGACCACCAAAGTTTGATAACATTTCGGTCACCCCGTCAGCCGGATCGGCCGCAACGGGGTGCCAAAGACCGAAACAACCCCAATCAGTACCGCCCTAAATTATGTTTCTATGTCGGTTTGTAATGTGTATACGCTTCTTAGACGTTCACCAAATAATTTTTAGAGGCCCAAAGTTGATGAAAGAAAATAAGCTTCTTCCTGTTAACTTCCGAGTGCTTTTCAAACAGAAAATTAAGAAACGCATTTGATAGTGCATTGTCACATTTGACAGATGTCAGATTCAGATACTGGGGTTACCAGAAACTGGAGTTACCACCAGATTACATTCTCGAAGGTCCCCAACGCGCGTGGTTTGAGCGAAACGATTTAAAATAATGTATTTTATTTTTTTCACCCCCTTCATTGCTTTTGGGCAAAGTGGTGTCTATCAATTGTCATCGAATGAGCAAATTTCATCGTCACGGGGAGGATCCGTGGCCGACGGGGCCTTCTCGAGAAATTATATAAGAAAATTCGGCCCGGCCTTCCGGGTACATCCTGGGCAATTGAAAAATAATCTATCCTCTCCATAAAAGACGCCTCTACAACATTTATTCTAATTACTTTTTTGATTTTTGATCATTTGCGAGTTATGAATTTTTGTATGTGTTGAGGCACCATATTTTTATTTTTTATGAGTAAACCATCGGAAATGTGAGTGAAAATCGCATGACACGGATTCGGCTGAAATTTTCACCAAAGATACCTTTCGCCTGAAGGGGCACCACGTGACAAGTATTTTATCTCTGGGGGCCCCCGTTCCGTGGCTCCGGCCTTAAAAGTGAGCGATTCAAGATTATTTTTCGGGAGTCTTCATGCCTTCAGTTTTGACTTTGAAGAGTCTGTCAAAGCTCCAGTATATTTACAAAGCTTTACTATACAATATTTATGTTGGAGCATTTTTTTGATTTGTTGTTCCCTTAACGGGATTCGATTTTTCAAATATTGACCAAATTGTTTCTAACATTTTTCAAGTTTCTTTAAGGGACGTGTATTTGTCCTATTCAAATTGAAGAGCTGAAATGTTTAAAGTTGATAAAGGGCACAACAAGCTTCCATCTCTGTGTTTTAAAAATTTTTGGGACTACTCCCAAGCTCCATTTGCAGCTCCTGGGTTCGTATTTCTTTTTTTTCAAAAAAATTAAAAAAATTAAAAATTAAAATAAAAAATAAAAAATATAAAATGAAAAATGAAAAATTAAACATGAAAAATATAAAATATAAAATGAAAAATTAAAAATGGAAAAAAAATGAAAAATGGAAAAAAAATATGCGTCAGACATGACATTCACTAACATATCTGGAACAAGGTTATGATTGCACACAATTTTCAGATTTAATAACATTGACATGACATGCTTAAAGTCGCGAGTTTAGGTTAGGAACCCATCAGCAGTGCGTCAGACATGACAGTCACTGACATATCTGAAACAAGGTTATGATTGCACACAATTTTCAGATTTAATGACATTGACATGACATGCTTAAAGTCTCGGGTTTAGGTTAGGAACCTATCAACTATGCGTGAGACATGACATTTACTGACATATCTGAAACAAAGTTATGACTGCACACAATGTTGCTGATTCTTGACAACTTCTGTTAGACTGGCCCTTACGGGACTTGAAAAAATTGTTATTTACAATTCAACTGAACGAAAGCGGCCTTACTCACGAGTGCTGTATTTAGTTTTGTTCGGTACCTCCTCAGAAAGTCTGTAACTTTGTATTCCAAATCATTCGTCACCAGTTACATTGGTCAATTTTAGTGCGATTCGCTCAGACGACGGCGCAGCGCAGCGGAGCCGTCGTTCGTCACCGGTTACTTTGCTATATTTTTACAGGTTACACACGGACGACGGCGCAGCGCAGCGGAGCCGTCGTCCGTCACCAAGATTTTTTTTTTTTTTATTAAAAAATTTATACTTAAAAAGTAGTTTTACCTAAAAGTAACTTTAGCTTGAAAAACTAGTTTATAATCTAATTAGTATGTGTATTCAGAACTCAATAAAGTGTGAACCACAGAATTTTGTTGCTGAGTTGGCCATGTCTGAGGGAAAGAGAAATATAGCAGTCACGTCTGCGATTAATTTTTTTTTTTTAAATCAATTGAACTGATCTAGTCTCATGACGTAATAATATGCGACATACCTCATTCATCTCACAGCCAACTCTGAAACATAGTTGTGGTTCACACGATATAAACACAATGATGTACTTATTACTTTTGTCTCTATTTTGTATTTTTTGTCTTCATTACTTTGATGTACTTACGTTATAATTAACATGATTAAAACTCCTGGGAGCTCCCAAATCTCTCCACCCATCTTTATTAATACACAAGGGCGTGAATATCGAAGAGTTCTCGACCAGCGAACTATAACACATTGCCAAATTGAGAATTCTATTCGACTCGTGGAGCTTGTACTTAGCACCATCCTCCAAATCGGCATCCGCTCCGTGTCTGGAAGCGATTAGCGGTAAAACAAAAATTGATTTACTGTCATACTCGTCCCGCAGATAATCCATGCAAGCAGCCGACAGTCCGGCATACGCGTCCGTGGAATCTAAAAGTATTTGGAATCCCTTTTTTCGAATTTAATTAATACCCTCGATATTTTAGAATCACAATAAATACCTGGAACGAATCGCACTCCTCCACATAATTCCTTATTTTATCCACGAAATCCTCCTCGAAATACTCATCCTTCCACACATTCCTTCCCAGGGGGAATATGTCGAAAGGTGTTTCTTTATTTTCGTATTTGTACGTGTTGATGATGTTGACGGTGCGGGGATGGTATCGGGAGTACAAGAAATCGGACCATACTTGGATGTCGTTTTCTAGATTATAATCCGCCTGTGGTTCTTTATTTTCATCTAGTGAATGCTGGTACTGGTTCTTTTGCATATGTGAATCTGCTTTTACTTCCGGCGGTTGGGTCCATTCCACTTCTACACTTTTTGGATCGACGGCTGCATTGTACAACGTACCCTCTTGTGGGAGTGATTTTAAACTTCCTTTTAAATCGACTAGTAATAGACGGGGGGTGAAAGTAACGTGTCCCTTCATATGAAAAAAATTCTTTAAATTGTGTGCTTTTTACTAAAATTAAATTAACTAATTGATCCTGGACGTGTTTACTTCGTGTTTCATCGTAAATTATAAATTAAAACTTTCTTCGTTAATTTTACATGATTTATTATTATTTAGAAGATTTTGACCTTCACAAATTATTTCTTGTATATTGCAATAATCTTGGCATCATCCAGGAAAGTAGTGGTTTCAATTAATCATTTATGTATTGTAGTTTTTGTAATAAATTGTAGATCAGGTAAAGCATGGTTGTTAAGTCAATTAATATTAAGAAATCGTCTGTGTCGGTGACGGTTTGCGGGGTTTTTCGTAGTACGGCCGAGGTAGCAGAGGTGCTAATACAGATAGGTGTCGCCACGCAGCCAGCCGTCTCTGCAACCGACCCTACCTATCTGTTTGCCACCTCTGCTACCTCAGCCGTACCAGAAAAATCCCTCAAACCGACACTGGCCAGTGTATATACAACTGGTTACTGTTGTATTTATTAAGGTCCTGCCTAATTGTACGATTATATGAACACACTGCTCATGAATTACTCTGAATTACCATTACATGTAGAAGCAGTAAATTTTCTATATACAACTTACTTTATTTGTGAGGCCTTCTCGATACAGTACGCCATGATTTATTTCTGATTGTTTCTCTGAGTTGTATTCGAAACCTAGCTCTTGTATGTTCCACCAGTGCGTTCCAACATAATTTGAATAATGTCCAAATTGCAAAGTTATAATTTCACGAGAATCCATGTTTATTTTCAAAAGCAGGTTATGTTATTAGTTATCTAGGTTATTTCTGTCAACAAAATGAGCAACACGTTTTTTACAACCAACGCAGGTCACTTATCTGTGGCCGAGAAATTTGTCATTATGGTTTTCCATAGATAGAAATGAAGCATGGAGCACGAGAAAGCCACAATGGAAAACGTGCTTTTCTTTAAAGTATCTGTCAGAAACCATTTATTACGATGGCAGGGGTGAACCGAAGGTTCTTGAATCCTTTTTTACTGAAAATATCGCATAAATAACACGTTTCAATGTTTTCACTGATGATACAAACAGTAATAGGGTGCCATTGATACTTTAGTTTATGATTCTACCGACTATGCGCTCAGGTTTACCGCACCCGCGGTTTTTTCAAAACCACAAAATCTTGCAATTTTTATTGGGCAAGTAATTTTCTTGTATTTTCTATATTGCCGGTATCCACAAAGCTTTTGATTAGTGCTTTCTTCTATCAATGCATCATAGGGATTTACATGTAAAAATGTATATGTTAATGGTTTTTGTCGCTTATTACACAAATTATTTTGTGCTTTGTATTCGACATTGTTTAGGAAGGTATAAACTTAAGTCTGCCAAAAATAATGATGAAATTTGCGATAGAACCATTAACTCAGATCAAAATTTTAACATGTAAATCCTGTATATTGAACAGTAGAAGCACTTTTGTAAACCGTGTCAATATGCAATTTCCCTAACTTCTCTCGAGTTGCTTCCTTTCAACAATTAAATTAAACGCGTGCACTTTTGCCATCCGGGGAATCACACACATAACTTTCAAATGAGATGGTGAAATAACTGTTCTTCAACTGTACAATTAATTTGTGAGATTCCAATGTAGCAATTTTGAATTCATTACTTATTTTGTTTAGTTTAACAAGTTCGCTGCCACCGACGCGCTAATGCGTCCAACTTTACATTTGCGTATGTGCAATCCCAATTGTAGTGGCAGCGAACGTGTTAACTGCTTGTATTTGTGAATCTAAATAAATAATCATAATTATATTATACAAATTTACAACTGTATTCAACACTAAGGTGTATGAAGACTTATGGGAATGTCTGTATTTCCGCCACACCTGTATTTTATATAATAAGCAATACAAACTGTTACTACAAGGAAAATTGAAACAAAATGTAGAACAAATATTATACATTTAATGAAACGATATAAATATATTACAGTAACATAGATTTTCCAAAAATATTAACTATCATCTTCTTCCGGCCAGTTTATGGCAGCTTCGTGCGAAGCCTCTTTCCATCTCAACTGGTTGCAAGTAAATGGTCCATTGTGCACGCAATGCAATTCAAACTGCGGTGTGTATTTCAACTTATCAGCTATCTAAAAAATAGTATTACATAAGCTTCAATGTAATAACGGTTATATGATGCTAAAATTATTAATAGAATGTCAGTTGGAATCTCTCTCTCGCTCTTGATGCGTCTTAAATAAAAAATTCATTCACTTGCTTTACCTTCGGTGTGATAAGAAAATATTGAGAAGTATCGGGAAGGCTGGTAAGGTCTACGAGCAATTCGTGGACCCGTCTCTCGTTCTTTTCATCCATGCCCTGATTGATCTCATCGACACATCTGAAGGGTACTGGGGTCAATTCTTGCAGCGATAACATAAAAATGGCAGTAGCAACAGCCCTTTCTCCACCGCTTTGCACGACATTGTTCAATTCTTGTAAAGGCTCTCCATTGCGGAACGTAACTTTCACCCTCAATCCATACTTCTCAAAGTCCTTATCATCATCATCTAACAATTATTTAATTATTAAAAAGTGTTGATAATATTTAATAATTAATCACATTACCTGTGTACAAACTAATATCACCGACGCAGTCCATAAACTCAAAGCAACGACTAAACCTGTAATGTATCTTAACAATCAACTCTTTAAGTGGCTCCAGCCATTCATTCATCAGCATCTCCATGTTCTCATTCAAGTCCGTCAGCTCGGACTGCCCCTCCGATATATCCCTGCTCATTTCCGCAATCCTCTTTGTTCTCTCCTCGTATTCCCTCACCTCATTCTGATCGGCGGCGTTTATCAAACAGTCAATTTTAGAATACAAACTTGTCTTTTCAGTTTCCAGTTCCTCGACGTCGTCCGGCAGTCTGTCGTATTCTTCCCTGTACACATCAAATCCCGCATCACCGGGGGAATGACCGCCCGATATTTCTTTGGCTTTCATCAAAGCCGATCTCGCTTCACGGGTAATTTCGCTGAATTCCTCTTTGGCTTTGTTCAGGGCGATCTCGGATTCCCTGACCAAGGTACGTAAGTCTTCGAACCGGTTCTCCAAAATCGTTATCCGCTGATGGGATATATCGTAGTAAATTTCGTTTAATTTATGCTGGGCTTTCTTTTCGGTGTAGTTGTTGTAAGCGATGACTCGTTGATTTAAAGCCGTTACCATCTTTACTAAAACGTTCTGGAAAGTTTGAAAGAATTAAACGTTACTGAAATTTCCTCGTGATTACAATTAAACTTTGATACCAAGTTAAAAACTTACATTTAGCTTATTTTTAAATTCCCCTTCAATATCATCGCTTGTTATACGATTAGCCTTCAAATCGGCGACTTTATTCCTCGACACCCTAATCCTAGCTTCGATATTCTCCAGTTGTTGTTTCGTATTTTTGAGCACCTGTACATTTTCTCTAATTCTATCCCTCTGCTTTGTTACCTCATTCATCTAAAAGCAATTAATTACACATACATCGTGCGGGTTATTTTGCATTACTGACTCGCTCAGTTAAGTTTCCAGTTTGAGCGTCAATAGACTCAATCTTCTTTTCAATTTCTTGAATTTGGCTTCCAAAGTTCTCTATTTGCACTTGATCCACAGTTAATGATAAAGTGTTATCTGATTTGATTTCAAACTGCTTGGTTGATATTTCTCCGGTGTATTTTGAACGTGATATGGAGTATCTGCAGTTTCCTGTGCAAGAATTAAAAAAAAATCAGATTCAATCATTTACTTTGCAGTAAGAAGCAATGAAGTCTACAAAATTATTGATATGAACAGACTTTTTGAAAATTTGCTTAAAAAAGGATCCAATTACAAATAAGAACTAAATTATCATACCTTTATAAAATACAGTTATATTCTGCGGGATACCATCCAGTGGGATATTATTATTTTCAAAAGCAACTGGAATGTTGTGAACCTTGTAAGTTTTCCGCAAGTAATTCATGATCGGCTCTGGTGCCTTGAAAAGTGCCGACAAGTAAGCTTGGAAACCGAATTTTCTCAATTCTTCAATGCGATACCTCGGAGTGAATTGTTCGCTGTTGCTTCTGGCCTCGGCGTGAATGACATTCACACCCAAATTTTGCTGCACATTCAATTGGTTTATCAACTCATTCATATCCCGTTTAGACGTGCAAACGAAGGCAATTTTATCACGGAAATTGATTGTCTTTTCAATGTACATGGCGTGCGTGGGGTTGACGACATTAATCTAAAAAAGAAAGATATCTTATTCGTGGCAGTAGCCAGGGGAAGTTGTTTCAATAAGTTATTTGTTTGTAGTCTTAGTAACGAACAGGCTGAATATTCATCTTTATTATTTGTATTTAATAAATCTGCAATAAGTGAGGTTGTTTCAAATTAATATCTTATTCTTTCTTTCTTGAGTATAATGATAAAATATTAACCTCCAACATTAACGGTTCAAAAACTTCTTCCTGAAACAAGTGCTTATGTTGGCGTAGCCAGAGCGTGCCCGCATGACTTCCAGCATCCATTCGCCTCAGTAACTCTAATCGCTGGTCTTTGACATTTTCCAACCTTTGCATTTGATGTTGTAAGCTTCTGATCTCGTTCCTCCTCGAACCCTTGAGACCATCATACTCATTCTTTTTGTTTTCCAAACTTGACACTGCTTTGGTCAGTTTTTGAGCATCGCTGGTCATTGTTTGTAATTTTTCATCGATAGATGAATCTGAAAAAGATGACATAATTGAAGAAAAATAAGGTGAAGATGGTCTAGTAAATGGGATGTATGTAGTGAGTGGAGCGAATATTGAATGTCGGAGACGTGGTACATCTTGTTTGTGATTTGGAATGAAAACACTTTTAACTTTGGTCACATTTACTGCTATAACACTAAGTTAAAAGATTTTCTTGGTCATCGGTAAAAAAATATTCTTCTGGCCTATAATGAGTGTTAGTTCAGTTAATTTTTTTTTTAAATTGAGGTTGCAAAATAAAGATGTTATTTCTAGTACTTGTGACAATTTCAGGGGGGCTTGTAAACTTTCGCAACGGAGGCAAAGTGAAAGATGCTGCACTACTTACTTTTATACAGGAAACAAATATTCAAACTCTGTTTTGACAAATTTTTTCTGTTGCCTCTCTTAATTCCACCATTGGATGGCTTATATTTCACAAAGAAAAAGTAAATACATTTAAAATTCTAAAAATAAATAAATTACCTTTGCCTATTTTATGAATAACTTGTAATTTATCCTGCAACAATAGATCCAGTTTCCTTTCTGCAGTTTGTATGTCCCCTTCTCTTTGTTGAATTTCCTGAAGCCTCATCTCCTTTTCATCATTGACATCTTTTATTTTTTGCTTGCAAGAGTGTAAACAATCTGTCTGAAGAGCTGATTCAATTTTATTCAGTTCGGCACTCTATAAAAAAAATGTTGTTTTTAAGTGGTCCCACTGGAATACTTCAGTGTCAGTCACCGGTGACTAACAAAGCGGTCAACGTGTTAATTAGGGTCCCGATTTTAACTTTAATGGCACAGATAAACAGAATCTCATTTTAAACAGATCAAAGGGTGTACATCATTTGAATAGAGAAAAACCGCAAGAATACGAAACATTGTAATGGTCGCTTCCCATTGGCGTACATATTTCAAGTTTTCATTTGTGCAGTGTTTCTTCTCCATTCAAACAATCTCTACTTACAGTGATTCTATATTGTGTCTCCAATTCCCTATTTCTCTCCTTGGCCTTACTAATAATATCCACCATCGGCTTTGCCTCAGCCTTATGTCTCTGGTACACTTCAGCAGCCTTATCCTTCACCCGATTCAATTCATCCCGCCTGTCGGTCACCGTCAAATACAAAATCCAAAGGTGCTTCCTCGTGACATGCTCAATTTTCACCAAATACACCCTCTTCTTCTGCAGACTCTTTATCTTCCCGTCCAACCTGAGATTGGCCTGCATCAAACCGTCCCTGGTCGTCACCATGCCGGACAAATTTTCGGTTAAGTAAGTGTGCCTGCCTCGCTTCTGAATCAAACTCTCCTGCTTCTCGATCAAATCGTACCGGCAAAGGGCAGTCAGAGTCTCCTTCAAGAGGTTTTGTTTATTCAACTTGGCGAATTCCGATACTCTATCTTGGGGTAGAAATTGGCACAGGTTGTCGACTTGGATGTTGAATTTTCTTACGTATTCCAATATTTCCTTGTGGGATTTCTTCGTGCCGTTCAGTTTCCAGGTGCTGTGGTCCACCGTGTTAAATTCACGCATTATTAAAAATGTGCCGTTATCGTCACCCTGCATTTCTACCACAATGCTAGCGGTTTTACATTTGTGTTTGATGTATTCGGAAACCTTAAAAATAAGAGTTTAGTTTAGGAATTTATAGAAAGGCTAGAGATTTTCACACCTTATTTCAGAGATACTTTGATAATAGGAACTGAAGCATTATAGCTATTAATATAACGAGAATATTATGCGATTTATAATAATCACGGACAAAATGACGAGTCACCTAAAAAACGTCCAGATAATTTCCCAGTTTAACACGTTCGCTGCCACCGACGCGCTAGTGCGTCCGACTTTACACTTGCGTAAATGCAATCCCAATTGCGGTGGCAGCGAACGTGTTAAGATACTAAACATGCGTGAAAATCATGCGGACGGTATGCAATATTGTCACGTCTTGGTGCTTATGCTTAGGTTAGGGTAGTAGTTTTTCCCATAGTAGCCGAAGTGAAGTATTTTGTTTTTGCCATCATATATGAAAATACATCTATCTCTAAATTTTTTGCAGTACAACGTAAGGATTATAATCACTTACTTTCTGCCCTCGGCCTACTGTTTTTGGGGTGCCGCCCAACCCCAAAATTACAGCCGCCACCATCGTAGATTTTCCGCTGCCATTGGGCCCCACGATTGTGTTTAAATACAACCCGGGAGTAAGTTCTGCGTAAGTGAATGTCCTACAATGAAAACAAAAGTTTTAATGTGTAATGTAACATCAACAGCACTACTTACACAAAGTTTGTAACAATAACTTTCAGGATTGTCCCTGGTTTAATCATGTTTATAAAAGTTGTTGGTGCTTATAGGTACATATCAAGCATGAATTAAAAGCTGCTTATTAATATAAATTGATTTAAAAGAAGATGACAAACTCCGATAATTGAATTATTTAAAAAAAGCCTAACCAAACGAAACAAAACAAAACATTGCGAACATAGATAAGCTAATTAATCGGTTTGACAAGAGATATGGGAAACAGGGTTAAGAAATTGAGCTTTATGCCGCTAATATTGGATGGCGCCACAATAGAAATTCGATGGATTTCTGTAAATTGTGTTTGTTGCTAATACTAGATGGCGCTTTTCCGGTAAAATTTATCTACATGCCGTGTAATTTCCTGTGTAACTTGAAACATTGAAATTCAAACAGTGCTGAAGTTCAGGACGAATAAAACAATAATTTTTTGTGTTAGCCTTATAGCTAAATATGTAAAAAATACATGTATACCTCACCTGATGGAACAAAATTAACAAGATGAATATTGGTAAACAAAATCACTATGTTTTACTATTTATATTGTAGAATAAATATTATACAACTTGCCAACTAGTTTTGTTTTCTCGAAAGCACAAAACTTGTGTAAGTATAATATTAAATTAACATAAATTGTAAAACAAGTAAAACCAAGTGTTTTTATTTACCAATATTTAACTCATTTTAGTGTGGTACGAAATAATATATATAAAGGTATGTGTTCTGCGTAATATATATACACACACTCACGTAACTGTTTTGTGCATGTCTGGTGTTAGTTCACACCGCTAATCACAGATGGCGCGTATCATTCCAATGCATCAACATGCCTTGTTGCTTCCTGTTATTCCATCAACCACGGTGAAATATATTGTTTTGAACCATGTTGTGGCAAAACAGAACGTTCAAACTTCCACTATCAGGTGGCGCCAGCAATGGTTAAAAGCAAGAATAAACCATGGTGAAATTTTTGATATGAAATTAATTGTATTTAAAGTTTACAGTAATGGAAATAGCGTTAAAATGGATTTCTCTAATTTAAATGAGGTTTTGAAATGCACTTTCAATGGATTTCTTTGGTTAAATGAGGTTGTATGTCTTGAGAAGCATTATCAATGGATTTATTTAGTTTAAATGAGGTTGTATGTCTTGAAATGCACTTCCAATGGATTGTTTTAGTTTAAATGAGGTTGTATGTCTTGAAATGCACGTTCAATGTTTTTTTTTTTAGTTTAAATGCACTTCAATGGAATTTATCAGTGTACATGAGGCGAATGCTTGAAATGTACTCTCAATGGATTTATGTAGTTTTTGAAATGCATTTTCATTGGATTTCTTTAGTTTAAGTAAGGTTGATGTCTTCAAATACTCTTTCAATGGATTTATTTAGTTGCTGCGAAAATAGTGTAGGTGGCGCCACATATAGAATTATTCCTCTTGAATTATTAATATATTATTAAATTTGCGCTTAGTTCGCATAAATTTTGGACATTATCCTGGGTCTAAAGTTGGATGGCTGACTAGTACTGCTGTCATCAGTCCGTTAATAAAGATACAATGTATATGACATTAATTGTATTTAAAGTTTACAGCAATGGAAACAGCGTTTAGTGAGGTTGTATGTCTTGAAATGCACTTTCAATGGATTTATTTAGTTGCTGCGGATAAAGTGTAGGTGGCGCCACATAGCGTATTATTTCTCTTGAATTATTAATTTATTTAAAATAATAATAATAAACGTTTATTGTACTTATTAAATACATAATAAATAATAAATAAAATGGCCATCGACCGAAGTCCTACAGCCATAATTTATTTATATTATGTGATAAATAACAGACAATTTTTATTGTCGAAACACTGCGACGTATGTTTTGCCACACAGTGGCTTCATCAGGTAGATGATTAAAGGTAAAAATTAAAATTAAATAAATAAAATAAATATTGGACGTTGTCCTGGGTCTAAAGTTAGATGGCTGACTGGTACTGTTGTCTGTTAATAAAGATATAATATATATGAAATTAATTGTCTCTTAAATATTTCTTGAATATTGACGGCGTTAACTTGGTGGTGCATCTTGATATAATTTCGAAATAAAATATTTACGAACGACAATCGAAGGAATTATGAGAAAATCTATGTATGCAGCTGATTTTTGAATGTGTTTTATGTACGTATTTTCGCAAACTTTCTTCGATTTTCGTTGTATTTATTTTCAATTTTTTCAATTTACCGCAATACGTTGTCATATAATTAATATAGTAGAAATTATAGTCACATATATCAAATATACAGTGTTAAAACAAAGTTTTAAGTGTTTTATTTCGAAATGAATTGTATTAAAAAATCAATGGAAACAGCGTTAGGTAGGTTGTATGTCTTAAAATACACTTTCAGTGGATTTCTTAAGTTACTGCAAACACAACTAGGTGGCGGTATCTATATGCAATGCAATAAATTGTTGCACTATGGATAATACAGGACGTTCAGACCTCCTCTATGAGGTGGCGCTAGTAGTGGTTAACAGCAAGAATAAAGTTTGGTGGGAAAATGAATTATAAATTAAATTCGGTGAAATGCTTATTTAATATGACATTACTTTGAGTTTTAGTACCTTAGTCCAAGTAACAATATACGTCCCTTTTTAGGGAAAAAAATCGTCGAGTTTGGCCATTTTGAAGATGTAATATCATCAAGATTAATTAATTAACAGGCAGCAATCTCTGCAGTGACGGTTCGCGAGTTTTTTCCGGGAAGCCCGAGGAACAAGAGGTGGTAATACAGATAGGTGCGGTCACGCAGCCAGCCGTCTCTGCAACTGACCCTACCTATCTGTATTACCACCTCTTGTTCCTTGGCCGTACCAGAAAAAACCCCGCGAACCGTCACTGAATCTCTGTAGGTATACTTTGATCAATGGATCTTTGCATGCACGTCACAGATAGCTGAACCTAGCTCCGACAACATTGCGTTTAATCCCTCTACGGTAAATTAAATTAGGCGCACTCATGTGTGTACGCATGTCGTCCAATGCGAGAAAACTCGGTCTTCGGTAATGACGCACACGCAAAGATCCATTGATCAAACCATATTTGTGAACGAATACTAATTTGTGCGTTTTATATTTTCTAAATGCGATTGAAATTTTTGTAGATGTTTAATGAATTATAAACAAATTAGAAACAAGTTTACTTGTTGCAGAAAGCATTAGATAAATACAAGAAAACGAACTAACTAAGACTATATAGTCTTAGTAAGACTTAATTTTTTGCTTGCAGATTAACGAACAGGTTGAATATTCATATTTTCAGGCTACATTTCGTTTTCTTGTATTTATTTGTTTAATGAATTGATTCAAGATATCGATGGCCCTCTGCAATAACGACACAACTCAAAATCTAATAATTTTCAGGAGAACGGTTACAAACTCTATTACATTTATGTATTTTTAAATTGATCAAATGACGCAAAACACGCTCTATTGAGTATTTTAAAAATTAGTGATGTGTAGTTGTCACACATTATAAAGCTAGGTCCACACTGGGCAACAAATTATTGGCAACATGTTGCTGTAAACAAGCAACATGTTGATGGATACTCGTCAACATTTGGTGGCATACATCAAAGAAATTTGTTATTTGTTGTTTGTATCCGTGTATCCCGTTTTATACGGGTAACATCGCTCAGCGTGGACAGTGTTGACAACATTTTGCGTGAATTCCAGTGGTTGAGGTTTAATTTATGCAGGTTAGCTACCCACTTAGTTTTTGTTATAATAATATTCAATAACTTTTAATTATAATTACGGCTGCTATCACAACATAAGCAGCACAAACACCAGCAGCTTTCACGTCCATTTTCAACATTTGACTGGTTGTGGTGTGGACGCACAACATCACAGACAACATGTATCCAGATACAATTGAAGCAACTTCATATTGCCATGTCAAAGTGTTGGCAACATGTTGCCACCAATTTGTTGCCTAGTGTGGACATACCATTAGCTATATAATCCGCAACACTTAAAAAAACCTTTTACGGACAATCAAATTTTTAAATTTGAGAAGTTAAAAATAACTGGAAATATTTTCCTATAATTCATGATTTCACTCAATACAATAAATTTCAGTTTACGTTAGATTTAGAATTTAAAAGTCACAAAACAGCATCGTGGAAGATTTCCTAATCCAACAGGAGAAAGTTAAACATTTCTTTACTAACTTTAGAATGGCAACGGTGCGAACATGAATGGTTTACAAAACATTGTTCTAAATATTGATACAAATGTCATAAACTTTGCTGCAAAATAAAATATTTAAGAGTTGTATAATTTTTTTTTTTACAAAACACGTAGTAAAATTATCATTAAAATCGTTATCTACACCAGAGTTTCTCAATGCATTGGAGCAAACTATATTTAAAGTCGTGTACATTTGTCTTCTGAATTCTGGGCAAGATCTTAAATTGGCCGGAATGATTCCTAGAACAATGAAAACAAGCACTAGATTACAATTTGCATTCGTATTATTATAATTTACCATCACCAAATTTTGTACATCTTTCCGAGCAGTTGGTATATTGATTAGAGGATAAGAATATTTATAGTTATTGCCGTACAAAATGGGCAAACGGTAATTTTTTGAGCTCTAATTTGAGCGAAACTGACAAGTAATATTTGAATTTAATGCAAACTGTTAATGAATTTTTGTTAAAAGTGCATTTGCAAGCTAGAAGAGTGCATTTTTGAGTCCGTCAGCTTTCTCCCCACCCTTGGCGTGCGCCAGGCCACCGAAACGCATCGATACGGATCGAAGGGATCCCTCAGCAGTTGTCTTCGGGCTGTGTTCAGTGCTGGTTGTTGTGCGTCGTATCGTGAGTGGGTACGGAACAGCGTGCGCGTGAATAACGTTATCCGACCCCAGCCGCCCTTCTCTCTCTATCACAGCCCCCGTTATGGCCGATTCAAAAAAACCACCCTACTACACAACAACATAACGGACATTTCCAAAGAAAAATTACATCAAATCAACAGTGCGGCGATGGTGCAATTGGATTTTTCGTCCGTTGGTAAGTTTGTGTGCAAAAATTATTGATTGTTTACCGCTTGAGGATTCTGACATTTGGGCACTAATCTGCCCGCCACCTCTCATAGTACACTACCCCCCAATTTAATGTAGCATAACACTATCACTTGCAACATTCGCCGATTCAATTCACCCCATTCCCCCGATTACGCCCAAAAATCGCCGGCCTTTTAAATCCGAAATCATCGTGTTCGTGAAGGGTGTGAACAGGTGCACAATATTAAACTTGAAGCATATTTATAAGTCTGTGCTATGGATTTTACGGGTTTTGCATTTTGAAACGCAGGTAGAAGTAATACTATCCTATCATCCGGGCGAAACCCCGTAGCGATTACGCGCCCCTTTCTCTTAAATACAAAAGGGAAGATGTTGCTTTGTGCTTATTCTATTAACAGGATCACCTGCCCAGCGAGGAAACTTTTAAAACCACTACTTCCGTGAAAATTAGGTTTTACTTCCACCTTTGATAACCTTATCGCAATATCGTAACCAGGCCATGTATTTTATAATTTTTATTTATTACACGCAATGTGCAATGGTTGATTAAATCTTGTCTACGTTTAACACGAATGCGGAGTTATTGACAAAGATCTTTATGCATGTCTCTGGGGGGTGAATTAACGATGCAAAGAAATATTGAGGATATTTTTATGTCATCAACTACGACTTTCTGTGATCATGAAAAACAGGCGGTTTCCATAAATGATTCGTTAAATTTGTGTCACACCATCCAATTTACTTTTAGGACAACAGATTCACAATTCCGCTGATCTCTACTAATACAAATTAAGGGTAACATAGTGGTTGTGTGCTATTGTAATGTTCTGTATCTTAAAGGGACGCTCCTGATGTTTTTTTTATATCCCAGAACCGCAACTATAAAATGTTTTCTTAACTAAAAGGGCGTATTTTTGTTATCCTAGACAACACACGATAACTCCTTGTAAAGGTGTGAGACCTAATGATGGATATAGCCTGGTCTCTGGAATCTGGCGGCTGTGGTCGTAAAAGAGAGTCGTAAGTAGGGGACGTAACATTTTTTATCTCGATCCAATCTTTGTTGAGAAATACTGGTGTAAAAGTGCTTATACCAATAGGAGTGACGGTCAGTAATAAATGTGTTGGATGTAATTAAACGAACCGCCAATACCTTTTCTTCGAGGGTGCGATGGTCCTCAGCCGCCAGATTCCAGCGAACAGACTATAACATCAAATGATTTTGCGAACTTGCAACCAAACTGTCAAGTATCAGCTGTAGTTAGTACATTTTCCACTGATGGTACACGTATCACCGAGTTGATTTCCAGCTGCCTACATACGTTCTTTAAAAGTATTTCTGTATTAACAATTATAAATTATAACGTTTTGCACTTCCTCAGAAGCATTTTTTTAAATTAAAATCAGAAATACGATACTTTTTTTACAAGAAGTAAAGGTTTTATATTTTTTTAATTGTTAGAAACGCGTATATTTTCAATTGATAAAAATATTCATCAAAATGTTAAAAATGGTTTTTATCTACTGTCAAAAATCTATTTTTTACTACTATCAAACCAAATCAAGTGCCGGTATTATAAAGGTCATTTAAATTTAATTGACGATTACATTTTAATTAAAATTTGTGCTACATGTGTTTTGCATATAACAGAACTTCATTTAAATTTTAATCTTCGAATAAATAACTGACCTCTATAATACCATCCCTTAGTCTCACAAATTTTAACTTATTTGGTGTAATTTAAAAGTTAATTAAAACATTTTTCGTGAAATTAACGCAAAATGACAAAATTGCACGTTTTCAAAGTTCAAAAATTAAAAATTGTGATTTTGTTTTTTTTAAATTGCATAACTTCCAATCGCGTTGTCTGATTTTGATGTTTCTAACGTCAAAAAATGGCAAATTTAGTGTAATTTAAAAATTGATTTAAACATTTTTCGTGAAATTAGCGCAAAATTGCACGTTTTCAAAGTTCAAAAATTAAAAATTGTGATTTTGTTTTTTTTAAATTGCATAACTTCCAATCGCGTTGTCTGATTTTGATGTTTCTAACGTCAAAAAAATGGAAAATTTAGTGTAATTTAAAAATTGATTTAAACATTTTTCGTGAAATTAGCGCAAAATGACAAAATCGCACGTTTTCAAAGTCATTATTAAATATTGTGGTTTTGATTATTAATTTTTTAATTGCACAACTGCCAATCGCGTTGTCTGATTTTGATGTTTCCAACGTCAAAAAATGGCAAATTTAGTGTAATTTAAAAATTGATTACATTTTTCTTTTGTGAAATTAACGCAAAATTGCACGTCCAAATATTCAAAATAGCCATTTTATTTTTTTTAATTGCTCAACTGTCGATCAAGTTGTCTGATTCTGATGTTTCTAACTTCAAAATATGGCAAATTTAGTGTAATTTAAAAATGGATTCAAACATTTTTCGTGAAATTAACGCAAAATGCCAAAATTGCACGTTTTCAAAGTCCAAAAATTAACGCAAAATGACGAAATTGCACGTTTTGAACGTCCAAATATTATAAATTACGATTTTGATTTTTTTTTAAATTACACAACTGCCAATCGCGTTGTCTAATTTGGATGTTTCTAACGTCAAAATATGGCAAATTTAGTGTAATTTAAAAATGGATTCAAACATTTTTCGTGAAATTAACGCAAAATGCCAAAATTGCACGTTTTCAAAGTCCAAAAATTAAAAATTGTGATTTTAATTTTTTTTTATTGCACAACTGCCAATCGCGTTGTCTGATTTTGATATTTTTAACGTCAAAAATGGCAAATTTAATGTAATTTAAAAGTTAATAAAAACATTTTTCGTGAAATTAACTCAAAATGACAAAATTGCACGTTTTCAAAGTCCAAATATTAAAAATTGCGATTTTGAATTTTTTTTTAATTGCACAACTGCCAATCAGTTGTCTGATTCTGATGTTTCTAACTTCAAAATATGGCAAATTTAGTGTAATTTAAAAATGGATTCAAACATTTTTCGTGAAATTAACGCAAAATGCCAAAATTGCACGTTTCCAAAGTCCAAAAATTATTTTTTTTATTGCACAACTGCCAATCGCGTTGTTTGATTTTGATGTTTCTAACGTCAAAAAAATGGCAAATTTAATGCAATTTAAAAGTTAATTAAAACATTGTGTAATTTAAAAATGGATTCAAACATTTTTCGTGAAATTAACGCAAAATGCCAAAATTGCACGTTTTCAAAGTCCAAATTTTTTTTTTTTTATTGCACAACTGCCAATCGCGTTGTCTGATTTTGATGTTTCTAACGTCAAACAATGGCAAATTTAATGTAATTTAAAAGTTAATCAAAACATTTTTCATGAAATTAACACAAAATGACAAAATTGCACGTTTTCAAAGTCCAAATATTAAAAATTGCGATTTTGATTTTTTTTTTAATTGCACAACTGCCAATCACGTTGTCTGATTTTGATGTGTCTAACGTCGAAATATAGCAAATTTAGTGTAATTTAAAAATCGATTAAAACATTTTTCATGAAATTAACGCAAAATGACGAAATTGCACGTTTTGAACGTCCAAATATTATAAATTACGATTTTGATTTTTTTTTAAATTACACAACTGCCAATCGCGTTGTCTGATTTTTATGTTTCTAACGTCAAAATATGGCAAATTTAGTGTAATTTAAAAATGGATTCAAACATTTTTCGTGAAATTAACGCAAAATGCCAAAATTGCACGTTTTCAAAGTCCAAAAATTAAAAATTGTGATTTTAATTTTTTTTATTGCACAACTGCCAATCGCGTTGTCTGATTTTGATATTTTTAACGTCAAAAAATGGCAAATTTAATGTAATTTAAAAGATAATTAAAACATTTTTCGTGAAATTAACACAAAATGACAAAATTGCACGTTTATAAAGTCCAAATATTAAAAATTGCGATTTTGAATTTTTTTTTAATTGCACAACTGCCAATCAGTTGTCTGATTCTGATGTTTCTAACTTCAAAATATGGCAAATTTAGTGTAATTTAAAAATGGATTCAAACATTTTTCGTGAAATTAACGCAAAATGCCAAAATTGCACGTTTCCAAAGTCCAAAAATTAATTTTTTTTTATTGCACAACTGCCAATCGCGTTGTCTGATTTTCATGTTTCCAACGTCAAAAAATGGCAAATTTAGTGTAATTTAAAAATGGATTACATTTTGCTTTTGTGAAATTAACGCAAAATTGCACGTCCAAATATTCAAAATAGCCATTTTATTTTTTTTAATTGCTCAACTGCCGATCAAGTTGTCTGATTCTGATGTTTCTAACTTCAAAAGATGGCAAATTTAGTGTAATTTAAAAATGGATTCAAACATTTTTCGTGAAATTAACGCAAAATGCCAAAATTGCGTTTTCAAAGTCCAAAAATTATTTTTTTTTATTGCACAACTGCCAATCGCGTTGTCTGATTTTGATGTTTCTAACGTCAAACAATGGCAAATTTAATGTAATTTAAAAGTTAATCAAAACATTTTTCATGAAATTAACACAAAATGACAAAATTGCACGTTTTCAAAGTCCAAATATTAAAAATTGCGATTTTGATTTTTTTTTAATTGCACAACTGCCAATCACGTTGTCTGATTTGGATGTTTCTAACGTCGAAATATAGCAAATTTAGTGTAATTTAAAAATCGATTAAAACATTTTTCATGAAATTAACGCAAAATGACGAAATTGCACGTTTTGAACGTCCAAATATAAATTACGATTTTGATTTTTTTTTTAAATTACACAACTGCCAATCGCGTTGTCTGATTTGGATGTTTCTAACGTCAAAATATGGCAAATTTAGTGTAATTTAAAAATGGATTCAAACATTTTTCGTGAAATTAACGCAAAATGCCAAAATTGCACGTTTTCAAAGTCCAAAAATTAAAAATTGTGATTTTAATTTTTTTTATTGCACAACTGCCAATCGCGTTGTCTGATTTTGATATTTTTAACGTCAAAAAATGGCAAATTTAATGTAATTTAAAAGATAATTAAAACATTTTTCGTGAAATTAACACAAAATGACAAAATTGCACGTTTATAAAGTCCAAATATTAAAAATTGCGATTTTGAATTTTTTTTTAATTGCACAACTGCCAATCAGTTGTCTGATTCTGATGTTTCTAACTTCAAAATATGGCAAATTTAGTGTAATTTAAAAATGGATTCAAACATTTTTCGTGAAATTAACGCAAAATGCCAAAATTGCACGTTTCCAAAGTCCAAAAATTAATTTTTTTTTATTGCACAACTGCCAATCGCGTTGTCTGATTTTGATGTTTCTAACGTCAAAAAATGGCAAATTTAATGTAATTTAAAAGTTAATTAAAACATTGTGTAATTTAAAAATGGATTCAAACATTTTTCGTGAAATTAACGCAAAATGCCAAAATTGCACGTTTTCAAAGTCCAAAAATTAAATTTTTTTTTATTGCACAACTGCCAATCGCGTTGTCTGATTTTGATGTTTCTAACGTCAAACAATGGCAAATTTAATGTAATTTAAAAGTTAATTAAAACATTTTTCGTGAAATTAACACAAAATGACAAAATTGCAGGTTTTCAAAGTCCAAATATTAAAAATTGCGATTTTGATTTTTTTTAAATTGCTCAACTGCCAATCACTTCTGATTTTGATGTGTCTAACGTCGAAATATAGCAAATTTAGTGTAATTTAAAAATCGATTAAAACATTTTTCATGAAATTAACGCAAAATGACGAAATTGCACGTTTTCAAAGTCATTATTAAAAATGATGATTTTGATTATTAATTTTTTAATTGCACAACTGCCAACCACGTTGTCTGATTTTGATGTGTCTAACGTCGCAATATAGCAAATTTAGCGTAATTTAAAAATCGGTTATTATTATTAATCACTTTTAGCACACTCTGTAATACAAACAAATATTGTTATTATTATTTCTTAGAGTGGATATTTGGTCCGTCGGTGATGCAAAATGAAAGATGACTTAATGATGTTCACCTGTCCAGGTGCACACGGTCGAAGAGGAATTTCGTGTGTCCATCGGTGGAGCAGGTGATCGGTCCTCGTGTTTTCACTTCTTTTGCTTTTAGTATTATCCTCGCTCGGTGCACATTTACATTGTGGTTTTATCTCGTCGTCGTTTAAAACTTAATGGTAATTAGGCACCGGAAGGGGGAAATTGTACCCTCGCATTCGTCACTTGTTTCCAGTTAAACATTAATTTGACCAGACTTTTTTTTTTCTAAAGCTGTGTTTACTTCGTGGAGATCGCTGATAATAATGTTGTTAGAAAAACAGAGAGAGAGAAAGTATGGGCACAAATTGTAACCATATTCTAGCACACCATAGAGAATAAATAGTAGTTGAGTCGATAAAATATGTTTTTAATTTTTTTGAAAAATGAGGTGCCTACTTGACACCGCCAGTACTAATGCGGAGGGTCCCGGGTTCGAATCTCGGCGAGGGCATGGGTGTTTGTGGATGTCTATTTCATTTAATATGAATAATACATAATCGATGTGACTGAAGGGCATCTGCCAAAGTAAAAAAAAAAAAACTTGACACTGCAATCGAACAGTTCTGAACTAATTTTAAGACGTGTTTGGGTTAGTATTATAGTTCGTGATATTTTTAAAAAAGAGCTGTTGAATTTCCCAAAATAAAAATTTTGGAAACTCGAAATATTAAAATTTATATTACACACATAACCCTTTACACTCGAGCGGCGCCGCTACGGCGCCCAGGAGATTTGACGCGTCCACTCGGGAAGTGTGATGCATCCCAACCTCACCTTACCTAACCTAACCCAATGATTTTAAAGTACCTGTAACTTTTCTCGGGCGAACCAGCAACTCATCTCGAGTTGCTGTTTCGCCCGATCGAAAAATGCCTCGAGTGCAAAGGGTTAATATTGGTTTAATCAAAATACTTCATAATAGTTATGGATGTAGCTAATAGAAAGCGGTAGGAAACACCAATCAAAACTATCCGAAAAAAATAGTTTTTGAAAAAGGCGCTAAGACAAAAAAAAAATGAGTGTTCTATGAGTTCTGACTACCCAATGAGTTCAGTAATGCTTTCTTATAAATAAATTCGATACAGTCACGATGCCCAAAGAACATATCAATGTGTTAATGTTACTTTACGTTCACCTACCAATTTTTGCATACTCCCAATTCCACAAGCATTATCTCCTAAAATCGTGATGAAACTAATACCCCCATGCCACGTTTAATTAAACTCTAGGAATGTCAGCGGTGTCATATTAAATCCCCCGAAACAAATACGGGCGTAATCAAATATCGATGAACCTACATGAATAAATCATCAATCAGGATAAGTAAACACAACGCTGCATTAAAACAAAACTGTGACAATGAGTCCATAAAAATAAATTACGATTAATTTCACGGCCGTGAAACCAGTGGTTAAGAAAAGAGTTAACATCGTCGTGAACATTAATGAAGAGTGATGTAACGATCAGATTAAACTTCGTGCAGCATAAATCGCGCCAGGGACTTTATTATTTAGCACAAAAGGTGGCCATATTGATTCCGACGCGAGCCGATGGACAAGTTGACCATTCAAATTCATTTTATATCAATCAAAATTTCTTTGGGATTTAATCACTTTTAGAAACGAATGGAAATGTATTGCAAATAAAATGCGATGAGTGTACAATAGGTGATTCAAGCATCGATTTCATTCATCATCGAAACTGGAAAAAAAAATGTATGAACAGGAGGCCTCGACACGTGTACGGAGAACCAATTAGAGTTCTCAATTTCTTTTGATGTAGCTAAAAGTACTATCAACTTAAAAAAAAGAGTTCTGCAAAATTGTCAGGAATTTTTTGAAGAAAGTGGAGGCAACCTGACGCACCCCAACAATAAAAATCGAATAGTTCTGAACTAGTTTTAAGATGTGTTTGTGTTAGTATTATAGATCCTGATACTAAAAAAAAAAGAGTTCTCTTGAAAATTTTTCGTTGGAAGTTCTAAATATTCAAATTCATATTACTCGCTTAATATTAGTTTAATGAGAATATTTCACAATAATTATGGATAGAACTCATAAAGAACTATAGGAAACACAAATCAATACTATCCGGAACTATCAAAAATATTTTTTTGAAAAAGTTGCAAAGGAAAAAAAAGTATTAGGAGTTCTTTGAGTGTCTAATTAATGAGAAAATAATTATTTTTTTTTTCGCTATAACTCCTTGAGAGTCGAATGAGAATTTCTAGAATTACAAAAAATGGCGATGTGGCCATCATGTTACTTTCTCCGACTTTATATTTACGTTTTCATGGGTTTATTTTCAATTGAAATCATATTTTAAATGTACATCGAGCGTTGCGTAAACTCGGATGAAACTGACGTTTAAAACGTCAAAATTATGAATGATGGAAAAATTATACTTCAAATTCAAAAACTAGGTTTACTCGAAAACTAACGAGATTTCGAAAAAAACTTATTCTTTAGAAGTTGTTCATTTTAGCATTCTCTACAATTATTATTCACATAAAATTGCTGTAACTATTATCGTTTCATAATTATAAACCAAAAATTTAAAAAAAATTAATAAATTTTTTTCTCGAATAGCAATGATTTTATGAAAAATATTTTCAAGCAAAAGCTATTCATTTCTTCGTTGTCTTCGATGTTTGTTTAAATGTTTTTGTGATATTTTTTATATTTAAGAAAATATTGGCAAAAAACAAAAAACAGTTAAGGTAAACACCCACTTCTGGTGTACGAAATTTTACCAAAAGCTTTTCAGTTCTTCGGATTGTCAAATAAGACATATGTTCAAAGTTTCATATCAATTGCTCTATTGGTTTTTGAGATACAGCGCACACAGACAGACACACACACACACACAGGCACACACACACACACAGGCACACACACACACACACACAGACACACACACACACAGACACAAAAATTTTTTTTCCAGAAATTGTTGAATGCATCTAGGGACCCCAAAACGAATATTCCGCAAATAAATTTTTTTGAAAAAAAAATCACGATCACAATACTTTCTCGTACTTCGTAACGGAGAAAGTAAAAAATATACAGGGTGTTTCAGAGCTCTGGGAACGGTCAATCACGTGCTTATTTTTCAAAATTTGGAAAAATATTTTATACCAAAGTTTTGTATAATAATGAGCTGCACGCCCTAAACATATCTAAATTTGCAGGGTGTCTCATAACAAAGTTACAGACCAAACTCCTGTGTTTTTAAATGGAACACCCTGTATTTTTTGTCATTTTTGAATTATATGGAGCAAATAAAGGTGAGTTACTTCAATACTCCCTATACCTATTGTTTACCGTTTTCGAAATATTTGAAGATTTGTTGAAATGCATGGTCTGGGTGAAATTTTATTTTTGCCCCAGTGATTGACGTTGAACGATTAAAGTCATTTCAATTATTTGCTTGAAGGTTCGAACTATAGAGCCAACCATGATACAAAAAATTATACAGGGTGATAATGCGGTAGAAAAACCCAACTTTTAAAGTTGAATAACTTCGTTTTTTTCAAATGGCACACCCTATATTTAGTAACGTATTCACAATTAGAATCCAATTATCTTTCAGATTATAATAATTATTCCTAATATGATAATCGCCGAATACAAGAAAACTATTGAGATTAGGAACAGGGAACCCTTATACAATCTGAAAGATAATTGGATTCTACTTAAGAATACGTTACTAAATACAGGGTGTGCCATTTGAAAAAACGAAGTTATTTAACTTTAAAAGTTCGGTTTTTCTACCGCATTTTTTTTATCACCCTGTATAATTTTTTGTATGAAATCATGGTTGGCTCTATAGTTAGAACCTTCAACTAAATAATAGAAATGATTTTAATCGTTCAACGTCAATCACTGGGGCAAAAATAAAATTTCACCCAGACCATGCATTTCAACAAATCTTCAAATATTTCGAAAACGGCAAACAAAGGGTATTGGGAGTATTAAAGTAACTCACCTTTATTTGCTCCATATAATTCAAAAATGACAAAAAATACAGGGTGTTCCATTTAAAACAAACATAAGTTTGGTCTGTAACTTTGTTATGAGACACCCTGTATAAATTTAAATATTTTTAGGGCGTGCAGCTCACTATTATACACAACTTTTGTATAAAACATTTTTCGAAATTTTGAAAAATAAGCACGTGATTGACCGTTCCCAGAGCTCTGAAACACCCTGTATATAAAAAATTTAAGAAATCTCGAAGATTCTCTCACCATTTTACTTTACTTTTAAATTAGAGCAGCAATCGTTTTTTAATTTTTCATCTATAAGTTTGTAACAATTGAAGAAACGTCGAAAATTCGCGCACCATTTCACTCTACTCGTCCAGATCTTCTGATTACAGTCAAGAAAACGAATTCGGGTCACAATTGTTTTTCAGTTTTTTAGCTAAAATTTTCGAACAATTGTACAAATTTCGAAAATTTCTTCACCACTTTACTCTACTCTTCCAGATCTTTTGATTATAGCCAAGAAAAAGGAATTCGAGTCACTATTGGTTTTTTCAGTTTTTCGGCTATAAGTTACGAACAATTGAAGAAATCTCGAAGATTCTCTCACCATTTTTACTAAATACAGGGTGTGCCAAATAATAGAAATGATTTTAATCGTTCAACGTCAATCACTTGGGCAAAAATAAAATTTCACCCAGACCATGCATTTCAACAAATCTTCAAATATTTAGAAAACGGCAAACAATAGGTATAGGTAGTATTGAAGTAACTCACCTTTATTTGCTCCATATAATTAAAAAATGACAAAAAATATAGGGTGTTTCATTAAAGAAAACATAAGTTTGGTCTGTAACTTTGTTATGAGACACCCTGTATAAATTTAAATATTTTTAGGGCGCGCAGCTCACTATTATACACAACTTTTCGAAATTTTGAAAAATAAGCACGTGATTGACCGTTCCCAGAGCTCTGAAACACCCTGTATATTTTGGAAAAAATCCGATGGGAAAAAAATGTTGAGAGTTCCACGAGTTCTGAGTACATTTTCTGTATCTAATTAATGAGTTTGTTGTAAATACGTGTTTGCGAGAAATAAAAGGTTTTGTAGAAGATTTGTTTGATTTGACGTCGGGGTCACCAGATGTTGTAATTGAAGGATCACGTCGTGTGAACTAGCTGTTGTGGTTGATGATTCTCGTTGGTCCAACAATTCAACACTTGTAGATCAGTCGTTATCGACTTGATACAATATAATTTAACTTCAAAAAGAGAGGCAGGTCGACGAATAAGATGATTACTTTATTTTTGGTAGGAATTACAAAAATGAGTGTGTTTTCTGTATTCCAGCAAAATTCTTCTTTTTTTTATTAATTGTTTTTCTCGCCTCCCTGGTAACCGCGTTTTTCCGGGCTACCCGTGATCCTCGTTTCCACTTCTCCGTTCCATGACCCAGGCGGTCACCACAAGTTCAATAACTCTTTCTTATAAGCAAATTCGATACAATTACGATTTATGGCATTTTTAAATAAAGTTGAAATTTGAAAATAGTCAAATTTAATTTCGTGAATACATTTTTCTTGTCCTTTGATCACAATTTGTGATTAGAGTTTTTGTTGGAACTTCTTAAGTACAGCCTATAAGTCAAATGTGAACTCCAAGAATTATTAAAAAAAAAAATTGAAAAAATTCCGAAAGAGAAAAAATGAGTACATTTTCTGTATCTAATTAATGAGTGCAATCATTCTTTCTTATGAACAAATTCGATACAATTACAATTTATAGAATTTTTTAATAAAGTTGAATTTTTTTTTTGACTTAGGCTTTAGCCATTCAGTCACACACGCCTATTAATTTTGTATTTTTATTCGTATGAATAATGGGAATAAATGAACAAATAAATAATGTAAGACATATACAACAACCACGGACCCAAGCGAATACTTCTCGATGGCCGAAAAATCTTCCGCCCGGGATGGAAAATAAACAATTTAATTTCTAAAATACCTATATCCTGTCATTTAATTGCAATTCGTCATTAGAGTTTTCTTTAGAACTCCTTGAGTAGAGCCCATAAGTCAAATCAGATCCCCTATAATTATAAAAAAATATTTTGAAAAAAAATTCCACGTACGAAAGGAAAAAAAATGTTGAGAAGTTCTATGAGTTCTGAGAACATTTTCTGTATCTAATTAATGAGAACAATAATTCTTTCTTATAATCATATTCGATATAATCATGATTTATAGTATTTTTGAATAGAGTTGAAATTTGAAAATAGACAATTTAATTTCGAAAATACCAATTTCCTGTCATTTAATAGCAAGCAATTTGTCATTAGAGTTTTCATTAGAACTCCTTGAGTACAGCCCATTAGTCAAATGAGAACTCCTAGAAATAAAAATAAAAATTTTGAAAAAAAAATTCCATGTCCGAAAGGAAAAAAAAATGTTTCGAGTACATTTTCTGTATCTAATTAATAAGTACAATAATTCTTTCTTATAAACAAATTTGATACAATCATGATTTATAGCATTTTTAAATAAAGTTGAAATTTGAAAATAGACAATTTAATTTCGAAAATACACTCCTGCCATTTAATTGTAGTTTGTCATTAGTTTTCTGTAGAACTCCTCGAGTACAGTCCATTAGTCAAATCAGAACTCCTAGAAGTATTAAAAAAAATCGATTCCCTAACCCGAGCTCCTGTCAATCATCTTTCCCTTTTTTCAAAAAAAAAAGTTTTTTTTTTAATATTTTTTTTTTATTAAAGGAAGGATGGTTGATGGGATTTCGGGTTAAGGAGAGTGAATGATATTAGGGAAATTGGCGTAAGCTACTTGGCTTTTCTGCCACAACCGATTCTTTATAATAAATTCATATATTGATATGACAGGGCAACCACTAGACGTCCATGGACCCGTGCGGTCATTTTTCATTCAGAAAAAGTGACCGCCCGGATGGGATTCGAACCCACGACCACGTGGCCCAGAAGCAGGAGCGCTACCCACTAGGCAACCGCGGCATCCAAAAAAGTTATAATTGAAGAATAAGATGATCCAATTACCGCAGTAATTGGCGAGTCAATGTTTGTGGATGTATTCGTGCGGGTACGTGATATTGACTTTAAAAACGATATAAATATTAATATAAAAAATAAAAAGATGAGATTTTTCTTACTTTGATAAAACACCGCCTTACAAAAACGTGACTAAAACTCATTCCCTTCCCATCATTTTGAACCTAACCCAGTATTAAATCCGACAGTTTTCCCCACCAAAGGATTTATCATCAGAAAAAAAACGACAGTTCCCAAAGTGCTACACCACACACAAAAGTAAATAACATTATGCAAACTCAATAAAGCCTGCCACACGTCCCATCCTGTGAACTGTCTGCCGGTTTGCATTCGCAAAAGGGACAGAGAGAGGAAACGATTGACAGGCTTCCGACACCAGGATATTTCCATTGATTTCATTCGCACGTTTCCACTTATCGATTTGCCTTCCAGACCGATCTTCTGGGCTTTATCAGCCTCCAATAATAGCTTAATCGCGAACTTTGCCTCGTAATCAATCACAACAAAAGCCTCGGGTTTCGAACTCTGTATTTGTGCACATTGTAATTTACACAAGTGATACTGCGTCCGGATAAGGTTTAGCTTATCTTGTCATGAAAGGAAGTACACACAAGATTAATAATTCGCCACATAATAACACACCACAAGTATCACCATAACTATCGTATTGCAGTTATTATCTTGGGCCTTTAATTAATTTTAATTGAGTATCAAATTTCAACAAATTTGGATGAACCGTTTTCAAACTGTATTCGTTTTTGTGGAATTAAAAATCAAATTTAAATTCGACAAAAATTAATACTTAAAAATTTTGAAAATGGTTCATCCAAACTTGTTGAAAACTATGTGCCAAATATTAACAAAAAATAATGACGTCTCCGAAAATAACGGCATTTTTGAAAACCAACTTTTAATTTTAATTTTTATTTTTTCATTTTGATTTTTTCATTTTAATTTTTATTTTGATTTTTATTTTAATTTTTTAATTTTTAATTTTTATTTTTTAATTTTAATTTTTATTTTTTTAAATTTATTTTTATCTTTATCTTTATCTTTATCTTTATCTTTATCTTTATCTTTATCTTTATCTTTATCTTTATCTTTATCTTTATCTTTATCTTTATCTTTATCTTTATATCTTTATCTACATCTACATCTACATCTACATCTACATCTGCATCTGCATCTGCATCTGCATCTGCATCTACATCTACATCTACATCTACATCTACATCTACATCTGCATCTGCATCTGCATCTGCATCTGCATCTACATCTACATCTAAATCTACATCTACATCTACATCTACATCTACATCTACATCTACATCTACATCTACATCTACATCTTAATCTACATCTACCTCTACATCTACATCTATATCTGTATCTTTATTTCGTCCGAAGTACTCTCATCATGAAATTTTTATCTTTATCTTTATCTTTATCTTTATCTTTATCTTTATCTTTATCTTTATCTTTATCTTTATCTTTATCTTTATCTTTATCTTTATCTTTATCTTTATCTTTATCTTTATCTTTATCTTTATCTTTATCTTTATCTTTATCTTTATCTTTATCTTTATCTTTATCTTTATCTTTATCTTTATCTTTATCTTTATCTTTATCTTTATCTTTATCGTTATCTTTATCTTTATCTTTATCTTTATCTTTATCTTTATCTTTATCTTTATCTTTATCGTTATCTTTATCTTTATCTTTATCGTTATCTTTATCTTTATCTTTATCTTTATCTTTATCTTTATCTTTATCTTTATCTTTATCTATATCTATATCTACATCTACATCTACATCTACATCTACATCTACATCTACATCTGCATCTGCATCTGCATCTGCATCTATATCTCCATCTACATCTACATCTACATCTACATCTACATCTACATCTACATCTACATCTACATCTACATCTACATCTACATCTACATCTACATCTACATCTACATCTACATCTACATCTACATCTACATCTACATCTACATCTACATCTACATCTACATCTACATCTACATCTACATCTACATCTACATCTACATCTACATCTACATCTACATCTACATCTACATCTACATCTACATCTAAATCTAAATCTAAATCTAAATCTAAATCTACATCTAAATCTAAATCTAAATCTACATCTACATCTACATCTACATCTACATCTACATCTACATTTACATCTACATCTACATCTACATCTACATCTACATCTACATCTACATCTACATCTACATCTACATCTACATCTACATCTACATCTACATCTACATCTACATCTACATCTAAATCTACATCTAAATCTGCATCTAAATCTGCATATACATCTACATCTACATCTACATCTACATCTACATCTACATCTACATCTACATCTAAATCTAAATCTAAATCTAAATCTAAATCTAAATCTAAATCTACATCTAAATCTACATCTAAATCTACATCTAAATCTACATCTAAATCTACATCTAAATCTGCATCTACATCTACATCTACATCTACATCTACATCTACATCTACATCTACATCTAAATCTAAATCTAAATCTAAATCTAAATCTAAATCTAAATTTACATCTAAATCTACATCTACATCTACATCTACATCTACATCTACATCTACATCTACATCTACATCTAAATCTACATCTAAATCTACATCTAAATCTGCATCTAAATCTGCATCTACATCTACATCTACATCTACATCTACATCTACATCTACATCTACATCTACATCTACATCTACATCTACATCTAAATCTAAATCTACATCTAAATCTACATCTAAATCTACATCTAAATCTACATCTAAATCTACATCTAAATCTGCATCTAAATCTGCATCTACATCTACATCTACATCTACATCTACATCTACATCTACATCTACATCTAAATCTACATCTACATCTACATCTACATCTACATCTACATCTACATCTACATCTACATCTACATCTACATCTACATCTACATCTACATCTACATCTACATCTACATCTACATCTACATCTACATCTACATCTACATCTACATCTACATCTACATCTACATCTACATCTACATCTACATCTACATCTAAATCTACATCTACATCTACATCTACATCTATATCTTTATCTTTATTTCGTCCGAAGTATTCTGATCATGAAATTTTTTTCAAAAACTTTTTTAACGGAAATATCCGTTTTGAGGCGATTTGAAAGAAATTCTGAAAAAAATATGTGTGTGTTTGTCAACAATTAACATGAAACTTTGATTATAAGTCTTATTTGACAAGATTTTTACTTTCACCATTATCGTGATCGTCTGTGATCGTGAAATTTGTATCAATTACCTTTTTAACGGAAATATCCGTTTTGAGGTCCACTGAGGCGACTTAAAGAAAAATCCGAAAAAAAAAAATTCTGTTAGCAATTAACATGAAACTTTCAACACAAGTCTTATTTGACAATCCGAAGAACTGAAAAGCTTTTCGTAAAATTTCGTATACCGGAAGTGGGTGTTTACATTAACCCTTTTTTTGTTATATTTTTTTTAAATATGGATGATATTAAAAAAATCATTCAAACGAATTAAAAAAATTAAAGATAACAAAGAAATTGTTTTTGTTTAAAAATATTTTTTTGAGGACTTTTTAGTGGCTTTTTTGAGGCCGTTTTTTTCAGAACTTTTCAGGACTATTTTTCAGTTTTTTTTCTCTAGGACATTCGTTTGCTGATGTCTTTTCAGAACATTCTTTTCGACACTTTTTTTTCCAGGACTCTTTTCAAGACTTCTTCAAGATTTTTTTTTCGGGACTTTTTCAGGACTTTACCAAGGCCACTTTAGAACTTATTTCAGGACTTTTCTTTCGGCACATTTTTCAAGATTTTTTGGGAATTTTTTTTCTCAGGACAATTTTTTTAGAAATTGTTTCGGACTTCCTGCAGAACATTTTTTTGAGGCTTTCTTTCAGAAATTTTTATTTCTGGACTTGTCCTCGGAACTTTTTTTGAATCGTTTTTTTATAAAAAAATCATTTTTTAAATTTTAAAACTTTTTTTAGGACTTTTCTTTCGGTACTTTTTTCAAGATTTTTTGGGATTTTTTTCTCAGGACAATTTTTTAAAAACTGTTTTTCGAGCTTCCTTCAGATCATTTTTAAGAATATTTTTCGAGGCTTTTTTTCAGAAATTTTTATTTCAGGTCTTGTCCTCGGAACTTTTTTTTAATTCTTTTTTTATAAAACAATTTTGATCATTTTTTAAATTCTAGAACTTTTTTTAGGACTTTTCTTTCGGTACTTTTTTCTAGACTTTTTGGGATTTTTTTCTCAGGACAATTTTTTAAAAACTGTTTTTCGGGCTTCCTTCAGATCATTTTTAAGAACATTTTTTCGAGGCCTTCTTTCAGAAATGTTTATTTCAGCACTTGTCCTCGGGACTTTTTGAATCCATTTTTATAAAAAAATTGCGATAATTTTTTTAATATGAATGATATTAAAAAAAAAACAAATATTAAAGATAACAAAGAAATTTGTTTTTGTTTAAAAATATTTTCTGGACTTTTGTATGGCTTTTTTCAGAACTCTATTCAAGACTCGATTACATATTTTTCAAGACTCTCTTTCAAGTCTTCTTTTCGGGACATTCTTTTCGGCACTTCCTTTCAGGACTTTGTTGAGGACTTTTCTGAGGCTTTTTTCAGGCCGTTTTTTCAGAACTATTACTATTAAATCTATTGTTCATTTTTTTTTCGGTAATTTTCTTCTGGACTTTCTTTCAAGACTTCGCGGACAATCGTTTACTGATGACTTTTCAGGACATTCTTTTCGGCACTTTTTTTTAAAACTTTTTTCCAGGACTTTTTTCAAGGCTATAATTTCAGGACTTTTTCAAGATCTTTTTTTGCGACTTTTTCATGATTTTACCAAGGCCATTTTAGAGCTTCTTTCAGGACTTTTCTTTCGGCACTCTTTTCAAGACTTATTGGGATTCTTTTTCTAAGGGCAATTTTTTAAAAACTGTTTTTCGGACTTCCTTCAGATTATTTTTAAGAGCATTTTTTCGGGGTGCCTTCTTTCAGACATTTTTATTTCAGGACTTGTCCTCGGAACTTTTTTGAATCCTTTTTTTATAGAAAAATTGTGATCATTTTTTAAATATGAATGATAAAAAAAACTATCGAACAAATATTAAAGATAATAAAGAAATTGTTTTTGAAATGGTTTTTTTTTCAGAACTATTCAGAACTCGATTTTTCGGTTATAGTCAGGACATTTTCTTAAAGACTTCTTTTCGGCACTTTCTTTCAGAACTTTGTTGACTTCTCGAAGGCTTTTTTCAGGCCGTTTTTGCAGAACTTTTCAGGACTCTATTTTTCGGGTTTTTCGGACATTTTCTTCAGGACTTTCTTTCAAGACTTCGCCGACATTCGCTGATGACTTTTTAGGTCATTCATTTTTTTAAGGACTTTTTTCCAGGACTCTTTTCAAGACTATAATTTCAGGACGTTTTCCAAGATTTTTTTTGGGACTTTTTCAAAAGTTTTTTTCAAAAGTTCTAAAGGCCACTTTAGAACTTTTTTCAGGACTTTTCTTTCGGCACTCTTTTCAAGACTTTTTGGATTTTTTTTTCTCAGGACAATTTTTTAAAAACTTTCTTCAGATCATTTTTAAGAATATTTTTTCGAGGCGCCTTCTTCCAGAAATTTTTATTTTAGGACTTGTTTTCGGGCCTTTTTTTGAATTCTTTTTCATAGAAAAATTGTGATAACTTTTGAAATATGAATTATATAAAAAAAAACATTCGAACAAATATTAAAAATAAAAAAGAAATTGTTTTTGTTTAAAAATATTTTCAGGACATTTTTATGGCTTTTTTCAGAACTCTATTCAGGTCTCTATTTTTCGGTTATTGTCAGGACATTTTCTTCAAGACTCTCTCTCTCTCAAGACTTCTTTTCGAGACATTCTTTTCGGCACTTTTTTTAAGGATTTCTTTTCCAGGATATTTTCGGGGTTTTTTCAAGATATTTTTGAAGAATGTTTTTTCGGGTATTTTTCAGGACTTTAGTAAGGCCATTTTAGGACTTTTTAGGCCCTTTTCCGGCTTTATTCAGGCCGTTTTTTAGAACTTCTTAGGCTTTTTTTCGGCTTTATTCAAGCCGTTTTTTTAGAACTTTTTAGGACTCTATTTTTTGGTTTTTTTTGGGACATATTCTTAAGGACTTTCTTTCAAGACTTCGCTGACATTCGTTTGCTGATGTCTTTTCAGGACATTCTTTTCGGCACTTTTTTCGGGGACTTTTTTTTCAAGACTACAATTTCAGGACTTTTTTCAAGATTTTTTTTTCGGGACTACCAAGGCCAGCTTAGAACTTTTTTCAGGACTTCTTTCGTCACTTTTTTGAAGACTTTTTGGGATTTTTTCTTCTCAAGACAATTTTCTTAAAAACCGATTACCGGACTTTTTTTAGATCTTTTTAAGAACACTTTTTTAAGACTTTCTGTAAGAAATGTTTTTTCAGGACTTGTTCTCGGGACTTTTTTCAGGCCTTTTTTTATAGAACTCGTTTTATAAGACTTTTTCAGGACTTTTTTTCAGTCCTTTCTATAGAACTTTTTTCAGGAATTTTTTTCAGTATTATTTATCAGGACTCATTTCAGGACCTTTTTGAGGACTTTATTCAGGCCTGTCTTTTTTTTCATGACTTTTTTTTGAGGACTTTCTTAAGATCTTTTTCTCAGGACTTTTTAATGCCTTTTTTTTGGGATTATTTAAGATCATTTTTTATCGGGTCTTTTTTCATTACATTTTTTCCATATTCCATCTATGTATATGTTAAAAGAAAAACAAATGAAACCAAATACTGTTGTATTATTGGTAGTTTTACTATTCGAATAATGAACTTCGCAGCAGCACTTCCCCTGGCTGTAGTCCATTGACAACATTCTAAAGAGAATTAATTTGAATTCCAGGAATCAAGAATTATCGATAGCAAATTACAAGCCAAATAATAACATATAATCTTCGAACAATCAGCGCAACAGCAATTAATATGTAACAGCCAGATGTTATAATTTTATACAATTTAGAAATTATAATGTCATTAAGACTTCACAGTCTACCGGCTGATTGCTCTGTAATTGTTACTCGGCGATTAAAAATTCACCGAGATGTAGGTAACAAGCGTATTTACAGTGTGGCCTATAAAAATTTCTTTTGTATCATTTAATATCCGGCGTGGCACTAGCCAGGGAAGTAGTTGTTTCAATAAGTTATTTGTTTATAGTCTTAATTAATTAATTTTTGCTTGCAGATTAACGAACAGGTTGAATATTCATATATTCAGGCTACATTTCGTTTTATTGAATTTAGAAAAATTTATTGATTCGTAAAATATTTCACAAGTCGTCGCTTAAATTCCTTGTGGACGGTGAAGTCGTAAAATTTCCCACAAGAAATGATGTTAACACTTTTTTTATGTCATAAGATCTGACCCTTGACGCATTCATATGTATCTGAAACGGCTGTGTCAATTAGGATGAATTGATAAATGTGTTGGTTTATGGGATTCAGCTACTACAACTCTTATCGATATACTGATTATGATATTTATTATGTTAGGCTCTGATTTGTTTCCTAGTTTTTAATCAACATTTATGGAGGCAATTAGTTCGTGACATATATTTAAATTTATTTATTAACAGGAAACGCTAGTTAACATTGGAAATAATAACTTAAGTAGTAAAAGTTACAATACCCACTATGAAATATAATGAAGTAAAACTGTGTTCGTGTTTTTTAAAGGTAGATTTTAAAGAATTGTTTAAAGAATGAAAATTAAAATACTTGGTTTTGTTTCACTGTTTTTATTCGTCTCTCCGACTAGTTTCGACCTTTGGTCATTCTCAAGGAGATATGTACAAAAAAAAAACTAGTCGGAGAGAAATAAAAACAGTAAAACAAAACCACGTGTTTTAATTAATAGAAATTAAAATGCTTTTATTAATTTCAATCTAGTGCTGATCATTTTCAAACTAAAAGTGCGCGCGCTATTAATTAATCGTGCGAATAAATCAAGTATTACAATACAAATTTTAACTAGCTAAACCCGCTTAAAAAATGTATTTTCTTAAATTGAATGTTAATTTTCTACGTCTTAATTGCTTTGACGTTTAGAAATGTCATTGATGATTTTCACTGACTAGAAAGTAGTTTCAAGATCTTTATGATTTTTTTTACTGGCGAATGGCTTTCAAAATCCTATCAAATCTTTAAGAGAATGAAGGCACATGCGTTCAACGAGGAGAAAGAGTATCTCTTCACTCTATTTGTTGCTCGATTCCATTTTCGCTGAATTGTTCACATGCGTCGAAAGGCAGGCTAAATCCTTATCTGATGCTTGCGTTAAGGATTTAAGCTTGGAGGGGTTAGTACAGCTTTAATTTATGTTAATTCCGTTTCATATCCTTCATAAAGGGATACATTCTAATTAGTGGGAGAGATATTTTAATAACCGGGTTGAATTATGTCTCGTTGCGTATGTCTTTCTGAATGAAAAATAAAACCGTTTTAGAAGATTTTTCTTTAGCCCTTTAGTGATTGCCTTTTATAGGTTTTGAAACGATCAACAGAATACCTGCGTGGACCGCACGCAAACGATTCGAGGATTTTTCTTTAGCCCGTCAGTGATTACCTTTTATAGATTTTGAAAGGATGGATACAATACCCTTTCAAACATACGATTCTTATTTCTTGGTATGTGCCATTGGAAACTATTGATTAAATTCATTTATCTATTTTAATTCCTTCAGAAACATATTGACTTAATTTTGCAACGCCCCGAACAGGTTGAATATTCATATATTTACGCTATTTTCGTCTTTATTAAATTTATTGTATTCATGTCTGGAAAAGACAAAGTTATACACTGCAACACAAAACAAACTTAATGTGCCAGAACAGCTAGCAGACTAACAATACGAAGACACGACTGACATAGTAGGTCTTCTGCATGTCTGCATCTGTTCATATTGGTCCACATGCATTGATTTGTAGATTTTACGGACTGATGAATATATCGGATACCCTTCACAATATGTAATCATATCTTATAAAAGTTATCCCAAGAACCTAAATAAGAAGCAAGCGAATTGAATGATGTTTGAATTTTTTAATTACTTTTTTTTTGCACACTGTACAAGAAATCAAATTTGTACATTTAAACTTTAAAAACATTTTTTTTCCTTTAGGGGGTGGCAGGGGGTGGAATCGTTTTAGCAACAAAACAATTCACATGACGTTCAAGAGAAAATTTGAAACTGTTCAGACTGCAAAAGTTCATCGATTTTGGTGCAAAATTACTCAAGTTATGGCCAAAAAAGTGAAAAATGTAATTTTTTTTTTTTAAATTCATAACTTTGCTCCAAATCATCGCAAACGAATCGAATTTTTAAGGCATTTGAAGGAAATTGATTAAATTTTTCTGCCATTGTGGTGAAATTTCCCGCCGATATTTTTTTGCGCACGGTACAGCTTGTCAAAGTTGGACAATTTTATTTTCACCAATAAATAATGATGTAATGTATGTTGAATTGATATTTGGCATTAGATTTAAAATTCGAGTTGGCAAATATTGAAATATTTTATGATTTATTGGGCGGCGTACCGAAACAAGAGTTGTAAGATATTATTTTTTTCACCCTTGTTCTAGGGGTTGTGTTCTGAATTTTATTTCTTTAAATAATGCTGTAATGTATTTTAAATCGATATTTGGCATTAGATTTAAATTTCGAGTTGGCAAACATTGAAATATTTTATGATTTATTTGACCGCGTAGCGAAACAAGACTTCTAAGATATTATTTTTTCACCCTTGTTCTAGGGGTTGTGTTCTGAATTTTATTTCTTTAAATAATGCTGTAATGCATTTTGAATTGATATTAGGCATTAGATTTGAAATTCGAGTTGGCAAACATTGACATATTTTATGATTTATTTGACCGCGTACCGAAACAAGACTTCTAAGATATTATTTTTTCACCCTTGTTCTAGGGGTTGTGTTCTGAATTTTATTTCTTTAAATAATGCTGTAATGTATTTTGAATCGATATTTGGCATTAGATTTAAAATTCGAGTTGGCAAATATTGAAATATTTTATGATTTATTTGACCGCGTAGCGAAACAAGACTTCTAAGATATTATTTTTGCACCCTTGTTCTAGGGGTTGTGTTCTGAATTTTATTTCTTTAAATAATGCTGTAATGTATTTTAAATCGATATTTGGCATTAGATTTAAATTTCGAGTTGGCAAACATTGAAATATTTTATGATTTATTGGGCGGCGTACCGAAACAAGAGTTATAAGATATTATTTTTTCACCCTTGTTCTCGGGGTTGTGTTCTGAATTTTATTTCTTTAAATAATGCTGTAATGTATTTTGAATCGATATTTGGCATTAGATTTAAAATTCGAGTTGGCAAACATTAAAATATTTTATGATTTATTGGGCGGCGTACCGAAACAAGAGTTGTAAGATATTATTTTTTTCACCCTTGTTCTAGGGGTTGTGTTTTGAATTTTATTTCTTTAAATAATGCTGTAATGTATTTTGAATCGATATTTGGCATTAGATTTAAAATTCGAGTTGGCAAATATTGAAATATTTTATGATTTATTGAGCCGCGCACCGAAACAAGACTTCTAAGAAATTATTTTTTCACCCTTGTTCTAGGGGTTTTGTTCTGAATTTTATTTCTTTAAATAATGCTGTAATGTATTTTGAATCGATATTTGGCATTAGATTTAAAAATCGAGATGGCAAACATTGAAATATTTTATGATTTATTGAGTCGCGTACCGAAACAAAACTTCTAAGATATTATTTTTTCACCCTTGTTATAGGGGTTGTGTTCTGAATTTTATTTCTTTAAATAATGCTTTAATGTATGTTAAATCGATATTTGGTATTAGATTTAAAATTCGAGTTAGTAAACATTGAATTTTATGATTTATTGGGCGGCGGCGTACCGAAACAAGAGTTCTAATATATTATTTTTTTCACCCTTGTTGTAGGGGTCTTGTCCCAAATTTTATTTATTTAAATAATAGTTTAATATATGCTTAATCGATATCTATTTTTAATTTTTAATTTACAATTGGTGAACATAGCAATATTTCATTATTTATAGGGGCATGCCGAAGCAAGATTTTTTCACCCTTGTTCTGGGGGTCTTGTTCTCAATTTTAGTTATTTTAATATTATTTTAAGGAGTGATGATATTAAATATATTATTTACATTGTAATTGAAACGAGCGAACATCGAAAAAAGTTAAGAGTATATTTTTTGAGAATAAATTAAGTTTTGATTTGATTTATAGGAAAGAGTATAGAAAAAAATTAGGGGTTGAAAATTGGGGTATATAGTATTAAAAGAATAGTATATTAGCAGCCTAATGCAATTTTTTTAATTTTATTAGGAACACTTTCTAAAATATGCAGTATTATTTCATTTCCATTGTAATATCATAAATAATTAAAAATACAAATTTGGACTTATTTTGATATTCTGACAAACTTTTTTTAATAACTTTCTCGATAAAACTATGAGTTTTTCTATTTTCTTTTACTTGATGGTTTAATTATATAAAATTTGAACTCTGTTAAAATATATACAGGGTGGATACGACCACTCGTCCAGCCCTTTTAAAATCACGGGAAAGGGTTTTCTTGCAAACCCAAAAAAATTGTGTTTGCCAAATCGGGTATGCTCTATCTTGTTTTACAATCACAATATTTAACAATTTTAAAATTATGACATAGAAATTTCACTATTGAATAATAGGCACTCTTGGATAATACTTTCTTTTAACCTTTGAAAGCAGGATTTTTAAGTGATCGCTAGAACACGCTACAAAATTGCTTTCTCAAAAAAATTTAAAAAAACTACGTTTGGAGAATATAAAGACACTGTGAAAACCGTATTTCGATATCTTTATTTTTCACTCGATGTATCGCCAAAAAAGCGCTATCGTGGTATTCTCTATCGGATCAGGATTTTGTGTACGCCTCCAGAGTGGATGCAAAATGTTTCATGCAGGTGGCGTTCATTACAGATGAGTTCGTGTTTGCAGAGGTGCTGCTCTTACGCTTTTGTGACTTTATTTGATAACGAATAACAATTTTATTACGTACATATTGTTTTCAAAGGTATAAACTACTTTTCTGTAGCATTACATTTTCAATTCTTTGTAGAGAAAAGCTCTAGATATCCATCCAATATTGGTAATTTTCAGGATAAATTATACAGTTTGTCTGATAATGAAAAAAAAAATCAAATTCTATAGACGAATAGTTTAACCCTTTCTCTCTAAATGTGCAAAATATCATTTCTTAATATTTGATATTAACTTTAGAATTATGTATATGCTGACCATCAAAAATGCATCAATTTTCGACGCGGCACTTACCCCCTTAATGGACCTCAGCGCGGCTATCAAATTTAGACTATGTCTTACATAACAATCAACAAGCTTGAATGGGCTGAACGCCTTTACCCAAATACACGGATATTATCGTTACAGACTTATTATCCCGTGGCATGCAAATAAGCCATTAAGAAATGTTATGTTACTTAAATATTGCTGCTTTTAAATAATTAGAGTAATGGTAATACCATTCCTGTAATTTTCTATTTACAATTTCAGAATTACTTTATTCTGTTAATATCGTGTGAGCCATAAAATTTTGTTTCAGAGTTGGCTGTGAAATAAATGAGGTATGTCACATATTGTTACGATTAGTTCAATTGAATTAGATTTAAAAAAAAATGAATTAATCTCAGACACGACTGCTACGTTTCTCTCTCTCAGGCATGACCAATTCTGAAACAAAATTCTGTGGCTCACACCTTATAATATATGCACAGTGCGCATATGGAATAAATTCAGTAAAACCGCAATAAAATATTTTGGAAAGAACGAAAAATATGATGGTTGAAAATCGACTTTCAGGCAAAATGTGTATTTTTATCAAAGAAAATCGACCTGTTCGAGGATTTTTTCCAAAATATTCTATTTTGGTTTTACTAAATTCATTCCATACTTTATTCGCGCACTGTATATTGGGTTAAGGCTGTGTCCCGCAACGAATAGTTTCTTCTGCGGGGTAACGGCAAGACGGACTTGACAAAACATATACTCATCTATTAAAAAAACAGTTTTCTACAGACGCCAAATAAAATACCTCGCGGAAGGGTCTAGCTCATATGTAATTGTGTCCTTATTTTTCATGTAAAACTAATCTGGCTCAATGGATTTTATTACTAAAGAATCAATCTGTGCCTCTATAGCAAAACATTTTAGATTTTCAGCGTTTATTTCAATTTTATTTAAATAAAACACACTTTTACTTAGTTTATTTATTAGTGACTGCAGTTTTGATCAAACAATGATCATTATCAAACTATATGTAAGTGATATTAACTAAGTAAAAGTGTGTTTTATTTAATTAAAAATGTATCACGAAGTAAGTGCCGCCAACCTCGATCATTCAATTTTATTTAATGTTGGAAATACCTATTTTTTAACACTAAATTACAGATTATTAGAAATACAATTCTTAAGAAACCAACATTCATTCTTTATGTAACCCTGTGTAAAATATTATTACACAATTTTTATCGATCACGCCACAATCACTTACGAGCCGAGTGCCAAAAACGCTTCATTTTTCCAACGGGTCGAACAGCCTTAAGAGAAAGATAAAGAGAGTATAAATAGAAAGTATAAATACCGATCGTTAATAAATTAATGGAGAAGATAATATAGCTTTGTGATGATAAAAGTCTATTTGCAGACGCGTAAAAATCCGCTTATTTATTGTTCTTAATTTGTACTCCTTAGAACTCTGCGTTGACCTACAAAAATCTGACAGATAAATTGATAAGTTCCGTATTTTTCGAAGAAACAAACTTAGAATTTTTAAACTATTTGTTTCGTATTGGCCGGAATTTTGTCAGCCGAATTAGTAAGTTTCATATTTTTCGACGAAACAAACTTATTTTTACCCCCCCCCAAATTTCTCCCCGCACATCATAGAATTTTTTCATTATTTTTCTCGTATTGGCTGAATTTTTTTAAGGCGAATTGGTAAGTTTCTTATTTTTCGACGAAAAAAACTTATTTCCACCCCCTCAAAATTTTCTCCTGCACATCATACAATTTTTTAACTATTTTTCTCGTATTGTCTGGATTTTTTTCAGCCTAATTAGTAAGTTTCTAATTTTTCGACGAAACAAACTTATTTCCACCCCCTCAAAATTCCCCCCCGCACTTCATACAATTTTTGAACTATTTTTCTCGTATTCACCGGAATTTTTCAAGCCGATTTTGTAAGTTTCATATTTTTCGACGAAACAAACTTATTTCCACCCCTTCAAAATGTCTCCCTGTACGTCATAGAATTTTTTAACTATTTTTCTCGTATTGGATGGAATATTTTTAGACGAATTAGTAAGTTTCATATTTTTCGACGAAAGAAACTTATTTCCACCCCCTCAAAATTCTTCCCCGCAAGTTATACAATTTTTTAACTATTTTTCTCGTATTGGCCGGAATTTTGTCAGCCGAATTAGTAAGTTTCATATTTTTCGACGAAACAAACTTATTTTTACCCCCCAAATTTCTCCCCGCACATCATAGAATTTTTTCATTATTTTTCTCGTATTGGCTGAATTTTTTTTAAGGCGAATTGGTACGTTTCTTATTTTTCGACGAAAAAAATTTATTTCCACCCCCTCAAAAATTTTTCCTGCACATCATACAATTTTTTAACTATTTTTCTCGTATTGTCTGGATTTTTTCAGCCTAATTAGTAAGTTTCTAATTTTTCGACGAAACAAACTTATTTCCACCCCCTCAAAATTCCCCCCCGCACTTCATACAATTTTTTAACTATTTTTCTCGTATTGGCCGGAATTTTGTCAGCCGAATTAGTAAGTTTCATATTTTTCGACGAAACAAACTTATTTCCACCCCTTCAAAATGTCTCCCTGTACGTCATAGAATTTTTTAACTATTTTTCTCGTATTGGATGGAATATTTTTAGACGAATTAGTAAGTTTCATATTTTTCGACGAAAGAAACTTATTTCCACCCCCTCAAAATTCTTCCCCGCAAGTTATACAATTTTTTAACTATTTTTCTCATATTGGCCGGAATTTTGTCAGCCGAATTAGTAAGTTTCATATTTTTCGACGAAACAAACTTATTTCCACCCCCTCAAAATGTTTCCCTGTACGTCATAGAATTTTTTAACTATTTCTGTCGTATTGGCCGGAAGTTTTTCAGCCGAATTAGTAAGTTTCATATTTTTCGAAGAAACAAACTTATTTCCACCCCTTCAACATTCTTCCCCGCACGTCATACAATTTTTAAACTATTTTTATCGTATCGGATTTTCTTTCCGCTGAATTAGTGAGTTTCATATTTCTTGAATTTTTCGACGAAACAAACTTATTTCCACCCCCTCAAAATTTCTTCCCGCACATCATATAACTTTTTAACTATTTTTCTCGTATTGGCCGGAATTTTTTCAGCCAAATTAGTAAGTTTCATATTTTTCGACGAAACAAACTTATTTCCACCCGCTCAAAACTCTTCCCCGCACTTCATATAATTTTTTAATTATTTTTCTCATATTAGCCGGAATTTTTTCAGCCGAGTTAGTAAGTTTCATATTTTTCGACGAAACAAACTTATTTGCACCCCCTTTAAAATTCTTCCCCGCACATCATATAATTTTTAAACTATTTTTCTCGTATTGGTTGGATTTTTTTTCAGCCGAATTAGTAAGTTTCATATTTTTCGACGAAACAAACTTATTTCCACCCCCTCAATTTTTTTTCCTGTACGTCATAGAATTTTTTAACTATTTTTCTCGTATTGGATGGAATATTTTTAGCCGAATTAGTAAGTTTTATATTTTTCGACGAAACAAACTTATTTCCACCCCCTCAAAATTATTTCCCGCACATCATAGAATTTTTTAACTATTTTTCTCGTATTGGATGGAATATTTTTAGACGAATTAGTAAGTTTTATATTTTTCGACGAAACAAACTTATTTCCACCCCCTCAATTTTTTTTCCTGTACGTCATAGAATTTTTTAACTATTTTTCTCGTATTGGTTGAAATATTTTTAGCGGAAATGGTAAGTTTCATATTTTTCGACGAAACAAACTTATTTCCACCCCCTCAATTTTTTTTCCTGTACGTCATAGAATTTTTTAACTATTTTTCTCGTATTGGATGGAATTTTTTTGTGGCATCAGAAGTATTCCGAATTCAGAAATTAGGTCAAAACAAAGACGTGTTTACCGATGATTCCAAGCTGCAGTAAATGTGCGGCAGTCTTCTTTGTTGGTTCTGATTACATATGTTCAAGCTGCCTAACATCTGCAGCAGTTTTACTGTTAAACTATTTGCGGTTCAAGCACTTAAACCCAAAATTCGTTCGTATTTTCAATTAGCGATTGGCAAAATCACGACCACCAGAGAGTCTTCTTTTTAATTAGTTTTGTTACGCGTCAGCATGTGTTCCGCGATCGGTGATATATAGGGTGTCGCACGAAAAATGTGCACTTTCACGCACACGCTTCACAAATTTATCCACAAACTGCCTGGAAGGCGCTTTATTTTTCCCGGATTTTGTGCGCATTTTTCTTGCAGTTTCGGTTGAAGACTCACCATTTTGGAAGTAAGTTTTCAATATTTCCCAGTTTTCTTCGAGCGTAAACTTAACCATTTCGTAAACCGCAAACCTTTTACTAAATATTTGACACATTGGCAAAGTCATTCGAGCTGTCAAAGCCGAAATAATCGATTCAAAAAGCAACCGATAGATGGGGCATACGCGCATACAGTGCGGTCAAGATCCGCGTCCGTAACATGCTCGCTTCTTGTGAAACAAAAGTGATTAGAAAGTAGACTAGCCAACCAATGTGCGCTGATCGGACACGGCACAAGAAGAAGATGAAGTTCAGGGCCTTGCCCAAAATTACAAACTACACAGGGCCTCATAAACCCTATAGCGGACTCTACTTCCATGATAAATGATCACACCAGACTATTATAAGGTAAAACGGCTTTAACCATACATAATTTTTGCTGAATTAATTAAACACTTTAACTGATAAATGTACTAGCTTTTGTAGTCGTATCTAAATACATTAATATTTATAACGTGTTGAAATTATGATCGCTTAGTGGCTCTCAAACATCCGCTAAGTGTTTACCTAAGTAACTCCTTCATGCCGCCGATATTAAATTACTATCGATCAGGTTGTGCACTTAATGATGTTAACAAATAATATTGAGTTACCGAAGCGCTGCTGCTTATAATACAGTTAGGCCCTTGTAGGTAATCAAAATCAATCAAGCAATTACTTCCTTGGAGCATTAATCATAATATTTATACACAAAATTATAGAGTGTTATAAAAACAGTAAATTATCAACATTTATGTAACAAACAAATAATTTAGACTTGAACTATGAAGGTCTTGGAGATGCACCGATACCGATAGACACTGTGTACATAAAGTAAGGAATAAATTCGATTAAAATTCAGGGCATTTTGAAAAATCATTACATTAAGTAAATAATGATTTTTCCTTATTAATTCCAATGTTTCGATGAAACCATGTTATCTTTTACCAGAAATGAAATAGTAGTAGTACTTTTTTAAACGCCATTTCTTCGAAAACAGCTGAATATCGACATGGGGTATGCTACATGAAAAATACTTAGAATTTTACGTAGAATCCATAAATGTAATAAAAAATGGGGTTCACATTTGAAAATTTTAACTTGGGGGTCGTATCTCAATTTTGAGACACTCTGTACATTTTAATTTTTTCTATCTCAAAAAATGCGCGTTAAAAAAATAATACACGTGTCGGAGCATTTTTCTTAAAATTCAAATCACAAGACCGCAAACACCCTGTATAATATTTCTTACAATTATTATAGTAAGAGAGAGACAATACATTTATTGAGACACTTTTACAAATGACCTTAACAGGTAATTCTATTATAGTAACTTTTTCAATTTAGTTAAATAACGAAAAATACAATTATTATCAAATTTCCTCGTCGTCTCCACTGATAATACTGGAAATACTCACACGTTTTCATTCTTTCCGGAATGGCAATTGAAACACAAATAAGTATTTTTATAATACCTTATTATCCGAAGAAGAGGAACTGGAAGTGGTGTTATTAAGTTGTGCATGGTCGAGTGATTCGATTGTTGGCTGAGAAAATTTCCCACAGGACACCTTTGTCTGGCGTGCGAGCCGTGGAGACTTATCTGTGAAAGAGGTGAAAAAGGCTCAAGCCCTCAAGAAGACCTAATAGGAAAAATAATAATGCCAAGTCAAGTAGGATTCAATTCTTTAGACTAAAGAATTTGTACTCGGAATTTCAAGATTTTATTATTTTAAATCAAAACAATCATTAATAAAAGTAAGAGTTACATTGGAAGGTGTACGAAAGGGCGATGTATGTGAAGCGCCTCCACCCTCTTCGATAAATGTTGTTTATTATTATAAATAATGTTTAAAATATTAGTTTTACACCACTAAACGTCAAGAAGATAAAAAAAAAAGTTCTTCAATTAAAATTATTTAGAAAGCCGTAACTTTTTCTATCAATAATTCCTTCACCAAATATTTAACCAATAATACAAGCGAAAAAGAAATGGTGGAAAATCGATTTTTCAAAAAAAAAATTCACACATCAATATTTAAAAATCCATAACTTTTTTGTCAGGCGTTAATTTCAACAATTTCTTCACTAAATGTTTAAACAATGTATCTACCTATAATATAAGCAAAAAAAAATAGGGGGAAATTTTTAGTTTTTCCAAAAAAAAAATTCCAACAGACAATTCACACATAAATATTTAAAAATCCATAACTTTTTTGTCAGGCGTTAATTTCAACAATTTCTTCACTAAATGTTTAAACAATATATCTACCAATAATGGAAGCAAAAAAAAATAGGGGGACATGATTAGTTTAAAAAAAAAAAAATTCCAACAGCACATACAAATCTTTAACTTTTTTTTGTCGGGCCTTAATATCAACAATTCCTTCACTAAATATTTAACCAATATATCTACCAATAATAGAAGCGAAAAAAAAATGGTGGAAATTCCAACAGACAATTCATACTTAAATATTTAAAAATCCGTAATTTTTTTTGTCAGGCCTTAATTTCAAACATTTTCTTCACTAAATGTTTAAACAATGTATCTACCAATAATGCAAGCAAAAAAAACTAGGGGGACATCTTTAGTTAAAAAAAAAAAAATTATTCCAACAGACATAAATATTTAAAAATCTATAACTTTTTTTGTCGGGCATTAATATCAACAATTCCTTCACCAAATATTTAACCAATATATCTACCAATAATAGAAGTGAAAAAAAATGGTGGAAAACCTATAGTTTTTCCAAAAAAAAATTCCAACAGACAATTCACACATAAATATTTAAAAATCCGTAATTTTTTTTGTCAGGCCTTAATTTCAAACATTTTCTTCACTAAATGTTTAAACAATGTATCTACCAATAATGCAAGTAAAAAAAAATAGGGGGACATCTTTAGTTAAAAAAAAAAATACAACAGACACATAAATATTTAAAAATCTATAACTTTTTTTGTCGGGCTTTAATATCAACAATTCCTTCACCAAATATTTAACCAATATATCTACCAATAATAGAAGCGAAAAAAAATGGTGGAAAACCTATAGTTTTTCCAAAAAAAATTCCAACAGACAATTCCCACATAAATAATTAAAAATCCGTCATTTTTTTTGTCAGGCCTTAATTTCAAACATTTTCTTCACTAAATGTTTAAACAATGTATCTACCAATAATGCAAGCAAAAAAAAATAGGGGGACATCTTTAGTTAAAAAAAAAATTCCAACACACATAAATATTTAAAAATCTATAACTTTTTTTGTCGGGCATTAATATCAACAATTCCTTCACCAAATATTTAACCAATATATCTACCAATAATAGAAGTGAAAAAAAAAATGGTGGAAAACCTATAGTTTTTCCAAAAAAAAAATTCCAACAGACTACTCACACAAAAATATTTAAAAATCCATAACTCTTTTGTCAGGCGTTAATTTCAACAATTTCTTCACTAAGTGTTTAAACAATGTATCTACCTATAATATAAGCAAAAAAAAATAGGGGGAAATTTTTAGTTTTTCGAAAAAAAAAATTCCAACGGACAATTCACACATAAATATTTCAAAATCCATAACTTTTTTGTCAGGCGTTAATTTCAACAATTTCTTCACTAAATGTTTAAACAATGTATCCACCTATAATATAAGCAGAAAAAAATAAGGGGAAATTTTTAGTTTTTCAAAAAAAAAATTCCAACAGACAATTCGCACATAAATATTTAAAAATCCATAACTTTTTTGCCAGGCGTTAATTTCATCAATTTCTTCACTAAATGTTTAAACACACACACACACATGTATCTACCTATAATATAAGCAAAAAAAAATTGGGGGGGGAATTTTTAGTTTTTCAAAAAAAAAATCCAACAGACAATTCACACATAAATATTTAAAAATTCATAACTTTTTTGTCAGGCGTTAAATTCAACAATGTCTTCACTAAATATTTAAACAATATATCTACCTTCAATATAAGCAAAAAAAAATAGGGGTAAATTTTAAGTTTTTCCAAAAAAAAAAATTCCAACAGACAATTCACACATAAATATTTAAAAATCCATAACTTTCTAATAAAATTTTTGATCAAACCAAGTGAAGATTGGAGATTTTAATCAAGAGTACATTAAAAATATTTGTCCAGACAAGCGAAGATTGAAGATTTTGGTTAAAACAAGTGAATGTTGTAGATTTTGATAACAATTGCAGATTAAATAGTTTGGTCGAAACAAGTAAAGAATAAAATTTCTGATCAAACCAAGTGAAGATTGGAGATTTTAATCAAAGCAAGAGTAAATTAAAAATATTTGTCTAGACAAGCGGAGATTGAAAATTTTGGTTGAAACAAGTAAATATTGTACATTTTGATAACAATTACAGATTGAAAATTTTGGTCGAAACAAGTAAAGATTCAAATTTCTGATCACGTAGAGCGGATTTTTGTGAGGAATGTTCTGCGATTAGTATATTATTCATGGTACTAGATGATGAAGCAAGAAGTACAAATCTATAGTCCAGCAAGGGCCGACATATAGCTTTGTATACAGTGCGCGCCTAAAGTATGGAATAAATTCACTAAAACCGAAATATAATAATTTTGTAAAAAATCCTCGAACAGGTCGATTTTCTTTGATAAAAATAGACATTTTTGCAGGAAAGTCGATTTTCAGTCGTTATTTGTTTTTGAGTAATGACGTCATCCATTTAGCTTGGATGACAACCCCCTATTTTTGTTCTTGATTTTGAGAGATCTTTTCATTGTCGAACTGGCAGTATAAAAATGTTACCATCTTACATAAGACATTTTTCGAGTAAATGGCAATTGAAATTGAGAAACTGTAAATTTTATTGTTAACACAAAATAAACAAAAACTCCTTTAGCAAGCAAATGCAATTATTAAATTAAATGTTCGAACTGGCATTCACATTTCGAACATGTAGAAATTTTTCTTGAACATTTTGAATCTTTTCGGTCGTCGCCTGCCAATCCACCTATTCGTAAAGCAATTGTCAACAAACCGCGCATAGTGCGAGGGTGCGCCGTCTTGCTGAAACCATATTGTATTATATGGAAGGTCAAGATCATTGTTGTTTGGAAAAATTGTTACAAGCTCTGGAACAAGGTCATTTTACAAAAACTCTAAATATCGGGTTCTCACCTTCAGTAAAGTCTGCAAAATATTAAAATCCTAACTTAATTAGCAACTGAGCAATAGAAGACGGTAGGTAAAATGCAGAATCCTGTATAAATCCACGATAATCCAATATTGGATTAATCGCATTTACCATAAAGTTATATTGTTACCGATTTGCACATATTTACATAATCCCCTAGGGTTTGCGTTAAATTGTTGGTGATTTCTTTCATGTACTTTTTGTGTAGAGCATAATCGCAAATTAATATTAATTTTAAACTGGCTGATCAAAAACTAATGTAGCTTATTTTATTTATAACTTGATGTACCTAGATTTAAGAGACCTGTGTAAATATTATTATATTTTAGCACCAATAAACTACATTACATTACATTATATTACATTACAAATCCATAATAAATTATATACCAAGCAGATAGTGAAGGATGTGGAGTACGAGTACATACGAAGATTTTAAAACATTTTGTATTCTCATCTTAAAAAATCGCACAAGGTATTAATGCCGGAGGCGGAAAGTAGGCAAACAAGCATCGCATACGCATTTATATGTATGCACGAGACAAAAGGGCAGCAATTGATAATTTAGAAGGGCTCGCGAGCCGTACTCACATCCCATTCACTAAAATGAGCCGTTTAATTAACTGGTTCAATGCCTTTCCCCCTTGCCTCCATCCAATTGAAACAATGTCTTCAAGTCATACGTACCCTAACAGACGGCACATTTGTATAAATGTTTTCATTAGATAAATATCGCCATGATATAGATTTCCGGCCGTTCTACTAAACATGATGTGCCTTTTGTTGAAATTATTTTGAAATACATTATCAGTATACCTACGCTAAGGTAAAGTTGAGCGGTAGATACATCTTCTCTAAATTAATATTTGTTATGTAGGAAGCTACTACTTCATTATACATGTTTTTATATGATCAATAAAACACTTTTTTTTTAACTTATTACATTCGTGTGTGTTACATACAAAGTTAAAAAAAATATTTTTATTTTATCCTATAATGTTATCATTCCTTGCTCCTTAGCAACGAGTAACGTTAAGATACCTTAAACAACACTAGTGTTGTTATATGTATCTTAACGCAACTCGCTGCTGTGGAGATATTGGCATACAAACATTATCGTTTTTTGACGTTTGTCATTAAACATTTTTTTAAAATGAAAAAAATAGAGATAGGATAAAATAAACTGTGTTACGACACACGTAACGTTATTTGCTTTTACATTACGAGAGAAAAGTTTGAATTTTTCTTCTCGACCTTCATAACGTTACTTGTTTCGTAAATTACTATATTGTTATTTTTTATTTTTAAATAAATAAAATAAATACTGTTAATTGTTATTATTATTATTATCTGAGAGCTGTTGAACGGTATTATTTTGGAGAGAAAAATTAATATAATGTTCTGCTTTCTAATCACACTTACTCTGTTCGGTGCCTTATTTTTCACGAACCACTGATGTAGAGTTAAGATATTTTGAAGAACTCGACCTATAGATTTGGCGAGTCTAATATGTTATCGACCCGTCGAAGTGGTGGCGCGTAACCTTCCTGTTCGGTGGGTGATTGTGGGGGCGTAGTCGTGTAGGGAGAGCTTTGTCTCAAAGAGGGAAACTAAGAAAGAGAGGACGCTTTTAATTAAGTAAGCGAGAAAATGATTCAAGAATATAATCAGAACGGGTCTAGGAAAATTTATCGCCAGCAATTAATTGTTAGCAGTTTACCTCCGCGTCATAAACAATTTACCGCGTGCAATTAATCGCTACGGTGATAAAATACGCCATGGGCGGGACCTTATCTTAACTCTAACTTTTGTTCAAGCACCAACCTTTCCAACCGCTACATGGTAAGTGATATTAATCGATGGCTTCGCTATGCTTCGCTGCCACTTAATAAGCCACTGCTGGTAAAACGAGGTGGTAGCCGGTGGTCCGAGGCCAATCTGATCCCAACCTAAGCTGAAGCACCAACCGTTTTCAAGCGATCGAGGGCTCCGCTAGGCTTCGCCATCGATCACAGTAAGCTCGCAATATTCCTTTCTATGCATTCGACACGGACGGCTTCGCCACTTGAACACAGTGGGTAGAATTATTAGCCAGAGGGGTGGGGAAGGCCTTATCTCAACTCTAATCAAGCACCAACTAACGTAGTGTACCCTAAAAAACTGTCTGTTTCTACCAACTGTATTTAACCTAAGAATATACAATATGATGAGCCCGCACCGGCTAGAAATAAGGTTATACCACGCTGTTAATAATACGAGAGAGTAAACATTTCGAAACTGGTTAAGAGCCGCTAACACATCTCATTGCTTCTCGGCGGTAAAATATGCTATCGCGTAATTGCTGGCAGGAGGAGAAGTCTTTTTTGTGGGTAGAGCTGAAACCTGAAGGGTATACCAGCCAAAACTTGTCCTCATTGTCTCGGTGTGGATAGATGTCCTCTTGACAGTGTCGTGCCGCCTCGTCTGGGTGTAGTGTTGGAGTGCGGTGGCGAAAGAATTGCCACCGGGACTTATTGCTGTCCTCGCTGGAACAAAAAGAGATTACTTGTGCCTAGACTCGGGTTCCCAAGACCGCCAAGACGATCGGAATTGCTGTGGTTAGAATGGTGGCGTGGTTCATCGTTCCCGTCGCGATGCTGGCAGCATATCCGCCACAATGTCGTCCACCTGGATGAAATCGACTCCATGGGGGGCCGGGCCTGCGGGTTTCTTCTGGGTGGACCTAGATGCGGCGGTGGCGTAGCTCTTCGTCTGAGGCGTCGGTGGTGGGGCACTCTCCTTCATCTTAGTAATGACGCGAGTGCAGATTCTGCATGACGCTAGATGGGCCTCGGTGCAGTTGGATGCGCTTTTGGGCAGTTCTACGTATGCCCTAGCTGCTGGAAATGGTCCCACTGTTGCTTGCCACCATCGTGATGTTTCCACTCGACCTTCACGTCGAGCACCATGACCGTTTTGACGGCGAAGATGCGTCGCGCATCCTCACCACCGTCGAGCTGCACGTAAACCATCCATAGGGGATGGGTTAGTCCAGTTTATGAATCCCTGCGTGTCATCAGTTTGACACCTTTGCGGGAAGACTATGTTCTAGAAGGTCAACTGCGATCTGGGCCTCTGTTATTGCCGAGGCAATGTTTCTTATCACCATGCTCTGGGAGCTGGTTAGTTTGGTAACCGATGTGAAGATAGCCACGGATTTTTAAGCCATGGATTTCCCGGCGCAGTCGCCATCAAATAAAAATTTCTTCAATTTTAATGATTTATAATAAATCAAACGCTGAGAATGTAATTAACATTAGCCTGTAGATATGCAGTCAATCCACAATTTCAATGATTTTTTCTCGAGTCCACGGGAACTCTCTTTTTAAAATGACAAGAATTCAAAGTCCAATATGGCACTGTTTAACAACAACGTGTAGATAAGAGTCTACTTAAACGATTTAACGCATTTAATTTTGGGTAAAATTGTTTATAACTTTTTTATTAATTTTTTTTCTCGGGTCCTCCCAAACTAAATAGATAATATAGCAAACTTTCAAAGTCCATTCTGGCACTGTTTGACGCGTTTTAAATTTGATTTTTTAACAACAAATTTAAAACGCGTCAAACAGTGCCATAATGGACTTTGAAAGTTTGCTATATTATCTTTAGTTTGGGAGGACCCGAGAAAAAAAATTCATAAAAAAGTTATAAACAATTTTACCCAAAATTAAATGCGTTAAATCGTTTAAGTAGACTCTTATCTACACGTTGATGTTAAAAAATCAAATTTAAAACGCGTCAAACAGTGCCATATTGGACTTTGAAAGTTTGCTATATTATCTATTTAGTTTGGGTGGACCCGAGAAAAAAAATTCATAAAAAAGTTATAAACAATTTACCCAAAATTAAATTCGTTAAATCGTTTAAGTAGACTCTTATCTACACGTTGTTGTTAAAAAATCAAATTTAAAACGCGTCAAACAGTGCCATATTGGACTTTGAATTCTTGTCATTTTAAAAAGAGAGTTCCCGTGGACTCGAGAAAAAATCATTGAAATTGTGGATTGACTGCATATCTACAGGCTAATGTTAATTATATTCTCAGCGTTTGATTTATTATAAATCATTAAAATTGAAAAAAAATTTATTTGATGGCGGATGCGCCCGGAAATCCGTGGCTGAAAAATCCGTGGCTATCTTCACATCGGTAGTTTGGTATGGGATCTGGGTGTTATTTAGGACCCTCGTCGTGGAGCGAAAGTCGGAAAGATACGCAGTCCCCTAGTTTGCCTGATGATGGAGTGTTCCTCCATCAAATCCCTGATGGTTTGCCAGTTCGTGTCCGCTGGCAGGACGACTGGTTTCTTGGCAGTGGGAGGTTGGCTGTGTTGGTCTGCACAGCCGGCTTAGATGCCATCCGGTTGTTGCGTGATGTTGCTTTTTTTGATTGAGGCGCGATTGGGGAAGCGACCCTCTTCTTTGTAGTTTTCGGCCCTGGTGTTGGATCCTCTGTCTCCACGAAGACGGCGAATCTGTTGCGTCGAGGTTTTGGCGGCTGGCACCTGTGTGGACCTCGGCTGTCAAGGTCATGATCTTCGCCTTGATAGCCCGTGCTTCTTCGTCCTGGGGTGCTCATCCTTGGAGATTGTTACTGAGTGAGCGACTCGCCCTGTAGGGTCTTGATGTGATGCCTCTGCTCGAAGATGTACATGCAGAGTTCTTCCGTTTGCAGTTCTCTGGCTTCTCTCCTCTTCTCGAAGTGCTTCTCGTGTCCAATTGGGTAGTTGGTTATGATAATGACCTAGCTGTGAAAACGGCTTGTTTGTTGGCAATTTATGTGTACGTGTTAAAACGGCTTTTGTGAATGGCGGCGTTTATGGGTCCGTTAGGGTACGTGACCGTTCCCTCTGTCTAGACGTCTGTTCTCTGTAGTGTCTGGACTCGGACTCTAAAAGCGAGTCTCTTTTTTTTTCTTTTTTGATGTGAGGAGAGTAGATCTTCATAGACTCTCCTATAGTGGGGTAGTGTTGAATTCGCCGGGATCGCGCCTTCCAACTAAAACCTCACCTCATATGCTCGGTGCTAGGGCTAGTCTGACGAATGGCCTAATCTAGCGTATCGAGATGTTTGATCTCTGAGAAGCGTGTAGCTACCGGTGGTCCGAACCCAGCAACCCTCGTGGACTGTGAGGGCAGTAGGGAGACAGGGGGTGTAACGCTATGGTGGCGAAACAATTAATTTAATATTAATGAGAGTTTGGGAAATTCTTAGTTTTACCGTAGGATGTTTCTGGGAGTGAGGTTTTCGGCTTCACTACACCTGGACGGCCTGTCGTACCGTGGGAAAGAAATTCCCGATGGAGGGTCATTATCCAGCCTTTCGAAGAATTTACTGAAGAGCTCTTTGATATGATCCAGGACACTGGGCGTTTTTGTGTCTCTGTGCAGCTGTGAGTTGCGCATGTATCTCGGGGCTCGTAGCACCTGCCTCGACGTTTTGCCAGGTTTGGATCTCATAGATCGTAACCGAAGGCTGGTGATGCGTAGAGCATCTGAGGTCTCCTGATCAGTTTGTAAAGGTTAACCCGGTTCTTCGTGGATAACCTAGCCTTTTGGTTTATTATAGGAAACAGGTCGTGCAGTGTAGTTTTCGCTTTGTCGATGGCGGTCTTTACGTGCCAGTTTAATTGCTGGTCAAGAGTGCACCCCAGGTACCGGGCGTGATCTTTGAGGGCTATCGGGGACTCACCGTATGTAAATTCCAAGGGAGGGATTGGGGATTTGCGGCGTGACCGTGTGAAGCGCACGGCCACGCTCTTATTCGGGTCGATCGCGATGCGCCACTTGTCGGCCCATTCCTCGTAGGTATCGATGACTGATTGGAGCTTGTTCTCCATATAATCGCGAAGGTTGATCTTTGTGGATTTTCGGATGCGACCTTGGTACAGGAGAGCGGTATCGTCTGCGTATTGGGCGACCATGCAGGGGGAGAGATCAGGCATGTAGAGCGTCGGGGAGAGGCATGGCCCCTGAGGAACCCCGGCTTTTACCTTTCTCACTGTGGAGAGAGCAGTATTTACTTTACAGCTGTACCGTCGCTGACTCATGAAGGAGTGGATTAGTCGTACTAAGTATTCAGGGTACTCGAGAAGCATCATTTTGTAGATTAGACCTTCTGGCCAGACCTTGTCAAAAGCCTTGGTGATGTCAAAGAAGACCACCGCCGTATCCTTGTAATGGGCAAAACCATTCGTAATGAACTCTGTAACTCTCACCAGCTGATGAGTGGTGGAAAGACCTTTGCGGAAGCCGAACTGATGATCCGGGACGATCTTGTTGTACCAGCAGGTCTCTGACATGTCCCCCAGCTCTTATTGAAAACGGCCCAGTCTCAGAAAACTGTAGCCCTTTAATTGGCTGGTCAGACTCCGATGGTTCCCGTAGCAGCACCTTCAGACTACAAACTACATACCGGTTTAGGACTATACCATAGTTATCATCAGTGCAGTTAGTTTTGACAAAAATAGCAGTCATTGCTGCGAATTTTGGGTTCTTCCGGATCATTTGAATTTCGAATGGTAGTGTTTCCTTGACACTGAAATTAGCCTTCGCAAATCTTCACCAAGTTTAATTTTAAAGTATGCCAAATATGATTTTTTGTAAAGTCTCATTTTTCCTTCAAACTTTTACTATAAACTGACCACAAATATAACATAAATTGTCAGCGTTTTATTACATCAACTTAGCATTTTTCAGCACAACCAAAGTACTAATAGGTAGTGTTTAATGTTGGAGGCGTTTACTTCGTGGTACACCTTGATTGTAACTTGGAATGTTAGAAAATGCAGTGAATGGTCGAAACTATAGTCACGTAAACAAAATATAGTGGTATAAAAAAGTTAAAGTGTTTTATTCCAATTTAAATTGTAAGTCTTTGAAGATCTTCGTGTACCTATAATACTCCGAATGTGGAAAAACCCCTGCGGAAATTGTGTGAAACCTTCCGGAAATTGAAACCTATTAAATTCCCCAACATATGCAGTAATACGAAATATTGCAGTGATTTTTTAATTTTAGGAATATCCAATTTAAATAAAAAATTAAGGATACAAGTATACACGATAATAAACAAAACGCTTTGTTTAGTTAATATGTATCTTAACTTATCAACAAAAAAAAATGTGTGATCATACATTTTTCTCCTGCCTTGTAATCAATGAAAGGGCCGTTCTCAAACAAATATTAAATGTGCAATTGTGGCCAAAAAAATATTGGACACCTTTGTAATGTAGTGCGTGCATTTTTCTAAAATTAATTAATGCTAAATGGGATTTAACGCCTAGTTATTATTATTATTGTAGATTGAAAAAAGGTAAAAAATAGATATGCCATCCATTCGTGTTTTGCAACACCCTACAGAGTATAGCTGCCTTCTATTAAAATTCAAATAGCAATTGATTCACACTAGACAAAAAAAGTGTCCTATTTTCATTTGGCCGCTATTATACATTGCTTTTTACTTATATTTCAATCGAATTTATTTTTGCTATTCTATTTAAACGGTGTATACCGTTAATAAATAAATAGTCAATGCTGGAAATGAAGTAGGCTAGATCCGGTGAGGGTTAAACCGTTTCCTAATTAGGGATTTGAACTTATTTCGGTTGGACTGTTGGAAGTTGAAAGTCTATTGAATTTTGGGGGTGAAATGCTGGAGTTGTTGGAATAGAATTGAAATCGGTTCCAACTATTCATGTAAAGGCCCTTTTCATCGCACGAGATGTGGCGATGAATAAATACAATAGGGAATTATATGTTTACAAAATGTATCCAACCGTAGTTACGAATGTTACTTCATGTTATAACAAATGTGTCTACTATAGTTTATATACACAGTGGGCCAAAAAAAAACGGTCAAATTTTAAATATTCATATTTTCAATAATAATTAACTCTTTAAATATTGCTTTGAAAAACAAAATATTTACACTTTGTAGATGATAAAAATAATTCATTGGATTTTTGAAAACTTATCGAATATATTTCACATCCACTTATACAATATAGAAAGAATGATTTATCTAGACCAGAGGTCGCCAAAGTGGTCTATGTACCCCCAGGGGTCTATTTAATAAAAGTAGGAGTCGATCTAAGCCAGGGGGTCGAATGGGGGTCGATCCGAATCGGAGGGTCGATTGGGGGTCGAAGGAAAAACAAGTGTAAAAAATGGAAAAAAATATAAGGAGATATAAACCTCAATTTTTATATTTTCCGCTTTTGAACATGAAACCGTTTTTAGTGGAAATGTTTTTTTAAAGAAAATGTATGAATATATATTTGGATCCCGCGTTTAGAAAAAATTATTAAACTATTTTAGGTCATCGTCATTTATGTCTTTATGTATAATTTTTTTTAACGAAAATCTTTATTACAGGAAATACAAGCTATAAATATCAATCATTCTTTTTACAGTCCCAAAGTAGTCAGTACACATATTTTTTACACCAGTGGATAGGCTTTGAAATTTAATACATTTACGAAATTACGCTATGGAGATTTGTTCAGAAGTTACAGCCAAAAGACAAAAATATGACTGATTTTCGTGGGGCGAGTTCACAAAAAATACTTTTGTGGGGGTCGATGAAGATTTCGAAAAATTATATAGGGGTCGATGATCAAAAAAGTTTGGCGACCCCTGATCTAGACCAAAGCAACTGGAGGAAATGTGTTTTAAGAATTAATTAAACATTCTTGATGAGCTTGAAACTGCAGGTGGTGCCATGGCTCCTTGGCTCTTAAATTAAATGGATGATATATTTACAATTTTTAATTCTCCAAAAAATATTCCTTTACGATTTTTCTCTAAAATGAATAGGGGAGCAAATAATTACACATATTTAATTTTACATGTTAAATCCCTATGTTCGCCCCTTATCCCAGACACGTATAACGAGCCGCCCCTGTTTCACATTAATGAAGGCGATGCATAGACGCGAGTATTATCTGTAACATTTCTTCGACAGATACATTGTAAAACGGGATTTCGCAGTCAAACTTGCTTAATTAAGAAATACCTTTTAGCGGGGATTATAGGACCAAATTTTATGCAGTTATTACCTGTCTAGTGGTTGGGTTTATTACTCACCTTTCCAGGTAAATTTACAGACGAGTTTGTAATACTCAAATTCAGGTATAATATACAGTAGTACTTTTTTTTATGAAGTAATTTTAACGTTATATCTACACTTGCATATTTATAATAATGAATGTTTTAAATATTTATACTGCTATGAGATAATATGCCTTCCCTGAAACGACTATTAACATGTTTTAAACATTGTTAGTAGCACTGGATATTATCACTATTCATTCTGACAACATAAATTATAGTGATTTAAAAAATTCAGAATTATGCCATCAATATTAACTATTTGAAATTTTAATCAAGTACGCATGAAAATAAATGGTAAAATTTGTTGGTACGTCTTTGTCTGGGCTATCGACCATGGGTCGTTTTGTCCTTTCACTGTAATTTTAAGAAAGAAGATGCATCAACTGTTGGGATGAGAAAAAATGTTCAGTTTTTTGGTCTATAATTATCAAATGATAATAATAACGTCAAATTAATATTAACAGAAATGGCAGGAAATGCCAAAATGAACAACTTTCGAAATATAATCTAATAAAATTAAAATAAAACAATAACAATTAAATTATACCAAATCCCAGAAAGTTACACTTTTTTGGATATGAAATAAAATGTTTTTAAGTGTGAAACGAAAAATCAATAAAACGTTAATTTTTTGGTAACTTCTGTAAAATAAATTTGTTCATAAATGTTATTAATATTTGAAAGAAGCACCATGAATCGTATTCCAACATTTTATTTGATTTTAGAATAAACACATGATATTAAAATTCATCTGAATTTTCCAATGTATACAATAAAATGCTAGACATATCGCTTTGAATACATATGGAGGAGCTTTAGCTTTCAACATGACCTTATCGCGTTTATTTGTATTGAGATCTATTGATTTTACAATCTCCCTTTGTTACCAAAGATTTATGCGTTCAACATCGTCTCACTCTTAAATTTGCAGTTAAACATGACTGAAAAGTGCATGAAACCATCGTTTTGATATTCTGCACTTATCTTTACTATCACAGTTTATTTGAAATAAAATTATGCTGGATATAACTTTGAAAGAACTCGATTATGCGGGAAGTATAAAAATTACTGATAATAATTTAATTATACCTCTATCTGTTATCTTTGTAATAATTGTATCTGGCACCCTAGTGATGCTGTTATTGATCATACCTTATTAATACCTCTACCTCCTGTTTTTGTAATAGTTGTAACTGCCACCCTATAACACATTAATACAGACAGGTGTGAAGTTAGCAGTAGATTTAAAAAAATAATAACTCTGAGAAAATGAAAGCAAATCGATGGAGAAATTAAGGTTTTGGAGGTTAAAGCAAGCGGTATTCATAACTTTTTTTTACTTTTGGTTATTAAAGTACACATCTTAGTGATAAGAATAATTTTTTTTGTAGTTTGATATTTATATTGCCAGTTATGGATTTTTGGGAGTGACGAGAGGAATTATTTTTTTAGGGGATAAAGGGTGCCTTTAAAATTTATTTGACTTTTGATTATGAAAGTATCTTTATTAGTGATAGAAATAAGAATTTTTATTTAGTTATGGCTGATTGCAAACTTTGTCAAAAATCGACATTTATAACACCAGGCATGGATTTTTGCGAGGAGCGAAGAAACAGATTTTTTGGGGTTGAGGAGGTACTCATAACGCTGTTTTGACTTCGGGATGTTAAAGTACAAGTATTATTGATAAGGACAATCATTTTAATTTACTTTGGGCTAATTGCAAACTTTGTGAAAAATCGACATTTATAACACCAGGTATGAATTTTTGCGAGGCACGAAACAAACATTTTTTTCAGGTTGAAAGGGTACTTATAACGTTTTTTTGACTTTGGAATTTTAAAGTACACGTATTATTGATAAGAACAAGAATTTTTATTTACTTATGGCTGATTGCAAACTTTATCAAAAATCGACATTTAAAACATCAGGTATGGATTTTTGCGAGGGACGAAAAATCACAGTTTTTCAGGGTTGAAGGGGTAATCATAACGCTTTTTGGACTTCGAACTTACAAAATATACGTATTACTGATAAGAACAAGAATGTTTATTTACTAATGGCTAATTGCAAACTTTGTCAAAAATTGACATTTAAAACACAAGGTATGGATTTTTACGAGCCGCGAAACAAACATTTTTTTGGGGGTTGAAAGGGTACTCATGACGTTTTTTTGACTTCAGAATTTTAACGTACACGTATTATTGATAAGAACAAGAATTTTTATTTACTTATGGCTGATTGCAAACTTTATCAAAAATCGACATTTATAACACCAGGCATAGATTTTTGCTAGGAGCTAAAAAACACATTTTTTGGGGGTTGAAGGGGTACTCATAACGCTTTTTTGACTTCGGAATTTTAAAGTAAATGTATTACTGATAACGACAAGAATTTTGATTTACTCATGGCCTATTGCAAACGTTATCAAAAATCGACATTTATAACACCAGGTATGGATTTTTGCGAGGGGCGAAGAAACGCATTTTTTTAGGTTGAGGGGGTACTCATAATGCTTTCTTGACTTTGGAATTTTGAAGTAAACGTATTACTGATAAAAGCACGAATTTTTATTTACTTATGGCTTAAGTCGACGTTTAAAACACCAGGTATGGATTTTTGCGAGTGGCGAAAAAACACATATTTTTGGGGTTGAGGGGGTAATCGTAACGCTTTTTTGAGTTCGGAATTTTAAAGTACACGTATTATTGATAAGAACAAGAATTTTTATTTACTTATGGATAATTGTAAACTTTATCAAAAATTGACATTTAAAACATAAGGTATGGATTTTTGCGACGCGCGAAACAAATTTTTTTTGGGGGTTGAAAGGGTACTCATAACGTTTTTTTGACTTCGGAATTTTAAAGTACACGTATTATTCATAAGAACAATAATTTGTATTTAGTTATGGCTGATTGCAAACTGTCAAAAATCGACATTTATAACACAAGGTATGAATTTTTGCGAGAAGCGAAGAAATACATTTTTTGGGGGTTGAAGGGGTACTCATAACGCTTTTTTGACTTCAGAATTTTAACGTAAACGTATTACTGATAAGAACAAGAATTTTTATTTACTTATGGCTCATTGCAAACATTGTCAAAAATGTTATTTATAACACCAGGTATGTATTTTTGTGAGGAGCGAAAAAACATTTTTTTGGTGGTTGAGGGGGTACTCATAAAGCTTTTTTGACTTTAAACTTTCAAAGTACACGTATTACTGATAAGAACAAGCATTTTTATTTACTTATGGCTGATTGCAAACTTTGTAAAAAGTCGACATTTATAACACCAAGAATGGATTTTTGCTAGGGGCGAAAAACATTTTTTTTTGGGGTTGAGGGAGTACTCTTAACCCTTTTTTGACTTCAGACTTTTAAAGTACACATATTATTGATAATAACAATATTTTTTATTTACTTATGGCTGATTGCAAACTTTGTCAAAAATTGACATTTATAACACCAGGAATGGATTTTTGCTAGGGATTTCTACGAGTAACAGCAAATATTTTTTTTTTGAGTTATTGGAAGACCAATAACATTTTTTTGACTTTTGATCCTTAAAGTGCGCCAGTTTTTGATAACAATAAGCAATTTTATTTGGTTATAGGAGACTGCAAATTTGATCAAAAATGGCTGCACTTTTAGTTCCAAAAAATTAAGTTTTATAGGGGGAAATTACAAATTTTAAGGTTGATTTTAATTTAGACCTTTGCTCATAGTTTTTTTTATTTTAATAAATCTGCTGATGGATTTATTTGTAACTTCACACCAATTCATCTATTTTATCACATGCTCTTATTATTTAGAGGTACGACTTTTGATTCACTTTGATTGCATTTTTTTGCCACCTTTATTTCCTTCACTCAGGCCGGAATTGTTTGAAAAAGGATCGATTAAAGAGGTTTAAACCTCTGGAAGATAATGCTGGTAGAAGATGAAAATAAATTGTAAGTAAGATTAGTAAGATAGATTTTCGTAGATCTAAATGATTAAATTTGAATATTAATTTCACATCTAGAATTTTTTTTAATTCTCTAAACTTTTGTAAAGATTTTCTTTTAATAAATTGTAGTGTGTAAAGGATTAATATTATTTTTATTAAATGAAACACCATTCAAAAATTACCTTTCCTTTAGATTTAATAAAAAAGTTATAATATATTTTTCCGTTGCTCGTTGGTTAATAGCTAACTTTAATGTACCCAAATGTATCAAAAATCGTTCATTAATGACCATTATTAATGAACGATTTTTTATTAATAAACGATTTCTATCATCTTCGATTCCCTAACCTGAATTCCTAACAATCATATTTCCTAAAAAAAGAACGATTTCTAGTTAAGCATTAAATAGCTAATTCATGAGTGGCCAATTACTCATAATTATTGGAAATGTAACTGATAATAGCGAGAAAACGATCTATAATTTGTTTCATATGTAAATGCAAAAGTATATCAATTCTCTGCGCTAGAAACAAATTAGCGGTGAACCGCCTTCGATTTTGTTATACAATAATGTCAAAGTGTGAAAAAGTGTCAAATTTATAAAACGCGTGTATCGAGTGAATGTCTGCTACTATGGATAGTATTGAGTTTAATTTACCACCTCCAAAAGTACTAGCCATTGCAAATAATGCAATATTAAATTTGCTTCCGGAAAAGAGTACACATTTTTTTTTTATTCGCATGTTTTACCGATATTGCTGCAAAGGGCTTAATAGCAAGTTTATTTGTTTGTTTTGTTTGGATTTTCTCTAATCTAATTTCTAATGTTGATCTAAGTTACGATCAACGGAAAAATCTTATAACCAACTCGTGTGTTAATTGGCGATTAATTAATTATCAACAAATAACGAAAATGTCTCGATCATTAATCGCTATCATTAACACACTTGTTGGTTAAATAACTATTAACATATTCGGCTTGTATAATTGTTAACAAAACACATTTACCATTTAAACAGTCGCATGCGATTTATCATGGAAATTTACCATAAATTTGACAGCAATTTGTGTAATTTGTCCAAACATCTAGAGACATTCAAAATCCCAACGGGTGTATATTACATATGCATTAATGTCGTGCCATACCATGCTATATTGTACACCGACACGAGAACGTGTAGAAAATAGGTCAATTATTTTTTCATCTTATCTTAATTGGTCCAGCTCTGAACAATTGGAGGAAGTTCAATTTCCTCTTAAAATTATTCAATGTATTTTTTAAATCAAACGCTATTGCTTTGTGAACTTACATTTCGGCAACGAATTTCAAGTATAAACTAATGATTAAAATTTGGTGACTAAGGCCCAACTGGTTCCAGAGTTATAGTGCATCAAAGTTGGCCAAAAATTGCTTTATACATACACAAAATTTAACGGTACTTAATGGTGAGAATCCCTTTATTTTTGATAAAAACGCCTTATAAAACAGTAATTGGTGATTTTTTAGCGAAAAACAAAAGTTTTTCATTGTTTTGAGGTCTGAAACGAAATGCTTCGAAACTTCAAAATGTGATTTCTCAGCGAATATTTAAGTTACAATGATGAAATAAAAACCAAAATGTCCGTTTTTTAAAAAGCGTCCCCCACTTGGGAACGGAAAACGTTTCCCGACATTTGCGATGAAATTCCTTTTTTCTCAGAAATTTTGTTATGCAATGTGTAATTTTTTTTACACCAATGAAAAATTTAGAGTTTTGGCTGTACAACGCCGTAATTTTTTTAGGGGGGTGCCATTTGAAATTTTCGGAAAAAATGACAACATGCAAAGATCAATCAAAAATTATTTTTTTTCCATAAATTACCCGAAAAAAAATTATATGAAGGTATACGAGGTCTTAACCTGTACCTCTATTCAAAATTTAGGCGCCGGCGTCAATTAGTTTCTCTACAAAAAAATCTCAAAAATGGGGCGCAATTTTGAAAGAAGGGGTTATAACAGCGAAACCGCTAAAGTGAAGGGTATAACATGTTAGATAAAAAAATAAGTACTCGTCGAGCACTTTCCAAATCTGCAATAAAAAATAGGGCATTCCATTTAAAAAAACATAAGTTTGGTACGCCACTGGAGTACGGCACGCCACTGATGATTAGAAATATTTTTGAAAGATAGCGACGGTAACTATGCATCACTTTGTTCTTAGATTTTTTTCGATAGCTTTTATCGTAAAGGAGCTATGGTCCGAGGCGTCTTAAGTGCCACACCCTGTATATGGGAATCCCACAAAAAAATTGTAAAAACCCGTAAAGAAGTTGAAAAATCGATTTTTCAAAATGCCACGGCATGATATAAATATGGCTTGATGCATATTTGAGCAGATTTTTACGTAGTACAAATGATGCAAATGTCAAAAACCGGGTACAAGAGGGTCTTCTAAGTTAAAAATCGGTTTAAAAACTTTTAGAATTTTTTATGGTCTAATTGACCTTGAAGGGCCTTGAAAAAATTGGTTAAATAGGTATTGAGGTAGACTATTTTCATGATTTTTTTCAGAATTTTACATTCATTCGTTCGTCAGTAAAAAAATAACCCACAGAGGGCGGAGGGGGTTGTCGGTCAACTGACCACGAGGACCTTATTTTTAAAACACCCTCTTATCGGGTAAATTAAAAAAAATCTAGGGGTAGGGGCATTTTGACTATGTTAACCGTAGGTATCCTTTAATACTTCATTATAACTTATGTTCCAGAAGTGGATCCAAGACTGATCCCTGAGGTACTTACATGACGTTTTGTATTCTTCATTATCTAAAATAATTTCTAATAATTTGTTTGAAATATAAAGAAATTTCGAAATTCAAATCAAAATCAAAAGATCTTATATTTTTTTCCACAATGCATTTTTAATTTCCAAAGTTATAATTACACAAAGTTTCCTTTATCTTAATGGTCTAGAATTTGCAACCTTGGGGTGGCATGAGTTTATTTCCATGGTAACCACGTAACAGACTTGGCTTTTAGGGGAGTCGTAAACAGGTCCGTAGAAATTCAAGAATGTAAAGTTTTTTTCAAAGATATTCCGATAATCTCACCAATTATCACCTACTACTAATAATGCCTTAAATTCTAGTTTGTTCAACTCGTGTAGTTGTACAGTGAATTTTAACCCATGGATGATCTTGATGACTAATATTTATTCATTTTTCCTTTTCATGGAGATCATCAGCAACGTTTTATGCAAGACCGATAGTGTCATTTGCCTTTATTACTTCTGAAGTTGGTTTCATGTGAAAATAATTGCAATTGTACTTGTTATTATCTTAGCATAAGTCTGCAGACGAAAATTGAATTTTAAAAGTAATTTTTAGCAATGATAGTTAAATTGAGTCGAGATGCTTATGAACAATCTGAACAATTCCAGAGGGAAGATCACTGATTTGCCCGTTATGATGCTGATGATGATGATAGATTACGGTTATGTTTGAAAATTTTTAACGAGTCCAGGAGATTAAACTTAGATTTTCAGGTTATCTACTTCCGGGAATTGATGCTTACATTCTAAACAATGGTACACAAATTAAGTGTAATTTTGATTGAGTAAATGTCCTAAAACAAAACGAATTGATACACCTCGTCCAGTCTGACCTACATATACGCTCTTTCATTCAGAGCACTGGATTTAATATAGATGGGATTTTTAAGGGGATAGATTTTACCTTTACTATTGAATACATTTTTTAATGATTTTAAAGGAGGTTTGGAACTGTAATTTTGATTGAGACGAGAAACTCGAATTTGTTCTAAAAAAAGAATTGATACACTTCGTCCAGTCTGACCTACATATACACTCTTACATTCAGAGCACTGGATTTCATATACACCGGATTTTTTAAGCGGATCGATTTCACCTTTAGCATTGAATAATTTTTTAAATTATTTTAAAGAAGATTTGAATGGGAATCGATAATAAAGTTAATAATTTACTGTTAGCACTGATAAATATTTTAAATAATTTTAAAGAAGGTTTGAGTAAGACTTAATCATTTACTGTAAGCACTAATCATTTCAATGTTGGCCTTGATGTATCTTGTAATTTGCAATTTCATGAGGATTTTCATCCTTATGAAATTGAAATTTAAAATTGTTTTTAATCACATAATAGATGAAATAAATCCTTTAAAACCACGTATTTATAATAAATGAAATAAATCCAGTTCAGTCTTTTAAAATCACGTATTTAAAAAATTTCCACGAGATGAAAAAATATGCATCATCCCATTTGCGTTCGGTGTCTATATTTAAGCAAGCAGTAAAAGCAAACAAAATTCGGCCTTTTATAAACACGATCCATTTTTGTGCAGCCATTAAACGCACTTGTTTGCTTTGCAGGGACGATCCCGGAGGATGGGGTCCGTGACATGACCGGCCTGTCCACACTCGACGAGGAGGTCATCAACAACAACCTGAGGGTCCGCTACGAAAAAGACAGAATATATGTATCCTTTTTACAATCGTAAACAATCTCTCACTTGCGTAATCATCGCAAATGCATCATCAAATCAAACGTGAAGTGACATTGCTTTGGTGAGTACTGAAACTGATATTTGTAAATATTTTATGTGCAGCCTATACATTTTTATATTATTATTTATTTTTTCTTTAACACGTTGACTGCTTTGTCAGTCACATGTGACTGACACCGAAGTATTCCGGTGGGGCCACGTCAGTCACCGATGACTGACAGCTAGTACCTACTTTAAACTTACTATTTAGCGCTGTCAGCCACGAGTTTGATTGGCCGTTGAATTTGTTAGAGAGAATGTTTGTGAGAGTGAGACACGTGACCTTGCCTGACGGGGTGAAACGCATAATTTTTTGACATTGGAGCTTTGTCAGTCACCTGTAACTGACACATAAAGAACCCGTAATTTCGTCTAAAAAATGCATCAAAATGAATTAAATAAGCATATACAAAAAAACTTGTATTGGCAGCCAATGTGTTAATCATCAATTTGTGCAGTCTAGTGATAATAAGATGTTTTTGAATGATTACATGTTGTACGATTATTGATAAAGATGATGGTTGCTACCAACGTGGTAATCCATAATTGAACAGATAGTGTATTTTGCAATTCAGTTTGATTATTGGAATAGTGTAGTTGTGATAATCAACCATGTTGCGTTTGTTGGGGAAACATGTCAAATTCCTAATCACTCCACTGAGTGATCTCCATGATAAAGGCGAGTTATGCAGAAACACGCAAAGCTGTAGAGCCAACACCGATCGTTGACGTGGCTTCACGCACAACAAGGGCTCTCCAAAGGGTGAATTCCACAAAGAGATAAAGGATAAATATGCTGCTCTTGTAACTGGCAGGGACAATGCCTATGTGAATCAAAGCTTTGACTCGTACAGTACTTTTATGTCTCTGTTAATTAACAAATTATCACATAAAGGAATTAAACAATTCTTTAGAAATGATTCTTTGGTAAAATATTTTTTTTTTTAATAATAGTAGTTGGCCCTCTGGTTGACGCTTAGGGGGAAATGCTGATCAAGGCCAATGATTTTCCACGTTTTCATTTTTGTTGAGGTATAATTTAAGTAAACTGTTTTTTCTTACTAAAATGTCATTTTTACGTTAGCAAATTACCTAAAATTAAAAAAAAAACGTTGATATCGATAATTTTTTCCCGTGATCCTTGATTTCTTGAATATAATTTAGAATTCAGTTGTAAAACAAAGTTAATCAATGTTTTATTCCAAACTAGGTTTTGTCTGTGAAGCAATATTTTGGCGCATCCACCATCTCCGCTAAATATTGTTTATTATTATTAATAATGTTTAAAATATTAGTTTTACACCACTAAAAATCAAGCCTAAAAAAGCTGACCAAATACAAATAAAGCTTTGACTATATACTTATGGACTGCTAGCGCCACTTCATGTATGTCTTCAAGCAACGGTGGCGCTGCGGGACCCTAATGGTTGCAGTATGTTACTAAATTGGTAGCTATTTTGTGTCTATGACATAAGACTCTATGAGCTCGCATTGTATATTGTGATACCCTGCAATTTATTCACACCTTTGAATGTAAAAACATTTATATTGTCAAATATTCACACTATGTCAAAATATTGCTATGCGAAAGGCTGCAATACATCCACGTATATATGCCAACGAGGTTATAATACTCGTCAGCTGATGTACACGTCAGTTGACTTTTGACTTATAACCTATAATTCTGTGTTAGATTTCCATCAAATCCGGAACTTCGCAAATTATGGGTTGATGCTTTGCTTGTAAAGAATAGGCAGGAAAGTGGACCCCAGTTGCCGAAATATGCTCGCATTTGCATTCTCCACGTTGCTGATGAATACATCGAGAAATATTTTTTTTGCTTTCCGGTTTTTAAATTACGCTCCATTTTCGGCTCCGGGGCGGGAATTATATCGGGCTCCAGCTCGTGGACAACTTTTGGAGCAGTGATCATATGGGAAATGGAGGGGGGAATAGCAGTCCAATATGATATAGTCAAAGGCTGTAAACCATAACATGTGTGCGAACTTAAATTTTTAAAAATAAAAAATCATGGCACACTTGAGGTTTTTTTTAAATGAACATACGATACGAATATTCTTTATTTGTGATAAAAAAAAATCCATAACTTCTTTTTCAGACCTTTTCACACACATATTTCAAAAATCAATCTGTTTTTATTAGTTCATTGGAAGGACCACGACTATAATTGTGTTTTGAATCAATAGAACTCGGAAGCGAATTGTGTGGCACCTGTCATTGTCACCGAGTTTTACGTGGGCTGGGGATGTAGTGTTGTTCATTAGGGTTGATGACTCACCCACTGTGTCTGGTAATAAATACGAGCATGCAAATGTGCATCAACTACTACTGGATGGAGGGCGTGCACAAAACATGTGCCATATTGTTTATTACGTCAGTAACACATATTGTATTGCGTTCTGTTTTCATAATTAGTCTTGAAAACTCAAACCAGTACGAGTGAGTATGCTGAAAGAATCGCCTGGGAATTCAATAAAGGCGTTAATTAACAAAACCGTAATTTGCAGAATAACGTTTTAAAAAGTCGTTTGCTCTTGCAGAATATCAATTATAAATTTGCTGTAAATTTTTAGAATAATACAAAAAATCCAAATTTTGCAAGCGTGCAACTTCTGAATCCTCTGAGGGATTTTTGCAATTGAAACGTCAAAATTTAGGGAATTTTATGTTCTTTAAAAAAAACATCCAAACCATTTTACAGTATTTTTTAAGTGTTGATTTTGCAGTTGTTTTGCTGTGAGGTAATAATTTTTGAAACTGCAAATTTTGCGAGCGTGCAACTTCTGAACCCTCTGAGGGTTTTTTGCAATTGAAACGTCAAAATCTAGGGAATTTTATGTTCTTTAAAAAAAACTACCAAACCATTTTACAGTATTTTTTTAAGTGTTGACTTTGCAGTTGTTTTGCTGTGAGGTAATAATTTTTGAAACTGCAAATTTTGCAAGCGTGCAACTTCTGAATCCTTTGGCGGATTTTTGCAATTGAAACGTCAAAATCTAGGGAATTTTATGTTCTTTAAAAAAAAACTACCAAACCATTTTACAGTATTTTTTTAAGTGTTGACTTTGCAGTTGTTTTGCTGTGAGGTAATAATTTTTGAAACTGCAAATTTTGCAAGCGTGCAACTTCTGAATCCTTTGGCGGATTTTTGCAATTGAAACGTCAAAATCTAGGGAATTTTATGTTCTTTAAAAAAAACATCAAAACCATTTTACAGTATTTTTTTAAGTGTTGATTTTGCAGTTGTTTTGCTGTGAGGTAATAATTTTTGAAACTGCAAATTTTGCAAGCGTGCAACTTCTGAACCCTCTGAGGGATTTTTGCAATTAAAACGTCAAAATCTAGGGAATTTTATGTTCTTTAAAAAAAAACTACCAAACCATTTTACAGTATTTTTTTTAGTGTTGACTTTGCAGTTGTTTTGCTGTGAGGTAATCATTTTTGAAACTGCAAATTTTGCAAGCGTGCAACTTCTGAACCCTCTGAGGGTTTTTTGCAATTGAAACGTCAAAATCTAGGGAATTTTATGTTCTTTAAAAAAAGCTACCAAACCATTTTACAGTATTTTTTTAAGTGTTGACTTTGCAGTTGTTTTGCTGTGAGGTAATAATTTTTGAAACTGCAAATTTTGCAAGCGTGCAACTTCTGAATCCTTTGGCGGATTTTTGCAATTGAAACGTCAAAATCTAGGGAATTTTATGTTCTTTAAAAAAAACATCAAAACCATTTTACAGTATTTTTTTAAGTGTTGATTTTGCAGTTGTTTTGCTGTGAGGTAATAATTTTTGAAACTGCAAATTTTGCAAGCGTGCAACTTCTGAACCCTCTGAGGGATTTTTGCAATTAAAACGTCAAAATCTAGGGAATTTTATGTTCTTTAAAAAAAAACTACCAAACCATTTTACAGTATTTTTTTAAGTGTTGACTTTGCAGTTGTTTTGCTGTGAGGTAATCATTTTTGAAACTGCAAATTTTGCAAGCGTGCAACTTCTGAACCCTCTGAGGGTTTTTTGCAATTGAAACGTCAAAATCTAGGGAATTTTATGTTCTTTAAAAAAAGCTACCAAACCATTTTACAGTATTTTTTTAAGTGTTGACTTTGCAGTTGTTTTGCTGTGAGGTAATAATTTTTGAAACTGCAAATTTTGCAAGCGTGCAACTTCTGAACCCTCTGATGGATTTTTGCAATTGAAACGTTAAAATCTAGGGAATTTTATGTTCTTAAAAAAAAACTACCAAACCATTTTACAGTATTTTTTTAAGTGTTGACTTTGCAGTTGTTTTGCTGTGAGGTAATAATTTTTGAAACTGCAAATTTTGCAAGCGTGCAACTTCTGAATCCTTTGGCGGATTTTTGCAATTGAAACGTCAAAATCTAGGGAATTTTATGTTCTTTAAAAAAAAACTACCAAACCATTTTACAGTATTTTTTTAAGTGTTGACTTTGCAGTTGTTTTGCTGTGAGGTAATAATTTTTGAAACTGCAAATTTTGCAAGCGTGCAACTTCTGAATCCTTTGGCGGATTTTTGCAATTGAAACGTCAAAATCTAGGGAATTTTATGTTCTTTAAAAAAAACATCAAAACCATTTTACAGTATTTTTTTAAGTGTTGATTTTGCAGTTGTTTTGCTGTGAGGTAATAATTTTTGAAACTGCAAATTTTGCAAGCGTGCAACTTCTGAACCCTCTGAGGGATTTTTGCAATTAAAACGTCAAAATCTAGGGAATTTTATGTTCTTTAAAAAAAAACTACCAAACCATTTTACAGTATTTTTTTAAGTGTTGACTTTGCAGTTGTTTTGCTGTGAGGTAATCATTTTTGAAACTGCAAATTTTGCAAGCGTGCAACTTCTGAACCCTCTGAGGGTTTTTTTGCAATTGAAACGTCAAAATCTAGGGAATTTTATGTTCTTTAAAAAAAACTACCAAACAATTTTACAGTATTTTTTTAAGTGTTGACTTTGCAGTTGTTTTGCTGTGAGGTAATAATTTTTGAAACTGCAAATTTTGCAAGCGTGCAACTTCTGAACCCTCTGATGGATTTTTGCAATTGAAACGTTAAAATCTAGGGAATTTTATGTTCTTAAAAAAAAACTACCAAACCATTTTACAGTATTTTTTTAAGTGTTGACTTTGCAGTTGTTTTGCTGTGAGGTAATAATTTTTGAAACTGCAAATTTTGCAAGCGTGCAACTTCTGAATCCTTTGGCGGATTTTTGCAATTGAAACGTCAAAATCTAGGGAATTTTATGTTCTTTAAAAAAAACTACCAAACCATTTTACAGTATTTTTTTAAGTGTTGACTTTGCAGTTGTTTTGCTGTGAGGTAATAATTTTTGAAACTGCAAATTTTGCAAGCGTGCAACTTCTGAACCCTCTGAGGGATTTTTATGTTCTTTAAAAAAACATCAAAACCATTTTACAGTATTTTTTTAAGTGTTGATTTTGCAGTTGTTTTGCTGTGAGGTAATAATTTTTGAAACTGCAAATTTTGCAAGCGTGCAACTTCTGAACCCTCTGAGGGATTTTTGCAATTGAAACGTCAAAATCTAGGGAATTTTATGTTGTTTAAAAAAAACATCCAAACCATTTTACAGTATTTTTTTAAGTGTTGATTTTGCAGTTGTTTTGCTGTGACTGCAAATTTTGCAAGCGTGCAACTTCTGAACCCTCTGAGGGATTTTTGCAATTAAAACGTCAAAATCTAGGGAATTTTATGTTCTTTAAAAAAGCATTCAAAGTAATTGAAGTGTTGAAATTGCAGTTTTTTCGCTGTGAACTATTTATTTTTGAAAATTTTAATTTTACAAGCGTCCAACTTTTTAATGCTCTGATGGATTTTTGCAATCGATACGTTAAAATGTAGGCAATTTTATGTTCTTAAAAAAAACATCAAAACCATTTTACAGTATTTTTTAAGTGTTGATTTTGCTGTGGGGAATAATTTTTGAAAATGCAAATTTTACATGCGTGCAATTTCTGAACCCTCCGAGGGATTTTTGCAATTGAAACGTCAGAATCTAGGGAATTTTGTGTTCTTTAAAAAAGCATTCAAAGTGATTGAAGTGTTGAAATTGCAGTTGTTTTGCTGTGAGGTAATAATTTTTGAAACTGCAAATTAATTTCTGAATCCTTTGGCGGATTTTTGCAATTGAAACATCAAAATCTAGTGAATTTTACATTCTTTAAAAAAGCAATAATAATTTTTATGAAAGTGTTTTTTTCGCTGAGCGTTATTTCTGAAAATACAAATTTAACAAACTGAATCCTCGACGGATTTTTACAAGTGAAACATTTTTTGAAAGTGTTGAAACATGTAATTTAAGGTTATATATAACGTTAACTTTGTCTTTAAAAATTAACGAGCATAATACATTCTTAGAAATATAATTGAATGCAAATTTTATTAATTTCACAATATTGTAATGGCTGTTGGCAAAATGAATTATTATAAAGTTAAATAGAATATCTTTTAAAATTTCAATTACAAAAAAAATCAAATGTATTATATACAAATTTGCTAGTTACTTAAATAACGGTTACTAAATAACAAGTTAATTTTTAGTAACAGTAACGGTTACTGAAAATAACCGTTTATCTCATCACTAGCGCGTACGAAACCAAATACAAATCGGGATTTCCATATTGGCTTAAAAAACCAATCATTCGAACGCAAAAGTTTGTAGAATTTAAGATGAACTGATTTTTTTTAAAGAAAACCGTTAGTTATAAATTTATTATTATAAATATTTTATATATATTTAAACATCTTTATTAGAAAACATATTTGCAATTCAAATTTTGCTTTGTATTATAATGTAATAATATTCCAATAGGCTATCGAACAGGAGGTCTTTCCGCCTTCTTATTACGTATCTTCGACTATGTTCATTATTTTATATTTTTATGGACTTACGTCTTCTAGAGATCATTTTTAGCTTTAGAATAAGTTCAAAACTGTTCGCTCCAAGAACATCTAGAGATACATTTTTCTAACATTTATAAATATGTATTTACGAAATTTGTGCCCGTTGTACAAGTTATATAACGTCTGCACAAGTTTTTAATCTCAAAATATTTTGAATCTCAAAATATTACGGAAACACATTTTAGCCTAAAAAATAGGAAATCTACAGCGCAAGATTTTTTTTATGAAAATATATTAGTGTTGAGCGCGTTGCCCAGGGGCGGCTCGTTATATAGAGCCAAGGAGCCATGGCACTAGCAAGAATTTTCAATTTTAATTAATTCTTAAAACACTTTTTTGCCAGTTACTTTGGTCTGGGAAGATAAATTGTTCTTTCTTTCCTCAAAAAAATGAGGGGGTGTATTGGATAAGTGGCTCTACCATCAACATGTTCTACGAGCCGCCACTGGCGTTACCTAATATTGGTTATTCAAGACTCAAAATATGCAGAATTTGAAGAGTTCTGTAGAATAATTGAGAAATGTGTGACATTTTTAAACATGCAATTTTACTGTTGAACAATATATTTTTATAAGAGCTCATATTTTTTTAAAGCATTCGACTAATACGTAAGTAATAGGCTTTTTTGGATTGATGTATTTTCCAGAACCGTTAAAAGATATCGCACCTTCCAAAAATAAACCTTTAAGGATTGAATCATTAAATTTTTTGGCGGAAAACTTAATGTAATTAAATGGAGATTACAAGACACTTGTCAACACTAACGAATTCATCACTTTTAGATGGTCCACATTAATGAAACAGTACATATTAGGGTCAACTGTCCACACCTATAACTTCACACTTTCGTATCATTAGTCTGATTAATTTATCGTGGCAAAATAAATTAATCGTGACGGAAAATGTTCGTTTTGACTAATTACATGCATAATTATAATAACGATAGAATACTAACCGTTTGCCGACGCAGGAATCGCAAGAGAAGAAAAGGATAAAGCAAAAAAAAGATTAGATACAAAAAAGTAACTGAGTGAATGGAAACGATTACCAATGAAACCAGAAAGAAAAATATGTTGGAGTAGAAAAACCCAAGACTAATAACAAAACAGAAGGCTGGGTATAATGGAAAAAACACAAGCAAACAATATACAAAAAAGAGCATGGAATAATGAAAACAAAAAAAAAGGTAATAAAACTGCAGTAGGAGAAACGGCGAAGTTGATTGAAGACAAGAAACCGCCACCACCAAAAGAAGAAAATACGAAGTCGATACAAACAAAAAACAAGGCGAAAACATTTGCAAATTAAAATTAAAAACACCAGCAATAACACAAATGTTGCGTAAATTAGGCTATAAGTTTAAAAGTAAACTTTAGTCAGTGAAATTCGTATACAGTATATGCCAAATATGTGACAAATTTGATGACTAACACCTCATTCGCCCCGGGGAAAGAACGAGAGGGCAACACTCTCGCTTGCTCGAATTCCTTTCCACAATGGCATTCTTTCTGGATTTCTCATTGAGTGAACTTTTTCCCGCGCCATGATTAATCGGACTCCTTTTTTCCGTAGATTACACTTCCTGCTGCACTGTCCCAATTTCAGTTTCGTATCTCGAATAAATGCTAAACCACTTGTGACTTGAGCGTGACTCAAACGTTAGAATTTCCTTTGTCCTTTTAATTTTGAAATCTGTTAATGCACGTTCGAGAAATTAATAGGTTTATAATGCACGGAACACTTTTTGTCTTCGGTATGTAATTAAAAATCGAATACGCTAGAAGCGCTTAGCTGTTATGTCATCAGAGCCGTTGTTTTATTATATGGGGGTGAGTCATGAAGAAATTCTGTTTTAAGAGTTGCATCATATTTGAGGTATTGGCGTTTGTTGTCTGAGTCATAATGCCCTTTATGAAGCAGTGAGGCAGCGGAGGAAAATTTGACCGAAACGGCGACGAAATATTTGCTTTCTCTATAAGAGTAAGTACCAGTGACGGTTCGCAGGTTTTTTTCTGGTACGGCCGAGGAACAAGAGGTGGTAATACAGATAGGTAGGGTCAGTTGCAGAGACGGCTGGCTGCGTGACTAATTGAATAAGGCCAAATCGTGAGCCGTCAAAACTACAAGTCGTATTGATTTGAAATTTTGACACCGTATAGAGGGCGCTAAAAGAAGAAAACTATTAAAATTTGATGATTAGGCCCCGCCCCCAAAGGGTAGGCCACGCCCCCTATGAGTGCGCCTTCAAGTACGCTCGAGATTTTTTTTTTGAACATTGTGTAAAATTGTCGATCGAGTCGATCCCGACCACTCCCGCCCCTCTAAAACCAGCAGGGCCTTCTCTGCGAATTTTTGAAAATCGAAAAAACGCGCCAGAGGAGAAGTCGGCCGGCGGCGGAGGTGGAGGGCGGCGCAAAATTTTTTTAGACCTTAAAAAATATTTCAAAGAGACTCTCTGGCTCCTTTTTTTGAATTTTTGTTTCTAACCTTAAAATTTTTACCACCCTCAACTGTCAAAAATGGCTAATTTCGACAAATGAAGGCCGATCGTTTTGATTTTTTCAACAAACCTTCTCTTCTTCCTCCCGCGCGTCCCCACCAAATCTGACCGCCGTACATTGACCGGTTTCGGAGTTATTGAGTGTACCGCGGCGGAAGGCAAGAGTCACCCCCGGGGGGCGGAGGCAAATTTTTTGGAAATTTTTCTGGCACGGTCCGATGCACGATGGACAGCTCTATCGATCCCTCCCAGTGCCGCCCCTCTGACTCCATCCCACCGCCCCCCGGAAATAAAAAACTGGCAAAGAAAAAATAAAGTGTTATAACTCAAAAACGTACGGTCCGATTCGAACGAAATTTTTTTTTAATACTCCACTCGCCGAGAGGAACATCCCTCCCAATTTTAACAAAAATCGTTAGAGACGTTTTGGAGCAACGGCCTCAAAAAGTGCGTTTTGTGTTAATCTAACGAGACACTAAATTTGCCATATGTTGTCATTTGAATCATCAAAATTAGAGAACGCTTTTTGGAATTTAAAAAATCAAAATAACAATTTAAAATCTACGAACATTGAAAACATAAAATTTTGAAGTTTTCCGTTCATTTAACGAAAATATTTTTAATAAGTTTTTAAATTTACTACATTTTGATATTGGAATTATCAAATCATAGATCACGTTTGCACGTTCTGCAATAAAAAAAAATCAAAATTATAATTTAAAATCTTCGAACTTCGAAAACGCGAAATTTTTACATTTTGTGATGATTTTACAAAAATGTCTCCTGGACAATTTTTAAATTGCACATTTCTTTTTACATTTTGTTACATTTTGTCGTTCGAATTATTAAAATCGGACATGTTCGGCAGTTAAAAAACAAAACAAAATCGCGATTTTAAAATATCCAAACTTTAAAAAAATGCAATTTTACGAGAACATTCTATAATTTGTTCTTAAATTACACTAAATTCGACATTTCAATTATCTAAATCAGACGCAATTGACTGTTCTGCAATTTAAAAAAATCAAAATCGATATTTAAAATTTTCGAACTTTGCAAACTTGAAATTTGATTGATTTTACGAACATATTTCTTAACCAAGTTTTAAATTGCACTACATATTTCACATTTTGTCGTTGAAGTCATCAAAATCGGACACCGCGTTCGGCAGTTATGCAATTTCAAAAATCAAAATAGCGATTTTAAAATATTCAAACTTAAAAAAAGTACAAATTTTGCATTTTGATTTAATTTGAAGGGAATGTTTTATAATCCGTTTTAAAATAACACTAAACGCGCCATATTTTGACTTTTGAATCATCAAAATCAGGCGGGTTTGGTTGGTTTGCAATTAAAAAAAATCAAAATCCTATTTTAAAATCTTCAAACTTTGAAAACGTGAAATTTTTCGTTGATTTGACGAAAATATTACTCAACCAACTTTTAAATTGCACAAAATTTGGCACATTTTGACGTTGGAGTCATCAAAATCGGAGAACGCCTTCTGCAGTTATGCAATTTAAAAAAAATCAAAACCGTGATTTTAAAATATTCAAATTAAAAACAAAGTGCAATTTTTGCTTTTTGTGTTAATTTTACGAGAACATTTTATAATCCGTTTTAAAATTACTCTAAATTCGCCATATTTTTACGTTTGAATCATCAAAGTCAGGCGCGTTTGGCTGTACTGCAATTAAAAAAAAAATCAAAATCGCAATTTAAAATCTTCGAATTTTGAAAACTTGAAACGTTGACGTTTTGCATTGATTTTACGAAAATGTTTCTTAACTAACTTTTTAATTGCACTAAATTTGACACATTTTGACGTTGGAGTTATTAAAATCGGACAGTGCGTTCAGCAGTTATGTAGTTTTAAAAATCAAAATCGCGATTTTAAAATATTCAATATGCCAAAATGAACAACTTATAAAGAATAAGTTTTTTTAGAAATCTCTTTAGTTTTTGAGTAAACTGAGTTTTCAAATTTGAAGTATAATTTTTCCATCTTTTATAATTTTGACGTCAGTTTTATCCGAGTCTACAAAACGCTCGATGTATGTACGTTTAAAATATGATTTGAATTAAAAATAAACCTTGAAAGTGTAAATATAAATGATGATAACATATTTTTTTGAAAGAGATATGAAACGATTATGGTAACCACTTTCGGTTTTCGAAAATTTACCAAACGTTCTTCGAATGGTCAATTAATGCTTTAATTTCAATTAATTTTTTAGGTTTTTCGAAAATTTACTAAAAGTTCTTCGCATTGTCCAATAAAGCTTTAATTTCAATACCTGAATTCATTTTTGAGATTCAGCGCCCACGCACAAACACACGGACTTTTTTCAAAATTGGTCGAAATCGTCTCGGGTAATCTCAAAAAGGATATTTCCGCTGAAATTTGAAATTCGAAAAATCTTAACCACAAAGTAGATTAAAAGTATAAAGTATAAAAAAAAAACAATTATTTATATAAATATCATATAATTGATTATCCTAACAATTACATAATATTTACCCTTACTGAAACCTAGCTTGAAGTATAGCCCTGGATTTAGGCAGATGACAACCGGAAACGTTGTGAATCACATCAGAAAAGTTATGTTCCCCAATAGCCATAACAAGATACTGCTCGATTTCCTCCTTCTCGAGAACGAACTGTATCGAATCAATAACATCACTGACCATCGCCTTCTCAACGCACAACGGACAAGGATCCCGATTAACCAATTCACTAACTTTGACAAAGTGATATTTGACTGACCTGTCTTGTATCACCGACTTGAACTCGGTCTGCTGTGCCCATGCCTTTTTCTTATCTTTGTAATAAATGTTCATCATAATGTTAATCAAGCTCGTCTCCAATGCTTTTACAAAGAACTGAGCGTTGAAAATGGTAACCGAGGTCTGGTTACCTAATAACTCTATAAATGGGGCTCTGGAGCATTTGCATTGGTTGAAGATGCTTTGAATGCCATCTAAGACATCTTTTAACATTTTCTCGCTATTTTTCATTTCGAGCTCGGCCTCATCCGCCAACAAAAACCATTTTGCGTGCTCCTGTTCGAGATTTGCAATCGTGTTATTTTGCTTTGTTAATCGTATCGTTTGAAGGCTTTGCTGCTCATCTATTTTATTCCTTAGCAGCATCAAATTATCGCTTAATACCTCCACCTCTGATGTCAAGTGCATAACATACTGAAACTTGCCGAAGTTATTATATTCTATATTGCAGAATTTTTTTACAATGTCTTCCAGACATTCTTCTTCCATGAATTCCTTGATTTGGTCCAGCGATGTAGAGTAGTGTTCAACTAGTTCGCACATGTCCTTTCGTTGCTGATCTCGTTTAATTTGCTCCTTTTTCAGCAGATCCTTCATAATCCGCTTGCGACCTTTTATTTGGAAAAACTTCTCTAATTTGGATTCATTATCGATCAATCTTTGCATCTCGGTCATGTCCTGCACCTGAGCGCTGAAATCACCGTAAGCTCTGCTCCTTAATTTGTTAAGTTTATAAACCCATTCCTCCCTTTGGTCATAACTCAATGTTGCTTGTTCAATGAGATCGATCATGTATTGTCTAGCAGCGGTTAGATTAGTCAGAAGCTTATTCCAAATCTTATTAAAATGCGCCCTCTCCAACAACAGATGATTAATTTGATCCTTCAACTCCCTATTCTCGGCCAACGTTAAGCAGAATCTCTTGGTGGCGCATTCTAGTTTATTCTCTAAAGAATCGAGCACCTTCCGAATAGCAATATCGTGCTGCCTGCGCTGGTGTTCATCCGGTATTGTTTTGTTCAGATTCAGTATCCGTTTCTTAACCAAAGTTATCTGTGTATCCAACTCGTTCAAATAAGCCTTCTCCGTTTGTATGTCCAGGCCGAACTGCTTATATGTAGCCATTAAATTCGAAAGATTATTGGCTGTCTTAGCATCGTTATTATTGTTCTCGATTGAATTGGCTATAGAAAGATTGGTTAAAATCTCATTGCATTCGCTGATCAGGACGTTCATGACTCGCCTTTGTTTCCCTAGCGTTATGTTCACACAGCGTCCATTCCTTTCCCGTTCCAGCAGATGGTACTGCCTTCGTTGGTGAATCAGATCGGCTTCGGCAGCTAGCACCAGGTTGTACTTCTCTTCTTCCGTTAATATTTTCGCTACCTTCGGCATTTTGCGCTTCTTGTTATTGCTCTTCTAAAAATATGTGAAATTTAATGTTATTAATACAATATGTAAATATATGGTTGTGTATATCGAATGAAACCCTGTTAGTGAATAATTTTTGTATTGATTGTCATCATGAAATATGCGTTCTAGATAAAACTGAAGTTATATGTATTCTCGAATTTTAGTTGCTCTTTTGTTAATGGCAAACGAGACACGGATCTAATAAACATCATCATGGACTATTATTAGCTTAAGATTTTGGTCACAAGTTTTAATGCTTTCTGTAAGTTAATGCACGAACATGTTGGTTTTGTTAGATAACATATGCTTTAAAAGGAAATTTTTAGAGCAAATATAATGTAACAGGTTATTGATGGAGCTGTTTGATGGTAGGAGAGTAGGAGTTATGATTTATTGGTGATTATTTTAAGTCTCCATTTGCTTCAATTTTTAATGGTTGGGTAGTGGCATGGGGACCACCCACAACTTAAAAAAAAATAAGGACTTCATCGCACTGAAGCTTGAACGAACTTCATCCCTCATGTTCTTTTGTGTGGGGGAGCTCAGCTGCTTGCGGTCGCTCTATGCACCAGTCGCATTATTTATTTATTTATTTAACGGAATAACCATTTTACAAAAATATATTACAATTAATCAATTAAGATGGTAATTAAATTAAAACACAAAGTTATTATAAAAAAATAATAACATACATATTATATAAAATACAAAAATAAAAATAAATACATAAGGAATAAATAAGATTACAAGGATGTTACGAGGAATACTGTGATAAATCAATGTATTTTAAATGGCGCTTAAATCTATTATTATTATTACGGGAAGCATTCTTCGCCTTACGTCCAAAATGTGGCCACTGCCACCCCCTGTCCCACTGTTCTACCCACCGCAGGTGACCAGTGGCGTACCTTCAAATTGTAGGCCCGGAGGTAAACCTATATTTTCGAGCATTCTTTTTCACTTTCGGGTATGAAATCTGCTGATTCTCGAAAACCACTACAATTTTAAAAACCGGAACTTGGTTTCTTTGTTGTTTTCTAACATTTTGTTAGTAAATCAATTTCATTTTATAAATGTAATAAAGACGAAATATAGCCTGCATATGTGAATATTCAACCTGTTCGTGACTGCAAAATTAAGAGTCACGAACAGGTTGAATATTCAGGCTATATTTCGTCTTTATTAAATTTATGAAATGAAACGTGAACAATGAATGAACAATGTACAACATACTATTATATTAGTTAACGACCATTTTTATACTTTATAATATGTAACTTAAATTTGACGAACACATCCGCAGCTTCATGTATACTATTGTAACATGTATTTTATATTGTGGCAAAGTGTAATAAATTGATTTTGATTTTTGATTTTGAAATTGATTTACTAACAAAATATTGGTCGTCTTGTTTATTTATTTATTTGTTTGTTCATTTCATTGTTTCACCATTTATTTCTGCAGCAAATAATAATGTTATGACCGTTTTTGTTATTAATTAATCCTTACGAAAGTATTTTTATTAATTACATATTTTTAGCTAAGAAGTTTTCATTTAACTAGGAAATAGTTTTGGCTTTTCTCCGGAAATATAAATCAAGTATATAAATACACGCGCAGGTCGCTAAGTAAATATAAATTCCCAGGAAATGTAAGTGGATGTACATTTCTCTTTTCCGTAACATCTGCCTACGATGGGTGTTTTTGTCATTTTTATTAAAATGAAAATCTTTCTATTTCAGTAGCTTAAATTAAGTAATTTTCATAACCTTAACAACAATTTTGATCCATTTTGTTTAAACATTTTTTCCTGGCACGAATATCCGGAGACATGATCAACTTAAAAAAATCAAAAATATGTGTTTGGTCTCATTTAGAAATGATTTTAATGGCCACAAATGTTCTTCATGGTAATGGATACTGATTTTCCTGATTTCCTGAAAATTCTAATTAAAACGTGCTTGAAAAAATTGTTTAAACAAAAGGGAAAAAAGACAGTTCTCTAATTCTTATGTAATATTTTTAATAAGACTATCAAAAACATGTATGGCCATCAAAGTCATTTGTAAATGAGGTTAAACAGTAACTTTTGACCTTTTTAAGTTGATCGTGTTTTCGGATATTACGCCTTTCTGGAAGAAATTGTTTAAACAAGATAGAAGAAATTATGATTTAATATTGTTAATAAGACTACTAAGAATATTTATAGCCATCAAAATCATTTCTAAACGAGGTCAAACAGGAACTTTTGATTTTTTTTTAGGTTGGCCGTGTTTTCGAGCATTATGCGTTTGTGGAAGAAATTGTTTAAACAAAATGGAAGAAAATTTTATTTATTATTGTCAATAAGACAATTAAGAACATTTATGGCCATCGAAATCATTTGTGAATGAGGTCAAACAGTAATTTTTGATTTTTTTAAGTTGACCATGTCTTCTAATGTTACGCGTTTCAGGAAGAAATTATTTAAACAAAGTGTAAGAAAAATGGTCCTCCAATTGTTATCTAATATTGTTAATAGAACTATGAAGAACATTCGTGGCCATCAAAATAATTTGTAAATAAGGTCAAACAGGAACTTTTGATTTTTTTTTAAGTTGACCGTGTTTTCGGATATTACGCGTTTCTGGAAGAAATTGTTTAAACAAAATGGAATAAATTATTGTTAATAAGACTATTAAGGACATTTATGGCCATAAAAATTATTTGCGAATAAGGTCAAACAGTAATTTTTATTTTTTTTAAGTTGACCATGTCTTCTAATGTTACGCATTTCAGGAAAAAATTATTTAAACAAAGTATAAGAAAAATGGTCCTCCAATTGTTATCTAATATTGTTAATAGAACTATGAAGAACATTTGTGGCCATCAAAGTCATTTGTGAATGAGGTCAAACAGTAATTTTTGATTTTTTAAGTTGACCATGTCTTCTAATGTTACGCATTTCAGGAAAAAAATATTTAAACAAAGTGTAAGAAAAATGGTCCTCCAATTGCTATCTAATATTGTTAATAGAACTATGAAGAACATTCGCAGTCAACAAAATCATTTGTAAATGAGGTCAAACAGTAGCTTTTGATTTTTTTTTTAAAGTTGACCACGTTTTCGAATGTTACGCATGATTTGAAATTATTTAAACAACGTGTAAGAAAAATGGTCCTCCAATTGTTATCTAATATTGTTAATTAACTATGAAGAACATTCGCGGCCATCAAAACTATTTGTAAATGAGGTCAAACAGTAATTTTTTATTTTTTTTAAGTTGACCACGTTTTCGAATGTTACGCATGATTTTAAATTATTTAAACAAAGTGTAAGAAAAATGGTCCTCCAATTGTTATCTGATATTGTTAACAGAACTATGAAGAACATTCGCGGCCATCAAAATCATTTGTAAATGAGGTCAAACAGTAATTTTTTATTTTTTTTAAGTTGACCACGTTTTCGAATGTTATGCATGATTTTAAATTATTTAAACAAAGTGTAAGAAAAATGGTCTTCCAATTGTTATCTAATATTGTTATTAAAACTAGGAAGAACATTCGTGGCCATCAAAATCATTTGGAAATGAGGTTAAACAGGAATTTTTGATTTTTATAAGTTGACCGTGTTTTCGAATATTGTGCGTTTCTGGATGAAATTGTTTAAACAAAATGGGAGAAATTATTATTTATTATCGTTAATAAGACTATTAAGAACATTCATGGCCATTAAAATCATTTCTAAATGAGGTCAAAAAGCAAATTTCGATTTTTTGAAGTTGACCGTGTTTTCAAATATTATGCGTTTCTGGATGAAATTGTTTAAATAAAATGGAACAAATTATTATTTATTATCGTTAATAAGACTATTAAGAACATTCATAGCCATTAAAATCATTTCTAAATGAGGTTAAACAGCAAATTTCGATTTTTTGAAGTTGACCGTGTTTTCAAATGTTATGCGTTTCTGGATGAAATTGTTTAAACAAAATGAAACAAATTATTATTTATTATCGTTAATAAGACTATTAAGAACATTCATAGCCATTAAAATCATTTCTAAATGAGGTCAAAAAGCAAATTTCGATTTTTTGAAGTTGACCGTGTTTTCAAATATTATGCGTTTCTGGATGAAATTGTTTAAACAAAATGGGAGAAATTATTATTTATTATCGTTAATAAGACTATTAACGACATTCATAGCCATTAAAATCATTTCTAAATGAGGTCAAACAGCAAATTTCGATTTTTTTTAAGTTGACCGTGTTTTCAAATATTATGCGTTTCTGGATGAAATTGTTTAAACAAAATGGGAGAAATTATTATTTATTATCGTTAATAAGACTATTAAGAACATTCATAGCCATTAAAATCATTTCTAAATGAGGTCAAACAGCAAATTTTGATTTTTTGAAGTTGACCGTGTTTTCAAATATTATGCGTTTCTGGATGAAATTGTTTAAACTAAATAGAAGAAATGATTATTTATTATTGTTAATAAGACCATTAAGAACATTTATAGCCATCAAAATCATTTCTAAATGAGGTCAAAAAGCAAATTTCGATTTTTTGAAGTTGACCGTGTTTTCAAATATTATGCGTTTCTGGATGAAATTGTTTAAATAAAATGGAACAAATTATTATTTATTATCGTTAATAAGACTATTAAGAACATTCATAGCCATTAAAATCATTTCTAAATGAGGTTAAACAGCAAATTTCGATTTTTTGAAGTTGACCGTGTTTTCAAATGTTATGCGTTTCTGGATGAAATTGTTTAAACAAAATGGAAGTAATTATTATTTATTATCGTTAATAAGACTATTAAGAACATTCATAGCCATTAAAATCATTTCTAAATGAGGTCAAACAGCAAATTTCGATTTTTTTTAAGTTGACCGTGTTTTCAAATATTATGCGTTTCTGGATGAAATTGTGTAAACAAAATGGGAGAAATTATTATTTATTATCGTTAGTAAGACTATTAAGAACATTCATAGCCATTAAAATAATTTCTAAATGAGGTCAAACAGCAAATTTCGATTTTTTGAAGTTGACCGTGTTTTCAAATATTATGCGTTTCTGGATGAAATTGTTTAAACTAAATAGAAGAAATGATTATTTATTATTGTTAATAAGACCATTAAGAACATTTATAGCCATCAAAATCATTTCTAAATGAGGTCAAAAAGCAAATTTCGATTTTTTGAAGTTGACCGTGTTTTCAAATATTATGCGTTTCTGGATGAAATTGTTTAAATAAAATGGAACAAATTATTATTTATTATCGTTAATAAGACTATTAAGAACATTCATAGCCATTAAAATCATTTCTAAATGAGGTTAAACAGCAAATTTCGATTTTTTGAAGTTGACCGTGTTTTCAAATGTTATGCGTTTCTGGATGAAATTGTTTAAACAAAATGGAAGTAATTATTATTTATTATCGTTAATAAGACTATTAAGAACATTCATAGCCATTAAGATCATTTCTAAATGAGGTCAAACAGCAAATTTCGATTTTTTTTAAGTTGACCGTGTTTTCAAATATTATGCGTTTCTGGATGAAATTGTGTAAACAAAATGGGAGAAATTATTATTTATTATCGTTAGTAAGACTATTAAGAACATTCATAGCCATTAAAATAATTTCTAAATGAGGTCAAACAGCAAATTTCGATTTTTTGAAGTTGACCGTGTTTTCAAATATTATGCGTTTCTGGATGAAATTGTTTAAACTAAATAGAAGAAATGATTATTTATTATTGTTAATAAGACCATTAAGAACATTTATAGCCATCAAAATCATTTCTAAATGAGGTCAAAAAGCAAATTTCGATTTTTTGAAGTTGACCGTGTTTTCAAATATTATGCGTTTCTGGATGAAATTGTTTAAATAAAATGGAACAAATTATTATTTATTATCGTTAATAAGACTATTAAGAACATTCATAGCCATTAAAATCATTTCTAAATGAGGTTAAACAGCAAATTTCGATTTTTTGAAGTTGACCGTGTTTTCAAATGTTATGCGTTTCTGGATGAAATTGTTTAAACAAAATGGAAGTAATTATTATTTATTATCGTTAATAAGACTATTAAGAACATTCATAGCCATTAAGATCATTTCTAAATGAGGTCAAACAGCAAATTTCGATTTTTTTTAAGTTGACCGTGTTTTCAAATATTATGCGTTTCTGGATGAAATTGTGTAAACAAAATGGGAGAAATTATTATTTATTATCGTTAGTAAGACTATTAAGAACATTCATAGCCATTAAAATAATTTCTAAATGAGGTTAAACAGCAAATTTCGATTTTTTGAAGTTGACTGTGTTTTCAAATATTATGCGTTTCTGGATGAAATTGTTTAAACAAAATGGGAGAAATGATTATTTATTATCGTTAATAAGACTATTAAGAACATTCATAGCCATTAAAATCATTTCTAAATGAGGTCAAACAGCAAATTTCGATTTTTTGAAGTTGACCGTGTTTTCAAATATTATGCGTTTCTGGATGAAATTGTTTAAACTAAATAGAAGAAATGATTATTTATTATTGTTAATAAGACCATTAAGAACATTTATAGCCATCAAAATCACTTCTATATGAGGTCAAACAGGAACTTTCGATTTTCTTAAGTTAACCGTGTTTTCGGATATTGCGCGTTTCTGGAAGAAATTGTTTAAACAAAATGATTGAAATTATTATTTATGATTGTCAATAAGACTATTAAGAACATTTATAGCCATCAAAATTATTCCTAAATGAGGTCAAACAGGAACTTTTCAGTTTTATAAGTTGAAAGTGTTTTCGGATATTACGCGTTTCTTGAAGAAATTGTTTAAACAAAATGGGAGAAACTATCATTTATTATTGCTAATAAGACTATTAAGAACATTTATAGCCATCAAAATCATTTCTAAATGAGGTCAAACAGGAATTTTCGATTTTTTTTTAAGTTAACCGTGTTTTCGAATAATATGCATTTCTGTAAGAAATTGTTTAAACAAAATGGAAGAAATGATTATTTATTATTGTTAATAAGACTATTAAGAACACTTATGGCCATCAAAATAATTTCTAAATAAAGTCAAACACTAACTTTTAATATTTTCAAATTGTTCATGTCATGTTTATTTTCATTAAGGCTATTTCTCAAACAGAACTTCACGAACACCTACTTCCTAATCTAATCAGTTACTGTTCAACTGCATTGAAGTGTTCTTACCCACCCTGATAAAATCTTGATCAAGAGCAATGAAAAAAAAAATGCTGACCACACAAAATGCATTATCCGATAACTTTTGAGGTGTTCGCAAGTTTTCGGCGACGTCGGCATAAATTGTCACCTAGTTTTCCTTAATTAGATTTGTAGACCTACACGGGATCCATTCTGGTGGCAGTCAACCCTTATAAGGCCATTGACATCTACTCGCAGGTAAGCAAGTATCAGTTTTATAATTTAAGTGCTCGTTTAATATGCGCGACGTGCACTGTGCTTCCTCGTATTGTCCGTCGCCATTGTCCAGGTTAGGACTGCTTCTTAAAAAAAAATGGTATTCACGAATGGAAATGCTGTTGTCATAATCGGTTTAATTTTAGCGGCGTGCGTTAACAATGGAAGAGAAATTGCGCAGATGATATGATAGATAGTTAAGAATTTAATTGGGTGATCAGGGTCTAAAAAAAAATGCAAATTTGATATATTTGTGTTAATATGAATTACCTGAAAATTTGTGACAATCCTAATATAGGTCAGAAGTCAAAAAGAAAAAGCTTTTCTAGTTTTATTGAATGGATATGGAATCTACAATCATGTGATTTAATAAAGTCTCTTCTATTTCACTTCTATTTGTAAGAAACTAATTCCTGAGATGACTTAGAAAGGGGTTGGTAATTCGCTTAACTCCTTTGTATGTAAATAACTATTATTTCCATTTAATGCCCTCTGTGGGGCAATTTTTAAAGCTCCTATTATACCTACGCTTCCTTTTCCTCTATCAATTCATTGTAATGCTGCCTTGATTACACACTCCTTATCCATTTTGCACGTCCTTTCAACTTCAGTTTCAGAACCTTTCCAACATCATCCCTTAGTTGAGTTCCATTTATCCTAATCTTTCCATTAATTACTCTCAAAGCATCGTTGTTTTCTTCGTTCTTAATTCTTTCTCTTAAACGCTTATCATCATTCTGATTATTTTCAAGTTTCTTTAGTCCTCAGGCCATTTCTGATTATTTCTTGCGCGCTCTCTATCGATACGTACAATCAACAATATGTAATAATAATAATAAAGCACCTAATTTTGTTCAATTTGTATCGAAATATTTTCTGTTTTAGGAATATGTATCCAAGTACCAAGGGAAGAAAATGGGCACGGAGGAACCCCACGTGTTCGCACTCGCCGAAGCGGCCTACGTATCTTTACAAACTATACACCAAAGCAAAGGACACATGAACCAAAGTTTAGTTATAAGTGGAGAAAGTGGTGCTGGGAAAACGGAAAACACGCGATTCATTCTGCAGTACTTATGCTCCGTAACCAGTGGCGTATCGACGTGGATAGAACAGCAAATCATCGAAGCAAACACCATCTTAGAAGCTTTCGGTAAGCAGATGTTTTGTTTTTGTTCAACTGCTCAAAAAATTAAAACTAAAATTTTTAAAAATCCATATCTCTGTTGAAGATGGATTTTCAAAAACCAAATTGATTTTGAATAAGCGATACTTCGGCCGTTTAGGATGATTTTTTATGGAATTTTGTCTGCACGTTTTATATTTTTATCTTGTGGTTCACACGTTACTAACACGCCAGTCAAACTAACTCTATGGAAGCTACCACTACACTATAATAAAACAAAATATCTAAACATAATAACGATTCTTCATTTGATATTTTAGGAAACGCCAAAACTGTTCGAAACAACAACTCGAGCAGATTCGGAAAGTTCATGCAGGTGTGCTTCGACTCGCGCTGGATGATAGCCGGTTGCATCATCCAGGACTACCTCCTGGAGCAGTCCAGGTTGACGTTTCAGGGTCCCGGCGAACGAAACTACCACGTCTTCTATCAGCTGATCGACGGCGCGAAGCACAACCAGGAGTTCGCCACGCAGTTGCACCTCAAACCCGCCGAATTTTACAAATACCTAAACCAGTCCGGCTGCACCAAGCTTCAAGAGGACGCCAAAAGCTTAGATAATCTGCGCTTGGCTTTCAATGTGCTTCAAGTACCTCAAAATATGTGCAACGGGATATTCCAAACACTGTCGGCGATTTTATGGCTGGGAAACTTGACATTCCAAGTAAGAAAACTTAAAAAAATATTACATTTCAGTCTATAAAATCAGTACACTCCACAAATGTTTATAATCTAAGGACTTGGAAGAAATTTTACTCTAACTTAATTTTGGAACGAATTATGATTTTTTTATTTTGGAAAAGAAAAATTTCACATGGTAAAAATATTAAAGCTTTCTCATCATAGCTTTTTAGGTCAATATTTTTATGCATCAAATGTCCTTTCCTGAACCCACTTTGTGATATCTTCATTAACTTCCAGTGACGGTTCGTGGGTTTTTTTTCTGGTACAGCCGAGGAACAAGAGGTAGTACAGATAGGTAGGGTCAGTGCAGAGACGGCTGGCTGCGTGACCGCACCTATCTGTATTACCACCTCTTGTTCCTCGGCCGTACCAGAAAAAAACCCTCGAACCGTCACTGTTATCTTCTCTGTAGTTTTGTTCAATTTCTGTTCTAAAATTGCTTGATACACTTAAGAAACTCATTAAGAAATATCGCAGCGTAGATTGCAAGATGAATCTTCATTTATTAATTTAGAATTTTGATCACGTTGTCTTCGGATTAAAATGGAATATCGATATATCATTATCAAAAGAATCAATCGAATATGAACTAATAATTTACATTGTAGGACGTCGACGGAGAAAAAAGTGATTTAACAGAGGACGACATCGAAATTTTACAAACAGTCTCAGGATTGCTCGGTTTGGAAATGGAGAATTTGAAGCAGGTGGTGTTACTGAGGCAAATCAACGTTCGGGGGAATATAACTGAGATTCCGTTGAAGTTGCAAGAAGCCGGGGAGAACAGGCACGCAATGGCCAAAGCTTTATACTCGAGGACCTTTGCCTGGTTGATCAACCACATTAATAACTGCACGAATCCGGGACAGGACGCCACCAGATTCCTCGGCGTTTTGGACATCTTCGGATTTGAGAATTTCACAGTAAACTCCTTCGAGCAGCTGTGCATTAATTACACAAATGAGAAGCTGCATAAATTTTTCAATCATTACGTGTTTGCACTCGAACAAGAAATTGTAAGTATTATTTTTTTTTTAATTTGAGATCGTAGATAGATTTATTATTTTGCAGTACAAGTCTGAAGAAATTGAGTACAGACATATCGAATTTACCGACAATACGCTTTGTTTGGAGTTGTTGGAAAAGCCGCCGAGGTGTATTCTGAGGTTGCTTTCGGAACAATGCCATATGCCTAGAGGATGTGATGCTTCATTTGTATCGAATCTGCATGCCGAATTTGATAACCACGAACGATATTATAAAGGTAAGTTGACGTAATATTTTGGTCATGTTTAAGTATAGAATACAAATGCTTTAGATAAATAGATAAACATCTTTACTGGCTTCATCCATATAAGGGTAGTCAAGTATTAAGCCTTTTTCTCGCTAGATGGCTTTAGAGTCGCATCAAGTTATGCTTACAATTAGTTTCAAATGAAAGCAGTCATCTGACAGTGGTAAATGTGCAAAAACTGTTGGAATTCGTTTATTCAAACTTAAAGAGCAATTAAAAAATATCGGCTAACTGGTCAACAGATGGGTGTCATCCTCCATCATAACGCCAGATTGGCATCCCTCAACAACTGTTGCAGAAACATTAAGTAAATGAAAAGTAGTCGAAATATATAAATATTAAGTCTATTCATAACTCTTCAAAAATTAAGTGTGTGATTGTTACAGGTGATGATAAACGCAAATGGGAATTGGAGTTTGGGGTGCGGCATTACGCAGGAGGAGTGCTTTACAACGTCCAAGGCTTCGTTGATAAAAATAGAGACGTCCAACAGGACGTGTTTTTTGATATCCTTTCCAGAAGTACATCAGAATTCATACAAGATTTATCCACATATCAAGACCTGAATTCCTGTGGACCTGGTAAAGGTGCAGGTAAGTCTCGATCGACAATTTAGGATATTAGAACAATTAGGTGCAGCTACAGCTTCCTTCAGTAATCACCACACTAATTTAAATCAGCTATAAGTGCCGGAGGTACCTTTAAGGTTTTATTTGTAATATTCATTAACAATATGATTAATCGAATATTCTTAACCTAACACTAGCCTCGTATCAAACTAACAATTTGACATTCCCTAGCAAATGGTGCGTCCACAGTTTCCAGAGGAACGAGCAAAGGAAAACTAACGGTATCCGATACATTCAGGCACCAACTCCAATCGTTAGTCGACGTATTGCAATCCACCACACCGTGGTACGTCAGGTGCATCAAGCCAAATGCAAACAAAGACCCAAATAATTTCGACAATACTCTAGTCTTAGACCAATTAAAATATTTAGGTATGTTAGATATAATACGCATAAGGAAAGAGGGCTTTCCCATACACATGGACTTCAACGACTTCATTGCAAGATATCACTGCCTGTACAAAAACAGATTACCTCAAGATGCGCGAGAGGCGTGCAAGGCGCTCATAGAAAGTCACAAGGTACCAAAGACCGAATGGCAGATCGGCAAGACCAAAGTTTTCATGCGCTCGCACGTTCACGAGCCCCTGGAGGACACGAGGAACAAGATGCAATCGAAGATGGCGATTTTGATACAGAAGACCTACAAGACGTACATAGCCAAGAAGGAATATCGGCAGATTAGAAAGGCGGTGCTGAAGGTGCAGCACGCGTACAAGGGATGGAGGAGCAGGATCGACTTCCTGAAGAAACAGAGGGCCGCAATTGTTATACAGAGCCATCTGAGGGGTGTGTTCGCGAGGGAGGTGGCCGCAGCCTTGAGGGAGATGCGCAGGGTCGAGGAGGAGATGAGGAAGAGAGAGCTGATGGAGGAGGAGAAGCGCGCCAAGGAGGCCGAGATGGAGAAGCAGGCGAATATGGAGGAGCAAAAATTGGAACTCGAAAAGAACGAGAAGTAAGTATGATATGTTAAATAGGAATAGTTGAAAACATGCAGAATATGTTCTAGGGCTGCGGAGAAAGAAATAGCGGTATTATCGCACATGGCCGAGCAATTGAAACCGAGATTAACGGAAACGGTGGCTGAAGCTGTTGACCTGGACAACTTATTCGCATTCCTTTCCGACGTCCAGCCGCAACCAGAGAAAAACAGTAACAAGATCATAGACGAAATTGGCGAAAAAATGGATGAGCTCGTTGAGGACTTGGACGTTGAACTGGAGACTGTCATCCAGCAGGAATTGGAAGGTTTAGCCCAAGAGCAGCAAATACCCACACCTCCGAAAATGGGATTACCTTCGTTGCCCGAACCAACGGAACCGCCACCTCCTCCACCCCCAACGGAAGACACTCCGCCACCGCCGCCGGTTATTATTCCGGAGGATGTTGTTACCGATAATTCCACAAATGAACCCATTTATGAGGCAGTTTTGCCGAGGGATGATTCCACGTGTGTGTCGCCGCCTCCGTTGCCTGCACCTCCGAGGATACCGTCGGAATCTCCACACCAGAGTCCACCAGCGTCTAGATCTAATAGCACTGGGGTGAGTACATTTGGATACAGCATTATATCGTGTTCAAAAAAAAAAACCCCAGTGTGCCATGATTTTTTACTTTTAAAAATTTAAGTTGGCACACATGTTAGGAATTGACATACAAAACGTCAGATCGTTCTAAAAGTCACAATTATTCCGTGCTCACAATGGTTAACAGCAACCAGCAAAAACGTTTCTTGTTGAAAGTTATTTCCGAAATGGGACTAAAGTAGACGGAAATTGGGTGTATTCATTCGACACACCTATGGCAGAGTTTCAGGAAGAATTTCCTAAAGTTCTCATTATTTATGATGAATTTAAAAATACCTTATCACGATCTGTTGTATTATTTCGTGAAACGGGTAGTATTCTCCGTAAACCAGGAAGTGGTATACCAGTCAAACGTACTCAGGATGCTATTAACACAGCCCAAGGAATTTTGGAAGGTGAACCTACTTCTTCTCTGCGTCGTTTATCACAGCAAATTAATTTATCGGTACCAACATGCCGCAAGTAACATAACCTCAACATGTGTTACCAACTTAAATTTTTAAAAATAAAAAATCATGACACACTTAAAGTTTTTTTTTAATGAACATACTTTACAATGATCCCAAAGGATTTGCGTATTTGTATTTAAAATGGGAAGAATTTTTAATCGGCCCCTTTTGACTTTTATTTGTCCAGGATGAAGATCGGGAACATTTTCATTTTCTTTTGATCGACTATTTACTATTGTATGATCTATACAGTCTTTTTCAACCTGTTTGAATACGAGACCCCTTTATCAGTCAAAAAATTCTGGAGCCTTAATAAAACTATGTCGGTGATTTCAAAGACTATGTTCCGTCCTGTATGCACCCTGGTGCCCAAGCGGGTAACTGTATAAGTATACAGTTGGGGTATAAATATTGCACCACAGCTGTCAAGGGTAATACGGTCAATATTAACTACGCGATTTGCGATAGTATCTGAAGTGTATCAGCATCTCAAAAATAGAACCACGTTTCGATAGATTATTAAAAAATAAACAGGCACAGCCTTCTCACTGAAATTGAAGTTTTTTAATGTAGTGTAGGACCTACAAACTCTGCTTTTTTCTTGAGGCCCACTTGAGGGTCGTGACCTACATGTTGGAAAAACTTTGTTCTATTGTATGAAAAAATTTGGTTATATTCTTCTTGAGCAAACCCCTTCTAGATTCATCTTATGAACATGTTTACTATGCAATTTGTCTCCTCATTTCCCCTCCAAGTAATTTCCAGTAACCATATGTGTAAATACATCTCACTGTCATGATAACAAGTTTAGATAAAGTTTTGCTACTCAAGTTTTCCCACTTTCTGTATTTTTGTAATCTACTCCATGTATAGACCTATTCATGAGTAAGGGCGATTTACGAACTAAGTTCGGAACATTCAAATAATATTGGTAACCTTCTCTACTACCTGATAACCGAGCTGATATTCCCAAGACGTACGATTTCGTCGGCCGTATCCAGAAAACACACACGCGGCCTGCGTAGCTCGGTCTTAGACCGAGCGGTAGAAGGAGAAAGAAATAGTTTACGGACAAGACACCCCGACCGTCATCTCTGTTGAATAGCTCTATAGAATAATTTATTATTTACATACTTAAGGCTTGCATATTAGTAAATGAATTGAATGTTTTTTTCTAGCCTAATTCATGGCGCTTCAATGGAGAGCAAGAACAGAACAACGCGGAAAGGGAGCAGCGTCGCAAATTCCGCGTGGAGAAGAAGCTGCAGGAATTGAGTGAAGATCAAGAGAAAGAGACCGCGTTAGATGAGGTCTACCACGACATGTTGGAGTTTGCTGAGAATTTCTATAACTCGCACGAGCGCAGTCCAGAAGGAACTCTGATGGCCACCCTCACCAGGAAGCGACCGAGCACGGAAATGATACCGAAATACGAAATGCTTACCTTTTACAAAGGAAACAGCATTCCGAACTCACACATCCATATGTACGATCCGGATAATGTTAACATTGCATGCACTGTCTTCAGGGTAAGTTTAGTTTATCGTTACTGGTTTATTTTTTTATGTTATGAATTATACTTTCCTTATGATTTTCACTTAGCCAGTGAAATCGAAGGTCAAATACATGAAACTAAAACTACATAATATGATAATGCGCACGTGAAATTCCGCCTCACTCTTGTAACTGATATCAGTCACTGACGAAACAATTTTAGGTGTGTGTGGATGACATTCAAATTTCCTATTAACCACTTCGCGCCCACGCTACTTTGATTGGATTGCAGCATAATCTAGGGTTTATTGAAAAATTACTTTTTTGTTGTTGTTACGGTTTTCTACGAAATATTATTCCAATGTCATAAACTCATTTTTACAAAAATAATATGAAAAAATATTCCATAGATGGCGCTAAAGCGGTAATTTTATCTTATTTGTAAAATATCTTTTTTTTGCTTGTCGCCACATGTGGCGACTTGGGCGTGAAGAGGTTAAGTCTCTCTCATTTCGGTTCTGAAGAATGCAAATCCTGACTATGAATGTAACTGTTTCACTTTTACACTGTGTGACTTCATGCCAAAATGATCTTAATTAGCAATCACGCAGGGAGCAGTAATATCATGGATCAAATATAGTCATGATGCTAAGATTATTGTAATCTTTGCACCATGAATATAGTAGAGATGGGCCCGTGTGCTCTATTCTAGTCACTCTTGCATTAAGTCTATAAGCTGAATTTTGGCACAGAGTTGCACCTTTGTACTCTCTTTAATCGATTTATGAGGGCATCACTGTTATTACTCTAAACCAGGGGTCTCCAAACTACGGCCCGCGGGCCAAATGCGGCCCGCGACCCCAACGAATCCGGCCTACGACAAGCAGTTACATGTTCCGTAAATATCACATTTTAAAATTCTACAACGATTTTTTGTTATAGGTTTTGAAATTAGTTATAAAATTGATTATATCTTGACCCACTAGGTTATGAAGAATTGTATATATGGCCCGCGATGGAAAAAGTTTGGAGACCCCTGCTCTAAACTTATGCAGCACCTTTATCATTTCCCGTTTCAAGATTTAATAATGTGATTTAGGCTGTAAACATTTTTTTTATTCTTCTAGGACATTTACAAATATATTCGTGGTGAACTGAACACGGAAAAAGAACTCGCCGTGATCCAAACCGTCATCGGTCACGCTTTGGAAAGGGAGGAATTGAGGGACGAAGTCTTGGTGCAATGTGTCCGCCAAGCTACCAACAACCCTCAACCGGAATCCACCGAGAGAGTGTGGTTGCTGCTGTGCTTGTGCGTGGTTTCTTTTCAACCGTCCAAGAACCTGTACCGGTATTTCGTGTCCTTTCTGAAGAAAAACCTGTCGCAGGGAGGACGGATTTCGCAGTATGTGCAGTGGTGCTTGGATAACTGCAACAACAACAAAATTACCGTGCGTGAACATCCACCGTCGTCCGTTGAAGTCGCTGTAAGTAAATCATAAAACACATAATTATTGATGGACTTTAGGTGCATATTCTGAACTTCATTTATCAAAACCAGTGACAGCTTGCGGAGTAACTCTCGGTACGGCCAAGGTAGCACAGGTGGCAATACAGATACGTTTGCAGAAATGGCTGGTGGCGTGAGTGTACCTATTTGTATTACCACAACTGCTACCGCGACAGTACCCTGAGTTACCCCACGAACCGTCATTGATCAAAACCACTGCAATCCATTCTTTTTATTAAATAACCTTGCATAATTTTAATTTTAGTAATTATACTCTAAACTTAGTAATTATATTGTAATACTGTAAATAAATAAATTTCAAATTTCAAATAAATTTTAAATATAGTAGAATGCGCCACAATACCCTGAAATTAGTTAGTTTTTGTTAAATATAGGTAAAAAACAAAAAAAACAAAGATATTACTAAAGTAATTTAATTTTATCATCATTTCTTTCATTTATTTAGGCTATGAAACGATTGGGCACCATCGTTTGCCGCTTCTTTTTCTTGGACGGCCGAACGAAAGCAATTGACGTTCACCCAACTGACACAGCGGGTGATGCGGCACGGAAGTTGGCTGAACGTCTGGGCTTGCGCACACTGGAAGGATGGGCCATTTACCAGAGCCGTACGGATGGTGAAGAACACGTGAGGGCACATCATTACTTGTATGATGTGATAGCAGCATGGGAATTGTAAGTTTTTAAATTTTTTTATATTGTCCTTTGTAAACCTAACCTAACCTAACCAATAGATATCAACCCATCTAACCAATCGATATCAACCCATTACTTTCCATCGAACTCAAGCGATTACAACAAACATCATGAGCGGCCCGTTGGTGTAGTGGGTACAGGCGAGCGCTTGTGCTGGTTGCACTGCGTGCCGTAAAAAAAAAGAAAACATGAGCTTAGTGGACACTTAGTGGCAAGTTATTTATTTTAGAAAATGCATCTGAGACAAGCTGCTCTGTATTAATGGTAGAACAGATATTTAGCAGTCATTGCATTCTGTTTCACTAAATATCTTTTTTCTACGTCCGTTATAAAATGTACAGTTTTTTTCATTAATCTGCGTTCATAAAATATGTGATTCCTGAACCCTTCAAGTAGCGTGAAAAAAAGTGCCATAACGGTTCATTTTTTCACTCTTTTGCGTGAAAAAAAGTGCCGTAGCGGTTCATTTTTTAACGCAACTAAAAAATTGTTTGCGCAAAGTGTGTCATGAACGCTTCACAACACGCCGCGAGTTCCGCCGATAAATATCAAACATTCGTTTCCGATCAAGAAAACTTGATGATTATTATTATTTTCTTTATTTAAAACAAGTATAATTACTTATAAAAATTGATTAAGGTTTTATCAAATTTATAAATTTATTTAAAGTTACGGACGTAGAAAAAATGTTGTATGAAACTCGAGAGTAAAGCAACTTTTTTTCACTTGTAGGAATTGCCGCACTCGCCTTCGGCTCATGCGGCAATCTTTCCTACTCGTGAAAAAAAGTATTACTTTACTCACTTGTTGCATAAATAACTATTAAAGTTCCTTACAAAAAATTATATGTCATGGGATGTAATGGATTATCAAGTTTAAATTTTTGTATTCTTCTAAACTATTTTTATTTCAGGAATCAAAATAAACTGAATCCCCCCGTGACAGGATTGGCTACTTTAGGACGTCGCAGTGGTGGAACGACAGTGAACGGTGGGGAAAATAGGTTTATTTTCAAGAGAAGGCTCTTCAGATCGAATCGGGAACTGAGTCAGGATCCAGTTGAGGTCAATTTGTTGTATGCTCAAGCTGTACATAGTGTGGTTAAGGTAAGTTAAATCTAGAAACTTAGGAATTTTGAAACACAACAAAACTGATTTATTTATTAACTTAATCATCAATCAATTTTTTTTTTCTGATTGAAACAATATTGAGTGATATTACCTTAGTTACGATATGTCATAACACACTTATATTTCCCTAGGGAAATATGAAGTGTTCATATTTCCCTAGGGAAATATAGACATCAAACAATTGTCATTAGGAGCTTCTCGCAAGAATTGTTTTAATTGCTCTCGAGACAACACCTCCGATTTCTTAGGAAGGTATCCTTTATGGATTTTACGGGAACCAAACATTTACGGTCTTTCATCGCTTGCGTTAACACATAGTTTGACATTTCACCAATTTATGAAACAACGCAACTACCAAAACAAGTCAACCATGATATTTACAAACAAGGCCCTTAGCAATGTTACCAATCTGATGAATTCAATCATTTACAATCCAATATTTTCCCATTTACAGAACAATACTCTGTCAATCAGAAAAAAACTATTGATTACAACACGGGAAATATGAATACATTTCCCTTGGTTGTCTATACATCCCTCGGGCTTCGCCCTCGGGATGTAACTAGCCAATCTCAGAAAATATACTATTCATATTTCCCTAGTTGTAATAACAGCTATTTTTCATGTACTTTTATTGACTCCAAAATTTATTTACAATCCGTCTGCCGATAATAGGTAAATGTTGTGAAGGTTTAATTTTGTGATGTGGAAGTTAACTCCAGTGAGAAACTTCTCTGTGTAACTAGTTTATGGTTTGTGGAAACCACGGAAACTACACAAGTTGAACCTATTCATTAGGTCTGTTGGGTAAAAACGTTTGAGGCGGCACATTTCATCTGTATTGTCAAACAAATCGGGAACAAGGGTATTTGGATGGTCACTATTTCTGTTTCTGTGTTTTTCACTATATAGGGGTCACTTCTTCCTTTATGAACGGGGTTTGCAGATCTGTTTCTATCAGTGGGAACGCACCAAGGTGCATTTGTTATTATACATAGAACCGTTTTGTAAACGTTGCACTATTTCGAGGTTAGAGTTGCTGGGTGTGCCCCACAACTGAATTCTGTATGTCCGTACCGGTTTCAAGATGGATTTGTGTACGAGGAGTTTGTTGTCGAGGTTCATCTAAGATTTTTTGCCAATTAGCCTGTATAATGTAGTTTCAGTCCCAGTTGTTTACGTTTTGTAAATATATGTTTCTTCCATGTTAGTCGTCTGTCCAGGTGTAGACCGAGGTATTTTGCTTGGTCTGCTTGGGCTGACACTTGTCTTTTCTTAGTGTAAAGGTTACATACAGAGATTTTACCTTGTTCGCTTTGATTTTCCATTTTTTTAGCCAAACTCCTAGTTTGTTCAGATTTGCTTGAAGGTACTCTGATGCTATTACTGCGTCTTTGTGCGATCCCAGCACTGCGGTATCGTCTGCAAATGTAGTAGCAAATGTTTGTCTTGTGGTTGGTACAGTAAGCACAAGACTGGGCTGATCATGCTGCCTTGTGGTATACCTTAATGATCTATAGGTTCGTGTATTCGTTGTTGTGCCTAATTAGGAAGAAGACTTTAGTAGTTGGTAAAACTGATGCGGTAGGATTTTCTTTAGCTTGTAGCACGAACCTTGGTGCCATACTTTGTCAAAAGCCTGTCTAGTATCTAAAAAAGCTCCTGAACAGTTCCGTTTAGTATCTAGGTTTACTACTCTGTGCACGTGCTCTACAGTTATATGTTTTTTCCGAAAGCCAACTGATGATGTGGTATTAGCTTTTCTTCCTCTGGCATTGGTTGAAGTCTGTTCAGGATCCACTTTTCTAGTACCTTGGACAGTACTTGCAGCAGGCTGATGGGTCTGTAAGTGTCAGTTCTTCAGGTTTTTGCCCAGTTTTTGGATCATGATTATTTCTCCTGCTTTCCATTAATTAGGAAAATAATTAAGTTTTAATACTGCATTAAATATCTTCAGGATCACTTTTAGTCCCTTTTTGGTCAGCTTCTGCAATATTCTGCCTGTTATTAGGTCAATGCCTGGAGCTTACTACTCTAAATATGAGGTATAAATGTGGGTTATACGACTTAAGTTCTTATAATAGACTAAAACAACATATAAACAGGTTTCAGGCTACAGGCTACATTCTACATATGCAACAAACTATCACAAACTATATTCGCTAATATGTATTTTCAGTGACTCATGAGTTTTCCATCACCTCATACTATAGTCTTAAAAAGTTTTGATTAACCATTCCTCATCTTCAAGAATGTCATTCATGTTGTGATTTTTACGTTGTGCTCTGGATTATCATTTTATACCATGATGGAACTATGACCAACACTTGAACATGTATGACTTCATCACTGCAGTAAATATTACAATCATATAAATTCATCTGATGTAGAAACATTTTTCACACAAATTTATTTTCAATGTTTTTAAATACTATGTAACACATCTTATTACAGAATGATGATTTCCCAGTGACAGAAAAAGTAGCCTTACAACTAGCCGGCCTACAAGCTCAAGTGGCACTGGGCGACCCTAAAGACAACAGTAAGCTCGAATACTACACCGACATCGACACCTACCTGCCGTACAGAATAAGCCGAACGAGAGGCGACGATGTCTGGGTGCCCATCATAGCCCAAGCGCACCGCCAGTACGGGGCCGGAAGAACCGAGTTGACAGCCAAAGCGCTGTACCTATCGTGCGTGATGCAATACCCTCTATACGGAACGACAATGTACTCGGTGACATACCGAGGGTATTGGTCGTACGGTAATTCGTTAGTATTGGGCGTCAACAACTCCGGGATAATGCTGATAAAGCCCGACGATAAGTTTGTGCTCAACGAGTATCCCTATCACGAAATCGAGAGTATCATGTTGGATCCGAGCGATAGTTTCATTACGATCACTCTGCAAAGGCACATGAATGACAACAATCATAAGTGTTTTGTGTTCGAAACCACGCAGAAGAATGAAATTGGGTCGCTTATAGCTAGTTACTGTCCGACTTTAGCGGGATGGATTACTGAGAATGAAGCGCCTCAGAAGAAGGCTAAAGGTAGGGTACACTTTTTGAATGTGTTCACTTGTTTATTTTAAAATTACCTGAAAATAACTATCGTTTCTTAATTTTGCAGTCACGAACAACTTAAATATTCACATATTCACGCTATTTTTCATCTTCATGTCATTTATTTAATGCATCTGCAACAAGTGAGGTCTGAAATTTATTGATAACTATCACATTGAGTGGTCACAATCACTGTCTTAATTAAACTTTACTGTTTTATTACAGCGATGACGAATGAGGATCGCGTTCGGTTATACCACAACCTTGTCAATTGTCGAAGAGCTCTAGTGGATAACGATATCCTGAGAAAACCAACGGATACATCGGGTAGCTTCTTCCGTAATACGCTTAGACGGCTGAGCAAGCACAAACTGGATAAACTTAGACAAGAACATGGAGGGGACAGTGGGGAAACCTACAAAGGGTTCCATTACTCGTTCTGGGCTTTCAGTAGGCAACCGCTACCGCAGACGATCAGTAGGTTGCCAGAAGCCGAAGACCAAGTGATGATGCAAGTGTTCCAGATAATACTAACATACGCGGGATTGGGCCAAAATGGTAATTGTTTTAGAATAGAATTATTTTTTCTTTACATTCGGAATAAGTTGCAAGGCAGATTTTAGTACAAGCAAGTTGTTATAGCAACATCCAGTGGTGGCTCAGGGCGTGTCTCATAGTACGGCTAGCGTACTCAACACATTGAGTGAATCCATCAGTGACGGTTCGCTAGGTTTTTTTTGGTACGGCTGAGGAACAAGAGGTGGTAATACAGATGGTAGGGTCAGTTGCAGAGACGGCTGGCTGCGTGACCGCACCTATCTGTATTACCACCTCTTGTTCCTCGGCCGTACCAAAAAAAAACCCCCGAAACGTCTCTGGAATCCATCCAACCTGCATCTATCTTCTATCGTGAGTCATGCCACCAGCCACCAGTGATAAATTCCCAGATTTATTTTGGAATATTTATAATGATTTTTAATAGAGTCACTACTAGGGTGTTGTTATTCCTATTGAAAACACTAATTAATTGTATTTCCACTTTTCTTCAGTCACTGTGGTCTACACATATTAGTTCTATATTTTTTCATGTGCTACGATTTGCCTTTATACTTCAAAACATGGCCGAATGTAAATTATAGTCTGTATAACTAGTTACTGGATTGACTTTATAGTTCCTTCGGCCCTCAATAAATAATGGACAAGTCACCTTATAACACACTGACGCTGTGCAAGGTTTCAAAATGTTGAATCATCATGCAGATAAAAATATATATTTCCGTCTACTTGATGAAGCCACTGTGTGGTGGAACAATTGTCATAGAACAATAAAAACATTTTTAAACTTTTCACATCATCAGTATTTTATTAACCAGTTAGCTGTGTTTTGACGAGTATACTCGTCATGAAAAATGGCAATATTTTGTGTTATAACAAGTACCTAACGACATAAACACAAAAAATTGTCATTTCTTCTTTGCTGTTTTTGGCGAGTATACTCGTTATGAAGAAATGGCAATATGACAAGTGCCTACTCGACATTACGCAAAATATTGCCAATTCTTTATGATGAATATACTCGTCTCACAGCTAACTGGTTAAGTAACACCAAAGAGGATTATATAAAGAGTGGCAATGTAATGGACTGAATATGAAACCGAGTTTTCGATCCAATGATATATCTGTTTCAATCATTCTTCTCCGTCGCTCAATCCGTGATTGGCAAAATAATGGGAGAGATAACACCCCGCTGATGATTGGCAGTGAAACCATCCCCTCCCGTGGACGTAAGACAAATATGAAATTAGTCCACCAATAACAGTCGGAGCGACAGACATGGAATTACTATCAATCCTTCCCTCTCTGTTCTTAGTTAGTACTGAATCCGGAAACTAGAGGCTCGGTTCTAAAACTGGATCCAAAATCAGTCCATTACATTGCCACTCTTTATATAATCCTCTTTGGTAACACCATAGAGTTTCAACAACTAACAGCTTCACCGATCCAATCTCTATCTTTCTAAATTCATTGGCCTTGGTGTGTTTAATTTAGCAGTGTTTATATAGGACACCCTGTTGAACAGTTACATCATCTTTTGTTTTCTTATTAACAGGAGAAGCCATTCGCCGTGCTGAAGACGAACACGTTTCACTCCTTCAATCCATTCTCGAACGTTGCATGCGCAAAGAGTCCCTCCTCTGCGAATTGTACCTGCAACTAATCAAGCAGACCACAGACCATCCGGATCCGAATTCCAGGGTGAATTTACGGCATTGGGCTTTGCTATCGTTAGCGTGCTCCGTCGTCCTGCCCCCCCACAAAGCAGTGAGAAGATATCTGATAGCGCACTTGAAGAGGTGCAGTTCAGACTACGTAACGGAGGAGGGCAAGTTCGCCAGGTTCGCCGAGAAATGCCTATCGAAAACGCAGGGCACCAGGAGGAGGCAGTGGCCGCCGAGCAGGGAGGAAATTCTGTGCACCATCAACCGGCGACCGGTCTACGCCAGGTTTCACTTCATGGACGGGCAGTATCATTCCGTCGAGTTTCATCCGTCGGCTACGGCGCGGGATGTTTTGGAGACGGTTAGAGATAAGATTGGGTTGAATTCGGACGCTAAAGGTACTTTCAATTGCATTTTACTCGATAGCAGATTCATGGTCTCGTTTTAATTCCAGGATATGCTATTTACGAAGTCCTAGGAAACTCCGAGAGGAGTTTAGCCGCTGAGGAAAAGGTGGCCGACGTGATGGCTAAATGGGAGAGATACAGGGCTGCCACCGCGAACAACACGAACACCCAGTCGAAGCGTACCCGGCCGCAACATCACTTCTTCCTGTTCAAGAAACATCTGTTTATGGATAATTATATCAATCTCAGTGACTCGGTGGAGAAGGAGCTGCTCTATCATCAAGTGTTGCATGATTTAAGAGCTGATCGGTTTCCAATCACTGATAAAGAAGCTGTGAGTAGTCGAAAACAAGTATTTTATTATTTATTGATTATTATTTCTAACAATAAACGTGGTTAGAAGTCTTAGTTGATTTGTAAAAGGATAGCTCCACACAGGCACGCACCCAGGGAGGTGGTTATCGGGTTTGACCATTAACCAGTAAACCTGGCCATAATAAAATAGTGCTTTTTAGAATTTTAATTAATTGTAATGCCATTGCTATGTTACACTATTATTTATGACAAATTCATAGATTTTCAGTCCCCACATATATTTATGTGTGTATTATATGCGCACCGGGTTCCACACAAATTTTGCACAAAAAAATACGTCCTTGAACCAGTGACGCCTCATGGGGTGACTCATGGTACGGCTGAAGTAGCAGAGGTGGCAATACAGATAGGTAGGATCGGTTGCCGAGATCTGTATTGCCACCTCTGCTACCTCGGCCGTACCATGAGTCATCATTGCCTTGAACACTATTTGTTGCTTCAGTTCTGTTTCAGAAAACATTTAATTTTGAAACTTCATTTGTTTTTCAAAAGTCTATATCATGTGTTTACATATTTTTATACTGATGTCTTTGTTTCAGATGATGTTAACTGCATTGCAAGGCCAATTGGAACTGGGAGACTGCGACGAAGTATTGCACGACTATCGCACAATCGCATGCCATTGCTTACCGGCAAGATTAGTACCTGGATTACCGCAAGAGGGTGTTGCCATGCACCATCAATCACTTCGTGGGATGACACCTTCCGAAGCGAAACAAGCTTTCCTGAATCTCATCCAGAGCTGGCCCCTACACAAAGCCACGATATTTGATGTTATGGTAAGTTATTTATATTTTTGATCAACCATTTTAATCATTTCAATTCAGATCTACAGCGTGTATTATTACTATTTCATTAAGTTATAAAGTATGTTCATTAAAAAGAAAACTCTAGTGTGCCATGATTTTTTAATTTTAAAAAGTTAAGTTGGTAACACATATTGAGGTTATGTTCCTACCGATAAATTAATTTGCTATGATAAACGACGCAGAGAAGACATAGGTTCACCTTCCAAAATTCCTTGGGCTGTGTTAATAGCATCCTAAGTACGTTTGACTGGTCTACCAGTTCCTGGTTTATGGAGAATACTACCCGTTTCACGAAATAAGTGAAAGAGATCGTGATAAGGTATTTTTAAATTCATCATAAATAATGGGCACGTTACGAAATTCTTCCTGAAACTCTGCTAAAGGTGCGTCGAATGAATACACCTAATTTCCGTCCAATTTAGTCCCATTTCGGAAATAACTTTCAATTAGAAACGTTTTTTGCTGGTTTCTGTAAACCATTGTGAGCACGGAATAATTGTGACTTCTAGAAAGATCTGACGTTTATGTCAATTCCTAACAAGTGTGCCAACTTAAATTTTTAAAACGAAAAAGTCATGGCACACTTGGGGTTTTTTTTTAAGGAACATACGATAGTGTCGTGTGAGCCACAAAATTTTGTTTCAGAGTTGGCTGTGAGACAAATGAGATATGTCGCATATTATTACGTCATGAGACTAGAATTAACCTCAGACATGACTGCTATGTTTCTCTCTCTCAGGCATGGCCAACTCAGATACAAAATTCTGTGGCTCACACCTTATTATTAATGCCTGTGCTGCTATCCCAAATTGAGCACCGGATTTAATTTTGATAATGACATTCTAACATCTGCAATTACTAATAAATAAATCTCAATAAGAATCCAAAGACCTCCCAAAAATTGAGCACTGGATTTAATTTTGTCATTTAATGACATTCTAACATCTGCAATTACTTATAAATAAATCTCAATAAGAATCCAAAGACCTGCAAATAAGGTTTTAGTAATCTGGATGGTGGTGGGTGTGTCCTAACTCATAATCTTATCGGTCAAACAAAATCCAGAAATTTTACAATTGTACTAATCTACAGAAAAGGAGACTAAAACAATAATTCCGTTTAATTGGTTTACACTATTTGGCTTGTAGAGTGGAGCCCACCCACAACCTTCCAATAAACTATCCTAGCTACAAATTCTGTTCCTTGGTATTTATTCAACTGGCAACATCAGCAATTAATTAGAAAGAAATCTCATTCAGCAGTCACATCGGCAAATTTCTGTTGTTAAAATATTTGGGTTGTGGGATAGAGCCCACCCACCATCATTCACAGATTCATTTTTGCTATAGCTATAAACTATGTTCTTTTATTATTTTTTTTGTAATTTTATGAGTCTTTATTGCAATTTTATTTATTTCATCCGTGTAGCTAGAAAATATTTATTTTATTTTATGATTTGTTTTTATTGGGACACTCTTCGTTTAAAGATATAGAGGATATGAAGTTTAGCAGATGGTCTTACTAGGAGGAAATTTGAATTGCAAGGGCTGCATTCGTGATGTCAAAAAAGATCTTTGGCAGTCCCTATACAAGACCGTCTGCTAAATGGCAACTCAACTTCGATTGCTGTTTTTAACAGATTAACAAAGATTCTTATCAAATTCATCGATAACAAGCCGAATTTTGCTCCTTGTGATTTAGTACAGGACGGCAAATTTGAGTTGGCCAGACACGCAGAGAGCAAGCAAGCTCTCTCTCTACAGCCGGCCGAGTAATAAGCAAGCACAAATTCTTCGCGTGCGCTATTCATTTACAACTCTATCGGGCGCTCTCCTCCACATAATTGAATGTACCAGGCGCGCGAACTCTTCACGAAATCTATCGAGAGCGCCCTTCGAAGGTTCCGCCTACAATTTTGCCACTGCGCAACGGCAAGTTATGTTTGCCGTCCTGTACCCTCTGAAGTGAAGCTCATTTACATACATACCCATGTGACTGAAGAGTGTCGCGATTGATGGTCAAATTATCGAACAAATATAACCACTACTAAGCTTGTTTGCAGATTGGATAGTTTTCATACATTAACAATGTTTTTAGCAATCGTTTACATCGAACTGGCCTCGCGTCCTCTGGTTGGCCGTCGACCAGAAAGGCCTGCATCTATTGGAACATCGATCGCGCAACGCCCTTTGTACTTACGACTATGCGAGCATCTTGAGCTACTCGCCGGCCTTGAACTGCCTCATGATCATCACGGGCAGCGCTTGCAAGCAAAGCAAGGTGATCCTGACGACGGCGCAATCCTTCCAAATCGCCACGCTCATCAAGGAGTACATGGAGGTCCTGCAGAGCGACATGAACGACGTAAAGAAATTGCAGCAGCCGAGAAGCAGGCCGGTGAGCACGTTGCACCAAAATAACATGCTTGTACCGCCCCAACCCAGCTAGAAGAGGGTTCATTTCGCTGATCAGGTAACATCTGCTGTATATTAAATTATTTATTTTTTTGCCCAATAATACGAGAACGTTATTTTAAATAATATTCCTGTACTTTGGTTCCCTATACTGTTGGATAATGTGTGGACGCAACAATTGCATAATACTAGGTTATGTACACGTTGAATTTGTGTGTAACAGCCGCAGTTTGTGGATCTTCTTAGAGGAGGCCGACGGAGATGTTGCTCATGCTGTACTACTTACTCTTATAGAGGAAGCAAATATTGCGCTGCTGTTTTAATCGAATTTTCCTTCTGTAGCCTCCTCGTCGAATTTCCACGAGCCGCCGCTGGTCTGCAATGTAAATTTTAAGCATGGTGATGGTTGCGACCGTTACTACGTGGTAATTCATTATAGAAACACTGAATAAAATACTTACCACGGTTTATTAAAATTTATAAATTGTGGTAAAAAACTTAGTAAGCGTTTTATTCAGTGTTTCTAAATTTTAAGATTTCAATTTAAACATACACGAAAAATGTAAGTTTTCAGTTCAAATACATGCAGTAGTTAGGTCAAATATGAGCTGTGGGTGAAAACAAAGGTAAGTGACAAAAACGTAATTTTGAAAAACTTTTATTTTGAAATCAATTAACAGTGTCCCAAAATTATATTTTTGTCACCTAATATTGTCAACACCAGCATTCTTCAATCCTTTTACGGCTAAGATAATGTGATCTGGTTTCCGGATTTGTTAATAAATAAAAAACAGGGCAAAAGACAGAAACACAATTTTGAAATTTTTGGCCGAGAAAAGGTGACAAATCGTATCTTGTTTTGAGTTGTAGAGATTACGTGACAAAAAGCTGAAAAGGGGGGAAAATTAAAAATGGGAGGTATGGTCACCATCAGTTAAAGACAGTCCTAAATTATGTAAAGCCGTAATGGCGAGAACTGTCCTATGATTAATTTATTACGGAATGTATGGTTCAAATTCCCACAGACATATGTTGTAGCTCTGGTCCATCATCAGCCTGAAATTTACTGAAATGCACCAGACTGTCCTGTGGCTGGTGCATTTCTTATTTTTGAAAACACTGCATAGCAACAGTGTACGATACAAACAGGTCAGTAGATGATGCAAGAGCAAGTATCGCCACCACGCAATCCTATTTAATGTTAAAGGGAACATTAATTGCAAGGAATATTATTTATTTCCAAACCAACAGCAATTGTTACACTTTCAGCGAAATATGTATAAATATGAATAACATAATGATATCCACAAAATATAAATAAATTGCACATAATAGGCATACCTGCTATTCCATTCCCTAAACTAGGGGTCAGTAACCTAAGCTAATATTCCGGCTTGTATGCATTTCATAAAAGTATTTTTCAATGTATATATGTCAATGCGATTGGGCAAGCTCTGAAATCATTAGATATTTTAACGTACTTACATACATCACGTCACCCTTTTCTGAATCAACACTAAATTTTAAAGTGTCGAGCAAAATGTTTAAAAATAATAACATTTTATTTTCACTTTAATTATATTTATATATTTTGCCCTACTCTAACATCACTCACATCACATCACCTTATTCTGATTTTACTCTAAATTAAAAAAAAAATACTATGTATTTCCAAAGTAATATCATTTGATTTATGCTTTAATTATATTCACTTACATTCATAAAGTTGTTAATGTGTTTATTTCGTCTGAAAACTTGGTCAAAAAAGGGGGAGATAAACGATGCTATAGATTGCCATCCTGTTTGATGTAAATCTTCATCTTTTCTTGAATTTTGGGAATTGGTTAGGTAGCTAAATAATTCTAAAGTAATATCATTTTATTCACCCTTGAATTATATTCATTAAGGCAAGTGTAGCAAGTCGCGAGAATACAAAGATGAATGGTCGACGATTAGAATTGAGTTTTTATCTTTGCAAGGCAATAACACAGCGGTTGACAACCCAAGTGCATTTTAATGATTTATATGGCCGACTTGTTAGTGTTCAATTTTCCAACGATTGTACTCTTCAGTATTTTGTTTTATGCCATAAACTTCACACGCTTTACAATAAGCAGACTAGAATTTTTTCTAATGAATCTTATTAGAGCCACATCCAGAATAATTCATTTATTTATTTAATTAACGGTAGCACCTTTTACACAAAAAACTTACACTTAAAAATAATCATAACTAATATAAACTAAAACAAATACTAAAATAATACTCATGATCAGAGTGTTTATTGCATAATTTGCCCAATCCGCTGTCCGGAGTTTACCCAAACAGCCTTAGCATACCGACCCCTAAACGAATTCCCAATGATAACTTGTAGACGAAAACGATCAGAACGATTATTTAAACAAGCAGAACTGAAAGAGGTGTACAGACTTTTTGGAAACGTTACCAAGTTCAAGTTGAGTTATCATCTGGTGAAAAACGATAAACTTTTTATTCCAGCTTTTATGATCCATTTTTTATATATGCGTACGTTGTTTACAATTTTTTTGAAAAGACATATAACGATACACTTGTAAGAACTGATTTTTCTATTTTCACTTCGTAATCGCAGCACTGTAAAGAAATGATATCACTTGTATACATTTAAAGGAGGTTATATTTAAAGTATTATATTGTACAAAGACTGATTTTAAAATACTTGGTATATAGCTTGAATATTAAGTTATTTATACTTGATGCCAGAGGAGAGAGTAAACAATAATCAAATCGTATTTATTTTAAATTATACGCGAAGAAAAAACAATGTATAAAATTCGGGCTTCCGTTTTAAAAAAAACCCACATTTTTGCAATAATCGGGCCCAGATTTTATCCTCGACGATTATCATTTCTTGTGTAGTGAAATGAAAAGTTGATTATTGGGTACATAAATTAATAAATTATATATACTAGTCAGTTACTATGTATATAGGATTATAAGAGTTATGCATAGTTTATGGGTGATGATGGTTCCACTCTTAAGTTGTGGAATTCATGCATATTTTTAATGTAGATACGAGTATATATTATAATGTTACGCACAAAGTGTAAATTGTCATGTTTTTTGTTTTGTTTTAACTTTAGATGTAAATCAGTTTCTTATCACAGATAATATTGGGCGCGTCTTAGTAAATTGTTTGTATACCTTACGAAACATAAGTGAAATTATGTTCGTTTTATGGATTTTACAACTATTCTTTATATGTTGGACTGTAAAGCATTGAAACTGTAATCACAATATAATTGGGGGGATATCAGCAAAATGTAATTTTCATAACGTTTATTTGGCTGTATTTTTACATATGAGAAAAAAATTCAGGTTGAGTAAAACACTGACAAATGAGTACCACTTTTTTTTAACTTTATGTGACTAGTTTCAATTACACGGTAACCATTCTGAAACTTAGTTTGAGAAAAATTACCGTAATGGTAAACGTAAAGTTAAATAAAAGTGGTATACAAAAGTTAAGTGTTTCCTTTATATCGAAATTAAGTGTTCGAACAAATGTGATAAACTTCAGCATAAAAATCCCAACTTTCCCATTTGCAAAAGAAAATCACAAGTATTTTAAAATGTTCGTGATTCACGACGTGAATGAATGCTGAAACACAATTATTGGCAGATGAACACATTTACTTTTTGGTAATAACAATTATTAAAAATGAATCAATTGAATTATAAATTATAAAATGGCTACATTGTGATACAAATTTATTACTACTATAATTTAGTGTAAAGATAACCCTCAGACCGTGTATTACCCAAATATGACTCTGATAAGAAACTAATTTACGAACGCCCTAGTTGATAATGTATTGTAATTGTTTTTACAATGCTTTTGTGATTTTTTATACCATTACAATCTCTCAATTTTATGTTATTTATATTATTTATAGATAAGTGTGATTTTAGTTCATGTCGAATAGACATGAATTTCGTGGCGCCGTTTTATTTTTCATTACGGAGGTGTTTCGTAAATTCACCAAATTACCTTTGTGTCGATGGAGTAATGCAAATTTATGTGGAATAAGTGTATATACATATAAAGTACAAGTACCTTAAAAATTAAAACATTCGTTTATACGTTTTCGTCAATTCAGGAACCTACCGGAAAATTAAATTGTATAATTTAAACTATTTGTGACTTATGTAACACTTATGGTTTGAACGTTATCGTTTTGTAAATAACATATTTAATAAAAATATCAGCTTCGTCTTTGTGTTTTATTTAACATCTAGACATTTCAAGGAAGGTAATGGATTTTAATGAAAGATTTTATCAATCGATTTTTAAAACGTAATGAGTTACAGGCGCGCACCCAGATATTTGGCTTGGGGGGGGGCTCACACATATAATAACCCACACACAAACACATGTGATTACAATATTTTCAGTATTTCAACGTTCTAATTACCAAAATCGTAGCCCTTACGACCAGTGGTGTATTGAAGGGGGAACATGGAGGAACGCCGTTCTGGCACCTTTTGAACGCGTTAGTGTTTGTTAATATTTTGTATAGTAAGAATAAAAAAAAATAAAAAAGCTTACAAGGAAAACAATAGTTTGCTTAAAATAAAATGATCTCCAAAAAACTTTCAGCAAGCTGCTTGTGGACAGTCGCGGATTTTTTTTTACTTTCACCACGCGTTCCCTTACTTCTTTGCTCTCACCATGCGTTCCCTTACTTCTTATTTTACCAATACACCACTGCTTACGACGACTGAGCTTTTAAACTTTCAATTAAATCATATTCGTAATTACCGCTGCTTCAGCGCCACGTATCGGATTATAGCTGAACTACCAAGTGGTGATTGCGATTAGCGCCAAAACCCTCGAACTTTATACCTATACCCAAAATGTAAAAATATAGCAAGGAGTTGTATATCAAATGATAGAATATTTAATTCTGAATCGAATGATGCATAAAATAGCTGAGGAAATTAAGTGATTTTGCAGTAATTTGTAAATGAAAAACTACCGGTAATTTAGTTTTCTGTAATTAATTTGGAATGTACAGTAATTTGTAAATGAAAAACTGCTTGTAATTTAGTTTTCTGTAATTAATATTGGAGTGAACAGAATTTTACAGTGCAATAATTATTGGTTTAATTAATAAATAAGTGTATAAATTTCCCTTTTTATCTTGCTTAGTGCATTAAGTTATGTGAAAACTTAATTTCCAATTTTAGATACCCTCTGTTATCGCGAAGATAAACGAACTGATCTATCGTTTTAATATTTCTTTAAAAAATAATTTAATAATTACAAATTATTACAATAGGAGCAGCATTTATGATGCCTTCAAATATTTTTCTTTAATTTCTGATTTTGTAAATTAAATGCTTTAATAAAAACCACCTAATCTCCAGACAGCCCGATATACATATTTGAAGAAGTATACATTTTTAACCCATTCGTAACTCCTCAGAGTTTTTATATCTATAAATATATATAACACTACTTGATTCGGACGGACAAGACACCCCGACCACCATCTCTGCTGAATAGCTCTATATTAAGTGCTTCTGCAAAAAGTGATGGCTTTCATTTAAATGTAGTTTTTAATGTTATATTATTGTCTATGCGTACATAGGGTTGCCTAGAAATTAGGCAATATTTATTATTCCACGATGTTTCTAAGTGTGTTAATAGAATCGATTGAAAGATTACAAGATTGTCAGTATTTAAACGTTTCAATTACCAACATCATAGTTGTGAGCTTTTAAACATTCATTTAAACTGTGGTCATAATTACCGCTGCGTCCGCGCCACGTATCGGATGCTAGTGGAACTACCAAGTGATGATTGCGATTGGCGCCGAAACTCTCGAACTTTATACCTATAACCAAAATGTAAAAGTTTAGCATCAATTTGTACATCAAATGATAGAAAATTTAATTCTGAATCGAATGATGTATAAAATAGCTGAGGAAATTAAGTGATTTTACTGTAATTTGCAAATGAAAATGTAACTGATATATATGTGGGTAATTCAGTTCACTACAAAGCTTAAAATAGAAATTTAAAACATTTTAGAGCAATTTATAAATATATACTGGTTTAATTGATTATTTCACTTTTCGTCTTTCCACTCCATTAAATTATAGGAAAACTTAAATTCTAATTACAGGTTCCCTCTGTTATCGCGAGGATATACCAACTAATTTGTTTTAATATGTGTTCCAACATCAATTAAATTATTAAAAAATATTTGAAAAACTACATGCTGTGCATCAAATTTCTTTTTTAAATTGATATTGCAAATCAAATGATGTAATTAATAACGCATAATCTCTTGGCAACCCTATGTACGCGTAGACAACCTAGAATCTAGGTTCTAGAATTAAAAATGAAAGCCCTCACTGGGTGCAGAACCATGAAATGAATAATATATAAAGATGAGTACTGCAGAGTTACGAACAGATTGTATATTTATATATTCACGCTACCTTTTGCTTTTATTATTAAGATAAGTGTATTGGAGCTACATTTTACTAGTGGCGACATCTATATTTTTATTTCCTCCATTCTTGCATGTCAGCAATTACAGGGACCCTTAATGCTTCTGCATTGTGAATATTGGATTGCCTAAAGTTTAGGCGTTTTAATAAAGCATTTTATCTGTAAAATCAGGAATTTGATATTCAGCCTAATCATAACTGCAGCTTTGATGCTTATTTAATTCATATCATGATTCTGCAACAAGTGAGGGCTTTCATTTTTAATGGTTAATAAATAGTAGTGTACGCGCATATCGGGTTGCCCGGAGATTAGGCGTTGTTAATTAAATTCTTTAATTTGTAAAATCAGGGATTTTAAAAGTTAATAATTACGAAAAGGATTTAATTTGGATGCTTAATAGCCCACAAGTAGTCTTCGGAGTTAACATTTTGGTAATTGAAACGTTAATGTATTGGTAATATTTTATTCTTTTAATCAATTTAAATACATGGGCCTTGAAAAAATTGGGGTATAATAAATAATGTATGCCACAGTTGTGCTGTTAAATTCTGTACGATTATTTTATTTTATCCTATAATGTTATCATGCCCTAGCAGCGAGTTACGTTAAGGTACCTTTAACAACACTAGTGTCGTTAAGAATAGTGTATCTCCTATCTCCTATATATCTCGTACATCGCTCGCGCTTTCAAACTTTTCTCTCGTAATGTAAAAAGCTTCATAACGTTAGTAAATTACTATAACGTTTGAATAGTTTTTATTGAATTTAAGGAATTAATGGCTTAATGACAAAGTTCCATTGAACGTTTGTTAACGTGAATATAGAGGGCTATTATTTTCTGTTCAAGTTTCAGAATCGGAAGATCGAACATAACCACGTTGTGTTTCTATCCCGTTTTTTCTATATTATATTTAAACTGTATAATAACAACGGTATACGTTACTATTAAAGTTGCAAAAGTGTACAGTGTAGAATAGCTAATGGGAAAGAATCCACCAGCAGAAAATTGCGGACATCTGTCCCTTGCTTGTCTCGAGAATAAAGCAAACTGGTTTCGAATGCCAGTGTTTACATTGCCGAATTTGACTGCTGACTTGTATGCGCATTTAGTAGTCTTGGAGGCTTCTTGCACCACTTGTTCACAAATTTTAGTCAGAATCACACCAAGTGCCTAAAACAAATATGAATTACAATACTCCAATAATGGATAGTTAGGAATGCGTTGCTTTAGGCTTCTGAGGCAGGGTATTACTGTGCTGATGAGATCAACGTTGGTCGAAACTGGTCTGCAGTTGTCGATAACGGGGAAACAATAATTCATGTTGTAAATGTCGCTTTTTGACTACTCCCTATAATTGTTGATGGAAAACTCCACTCAATTACGTAAATTAGTAAACCGTTTCAGAGAAACCAGTAGGATGAGCAAAAACACTCAATGCAACCTCTATATCCAAGAAAATTTCATAATAAGTAAAGGTGTTATTTAAAGCTTTATTAAGAAAAAAATGTTTAATCACTCTTAAGTGATGATATAAAGTAATGTGTTATTTTGCTTACATTTTGCGCTACCATCCACGAAATCGAAGAATAAATCCTGCTCATAAATGCATAATGGTCCAACAATAATGAACCAATCATCATTAGTATACAAAAAGTGTTACAGAGGAGCATCATTAAATTGGGCCATGAATACTGCGAATTTATCATTTCACATAAATCGCACAACAAATTATAAGTTTTCCTCATCGTTGCCACAGAATAAATAGTGGGAGATAAGCGATGTTCATCAACACTATCCACATAAAACAATCTTCCAGAATTATCATTAGATACACCAGTCGTACCTTCTTTATTTTCCTTTTGTATACACAGGTTTAAATGATTGAATACTTTATTAACACCCTTGGGAAATTTGTCTAAATTACTAATATGATTGAAATCCCGACGATTACTAGACTTTTCAACATTGTCAGGATTTCCGAAATCATCCAAAATGCAATTAATCACACGAAACCGCCTACTTATTCCATTAAGCAGAACATATTGAAGCATCAAACTTGTACAGATATAAGTAAATTGTAGGTACATATTGAAGTGCGACATAAATGAACCAAAATCATTTACGTCTAACCAAACCATTGTATCAATAGCCACATAGGTAAACATTCCAAGATATACCAAACCAATCTTAACTTTGAACCAATTCAACTTAACTTTATCAGCACCTTGCATTATTTTAATATTCTCATCTACACTCACACATTTCATAGTGAAGTTTTGTAATTTGTCAAAGTTCCAGGAAATGGTCAAAGCGAAAACATTTGATAAGTAGCTTGTTGAGGTAATTAGATGGTGTAACGTGAGAAGGATAATTCCCTTGTGATTATCTTGTATAGTTTGGCGGTAAGTTACAATTCCACTAAAAACTGTTATATTTGTTAGATGTATTAGAGTAAAGAACGACACGTTTCGTGATTTTTTGTTGTAAACTGGTATCAGGCCCAAAAATTTGCAAATTTTTAAGAGTAAAGATATATTCTTTAGCAAGGTGGTCATGTTCTTTCCTTTGTTAGTGATTATGAGCTAGTAAAATAAAAACAAACGATCGGTTACACTGTAATTATTTATAATGACTAGTTAGATAATAATGACCACTTAAGTTCTAAAAATAATCGATGTTTCATAAAATTAACGATTTTCCATGACCTCCACATTGAGTTTGTTAAATACGTACAATACAATCCGGCAAAATAAAAATTTTATATAGGCAGTAAAGAAGGTCATTCACATCTACAATTTCATTTTTTTGTGATATTTTTCATTAAAATTTTTATTAAAAATATTTGATATCAGAAAGATTAAAATAAAATTCATGACGGTTCTTAATGACGGGAAAAAGGGTGGAAAGTAATTATTTTCCAAAAAAAAAAAGTTTCGCCATTTTTTTCCATAACATTACTCGGGAAAAAATGCCTACAAAAAATGTTATGTGTGATGTGTGTGTTCGTGAGTGTGTTTATGTGTGTTCAACTTGATGTGACATAATTCCGAATATTGGGATTTTTAAAAGTTAAATGCAACGTATAGTATAAGTTGAAATTATTTTGTCTTTGCGACTAATACTCCGGTCAACGTTTTTTAACCATTTTCAGGTGGATATTTTTGGAAGCCTTGGTGAATTATATAAATTAAACCTAATACCCTAATCATTTCCTACCCAAATATTTGTGACCCAATAAAATAATTGAAAACGCATCCAAGAATTGCACGAAGATTGACACGATAAGAAGAAGCAAGAAACCGGATCCCTAGAGAAGGTAGTCGACCACACCAACATCTTCTAGAGATTTGACAACTGTAAATTTTGGGCGCCCCACCACCGAAAACAACGGCCCTTTTAAGGGCCATAAAAACTAACTAATTCTAAAGTTCTTCTTTGTCAATGAATGAATGCATGTATGAAAGAAATGAAAGACAAAATGCTCTCATAATAAAATATTGAAAAATGTTAGCCAAGATTATCAGAAGATTAGGAATTTCAAAAAAAATTTACGATTTGTGACAGGAGACCAGGAACGAAAAGAGTAATTTTGCAATTCTAAAATCGATCGAAAATTTTCGGTTCAAAATGTGTACCCTAAATTAATTTGGAAAAATTTTCTGGATTTGTATCAGGAGTATAGGAACGCAAAGAGGTATTTTACTCTTCAAAAATCGATCGAATTTTGCGGTTCAGAATGTGTACCCTAAATTAATTTCGACAAATTTTCTGGATTTGTATCAGGAGTATAGGAACGCAAAGAGGTATTTCACTCTTCAAAAATCGATCGAAAATTTACGGTTCAGAATGTGTACCCTAAATTAATTTCGACAAATTTTCTGGATTTGTATCAGGAGTATAGGAACGCAAAGAGGTATTTATTTTACTCTTCAAAAATCGATCGAAAATTTACGGTTCAGAATGTGTACCCTAATTTAATTTCGACAAATTTTCTGGATTTGTATCAGGAGTATAGGAACGCAAAGAGGTATTTTACTCTTCAAAAATCGATCGAATTTTGCGGTTCAGAATGTGTACCCTAAATTAATTTCGACAAATTTTCTGGATTTGTATCAGGAGTATAGGAACGCAAAGAGGTATTTTACTCTTCAAAAATCGATCGAAAATTTACGGTTCAGAATGTGTACCCTAATTTAATTTCGACAAATTTTCTGGATTTGTATCAGGAGTATAGGAACGCAAAGAGGTATTTTACTCTTCAAAAATCGATCGAAAATTTACGGTTCAGAATGTGTACCCTAATTTAATTTCGACAAATTTTCTGGATTTGTATCAGGAGTATAGGAACGCAAAGAGGTATTTTACTCTTCAAAAATCGATCGAAAATTTACGGTTCAGAATGTGTACCCTAAATTAATTTCGACAAATTTTCTGGATTTGTATCAGGAGTATAGGAACGCAAAGAGGTATTTTACTCTTCAAAAATCGATCGAAAATTTACGGTTCAGAATGTGTACCCTAATTTAATTTCGACAAATTTTCTGGATTTGTATCAGGAGTATAGGAACGCAAAGAGGTATTTTACTCTTCAAAAATCGATCGAAAATTTACGGTTCAGAATGTGTACCCTAATTTAATTTCGACAAATTTTCTGGATTTGTATCAGGAGTATAGGAACGCAAAGAGGTATTTTACTCTTCAAAAATCGATCGAAAATTTACGGTTCAGAATGTGTACCCTAAATTAATTTCGACAAATTTTCTGGATTTGTATCAGGAGTATAGGAACGCAAAGAGGTATTTTACTCTTCAAAAATCGATCGAAAATTTACGGTTCAGAATGTGTACCCTAATTTAATTTCGACAAATTTTCTGGATTTGTATCAGGAGTATAGGAACGCAAAGAGGTATTTTACTCTTCAAAAATCGATCGAATTTTGCGGTTCAGAATGTGTACCCTAAATTAATTTCGACAAATTTTCTGGATTTGTATCAGGAGTATAGGAACGCAAAGAGGTATTTCACTCTTCAAAAATCGATCGAAAATTTACGGTTCAGAATGTGTACCCTAAATTAATTTCGACAAATTTTCTGGATTTGTATCAGGAGTATAGGAACGCAAAGAGGTATTTTACTCTTCAAAAATCGATCGAATTTTGCGGTTCAGAATGTGTACCCTAAATTAATTTCGACAAATTTTCTGGATTTGTATCAGGAGTATAGGAACGCAAAGAGGTATTTTACTCTTCAAAAATCGATCGAAAATTTACGGTTCAGAATGTGTACCCTAATTTAATTTCGACAAATTTTCTGGATTTGTATCAGGAGTATAGGAACGCAAAGAGGTATTTTACTCTTCAAAAATCGATCGAAAATTTACGGTTCAGAATGTGTACCCTAATTTAATTTCGACAAATTTTCTGGATTTGTATCAGGAGTATAGGAACGCAAAGAGGTATTTTACTCTTCAAAAATCGATCGAAAATTTACGGTTCAGAATGTGTACCCTAAATTAATTTCGACAAATTTTCTGGATTTGTATCAGGAGTATAGGAACGCAAAGAGGTATTTTACTCTTCAAAAATCGATCGAAAATTTACGGTTCAGAATGTGTACCCTAATTTAATTTCGACAAATTTTCTGGATTTGTATCAGGAGTATAGGAACGCAAAGAGGTATTTTACTCTTCAAAAATCGATCGAAAATTTACGGTTCAGAATGTGTACCCTAATTTAATTTCGACAAATTTTCTGGATTTGTATCAGGAGTATAGGAACGCAAAGAGGTATTTTACTCTTCAAAAATCGATCGAAAATTTACGGTTCAGAATGTGTACCCTAAATTAATTTCGACAAATTTTCTGGATTTGTATCAGGAGTATAGGAACGCAAAGAGGTATTTTACTCTTCAAAAATCGATCGAAAATTTACGGTTCAGAATGTGTACCCTAATTTAATTTCGACAAATTTTCTGGATTTGTATCAGGAGTATAGGAACGCAAAGAGGTATTTTACTCTTCAAAAATCGATCGAAAATTTACGGTTCAGAATGTGTACCCTAATTTAATTTCGACAAATTTTCTGGATTTGTATCAGGAGTATAGGAACGCAAAGAGGTATTTTACTCTTCAAAAATCGATCGAAAATTTACGGTTCAGAATGTGTACCCTAATTTAATTTCGACAAATTTTCTGGATTTGTATCAGGAGTATAGGAACGCAAAGAGGTATTTTACTCTTCAAAAATCGATCGAAAATTTACGGTTCAGAATGTGTACCCTAATTTAATTTCGACAAATTTTCTGGATTTGTATCAGGAGTATAGGAACGCAAAGAGGTATTTTACTCTTCAAAAATCGATCGAAAATTTACGGTTCAGAATGTGTACCCTAATTTAATTTCGACAAATTTTCTGGATTTGTATCAGGAGTATAGGAACGCAAAGAGGTATTTTACTCTTCAAAAATCGATCGAAAATTTACGGTTCAGAATGTGTACCCTAAATTAATTTCGACAAATTTTCTGGATTTGTATCAGGAGTATAGGAACGCAAAGAGGTATTTTACTCTTCAAAAATCGATCGAAAATTTACGGTTCAGAATGTGTACCCTAATTTAATTTCGACAAATTTTCTGGATTTGTATCAGGAGTATAGGAACGCAAAGAGGTATTTTACTCTTCAAAAATCGATCGAAAATTTACGGTTCAGAATGTGTACCCTAATTTAATTTCGACAAATTTTCTGGATTTGTATCAGGAGTATAGGAACGCAAAGAGGTATTTTACTCTTCAAAAATCGATCGAAAATTTACGGTTCAGAATGTGTACCCTAATTTAATTTCGACAAATTTTCTGGATTTGTATCAGGAGTATAGGAACGCAAAGAGGTATTTTACTCTTCAAAAATCGATCGAAAATTTACGGTTCAGAATGTGTACCCTAATTTAATTTCGACAAATTTTCTGGATTTGTATCAGGAGTATAGGAACGCAAAGAGGTATTTTACTCTTCAAAAATCGATCGAAAATTTACGGTTCAGAATGTGTACCCTAATTTAATTTCGACAAATTTTCTGGATTTGTATCAGGAGTATAGGAACGCAAAGAGGTATTTTACTCTTCAAAAATCGATCGAAAATTTACGGTTCAGAATGTGTACCCTAATTTAATTTCGACAAATTTTCTGGATTTGTATCAGGAGTATAGGAACGCAAAGAGGTATTTTACTCTTCAAAAATCGATCGAAAATTTACGGTTCAGAATGTGTACCCTAATTTAATTTCGACAAATTTTCTGGATTTGTATCAGGAGTATAGGAACGCAAAGAGGTATTTTACTCTTCAAAAATCGATCGAAAATTTACGGTTCAGAATGTGTACCCTAATTTAATTTCGACAAATTTTCTGGATTTGTATCAGGAGTATAGAAACGCAAAGAGGTATTTTACTCTTCAAAAATCGATCGAAAATTTACGGTTCAGAATGTGTACCCTAATTTAATTTCGACAAATTTTCTGGATTTGTATCAGGAGTATAGGAACGCAAAGAGGTATTTTCCTCTTCAAAAATCGATCGAAAATTTACGGTTCAGAATGTGTACCCTAATTTAATTTCGACAAATTTTCTGGATTTGTATCAGGAGTATAGGAACGCAAAGAAGTATTTTACTCTTCAAAAATCGATCGAAAATTTACGGTTCAGAATGTGTACCCTAATTTAATTTCGACAAATTTTCTGGATTTGTATCAGGAGTATAGGAACGCAAAGAGGTATTTTACTCTTCAAAAATCGATCGAAAATTTACGGTTCAGAATGTGTACCCTAATTTAATTTCGACAAATTTTCTGGATTTGTATCAGGAGTATAGGAACGCAAAGAGGTATTTTACTCTTCAAAAATCGATCGAATTTTGCGGTTCAGAATGTGTACCCTAATTTAATTTCGACAAATTTTCTGGATTTGTATCAGGAGTATAGGAACGCAAAGAGGTATTTTACTCTTCAAAAATCGATCGAAAATTTACGGTTCAGAATGTGTACCCTAATTTAATTTCGACAAATTTTCTGGATTTGTATCAGGAGTATCGGAACGCAAAGAGGTATTTTACTCTTCAAAAATCGATCGAAAATTTACGGTTCAGAATGTGTACCCTAATTTAATTTCGACAAATTTTCTGGATTTGTATCAGGAGTATAGGAACGCAAAGAGGTATTTTACTCTTCAAAAATCGATCGAAAATTTACGGTTCAGAATGTGTACCCTAATTTAATTTCGACAAATTTTCTGGATTTGTATCAGGAGTATAGGAACGCAAAGAGGTATTTTACTCTTCAAAAATCGATCGAAAATTTACGGTTCAGAATGTGTACCCTAATTTAATTTCGACAAATTTTCTGGATTTGTATCAGGAGTATAGGAACGCAAAGAGGTATTTTACTCTTCAAAAATCGATCGAAAATTTATGGTTCAGAATGTGTACCCTAAATTAATTTCGACAAATTTTCTGGATTTGTATCAGGAGTATAGGAACGCAAAGAGGTATTTTACTCTTCAAAAATCGATCGAAAAATTACGGTTCAGAATGTGTACCCTAAATTAATTTCGACAAATTTTCTGGATTTGTATCAGGAGTATAGGAACGCAAAGAGGTATTTTACTCTTCAAAAATCGATCGAAAATTTACGGTTCAGAATGTGTACCCTAATTTAATTTCGACAAATTTTCTGGATTTGTATCAGGAGTATAGGAACGCAAAGAGGTATTTTACTCTTCAAAAATCGATAGAATTTTGCGGTTCAGAATGTGTACCCTAAATTAATTTCGACAAATTTTCTGGATTTGTATCAGGAGTATAGGAACGCAAAGAGGTATTTTACTCTTCAAAAATCGATCGAAAATTTACGGTTCAGAATGTGTACCCTAATTTAATTTCGACAAATTTTCTGGATTTGTATCAGGAGTATAGGAACGCAAAGAGGTATTTTACTCTTCAAAAATCGATCGAAAATTTACGGTTCAGAATGTGTACCCTAATTTAATTTCGACAAATTTTCTGGATTTGTATCAGGAGTATAGGAACGCAAAGAGGTATTTTACTCTTCAAAAATCGATCGAAAATTTACGGTTCAGAATGTGTACCCTAATTTAATTTCGACAAATTTTCTGGATTTGTATCAGGAGTATAGGAACGCAAAGAGGTATTTTACTCTTCAAAAATCGATCGAAAATTTACGGTTCAGAATGTGTACCCTAATTTAATTTCGACAAATTTTCTGGATTTGTATCAGGAGTATAGGAACGCAAAGAGGTATTTTACTCTTCAAAAATCGATCGAAAATTTATGGTTCAGAATGTGTACCCTAAATTAATTTCGACAAATTTTCTGGATTTGTATCAGGAGTATAGGAACGCAAAGAGGTATTTTACTCTTCAAAAATCGATCGAAAAATTACGGTTCAGAATGTGTACCCTAAATTAATTTCGACAAATTTTCTGGATTTGTATCAGGAGTATAGGAACGCAAAGAGGTATTTTACTCTTCAAAAATCGATCGAAAATTTACGGTTCAGAATGTGTACCCTAAATTAATTTCGAACAATTTTCAGGATTTGTAACAGGAGACCAGGAACGAAAAGAGTAATTTTGCACTTCAAAAATCGATCGAAATTTTACGGTTCAGAATGTGTACCATAAAAAAATAATTTCTAAAAATTTTCACGATTTGTAACAGGAGACCAGGAACGAAAAGAGTAATTTTGCACTTTAAAAATCGATCGAAAATTTACGGTTCAGAATGTGTACCCTAAATTAATTTAGAAAAATTTTCACGATTTGTAACAGGAGACCAGGAACGAAAAGAGTAATTTTGCACTTCAAAAATCGATCGAAATTTTACGGTTCAGAATGTGTACCATAAATTAATTTTGAAAAATTTTCAGGATTTGTAACAGGAGACCAGGAACGAAAAGAGTAATTTTGCACTTCAAAAATCGATCGAAATTTTCTGGTTCAGAATGTGTACCCTAAATCAATTTCGAAAAATTTTCAGGATTTGTAACAGGAGACCAGGAACGAAAAGAGTAATTTTGCATTTCAAAAATTGATCAAAAATTTACGGTTCAGAATGTGTATCCTAAATTAATTTCGAAAAATTTTCACGATTTGTAACAGGAGACCAGGAACGAAAGATGGTGTTTTTCCACTTCGAAATCGATCGACAATTTGCGAAATGTCCACCCAAAACTAATTAGGAGACTAGGAACGAAGGGAGGTTAAAAAATTGAGAAACGAAAAATGGTACTTTATTTAACAATAAACGAAAAACAAAACATAAAAGAAAGGCAGTTAGAAAGAAAATGCGACTGTGTTGGACAATATCAAATCCCAGAATTATTGGGTATTTTGTGGTTCTGAAAAGTTCAGGTCAAATTGATGTAAAACCAAAAGCAGCTGCTTCGGCGGTCCATAAAACATCTTAATACTTCTCCCTGTTCGTCTTTTAAAATTTTATCCGCTAGTGTGAAACAGCCACATCTTTTTTGCATGAAAACTTTTTGCGTTATTCTTTATTTTACTAGATATTCATAAATAAAATCATTATAATTAATTACAAGTGGAAATCAGTGACGGCTGGCGGGGTGACTCATGGTAGGGCCGAGGTAGCAGTGCTAATACAGATGGTGCGGTCACCGACCACACCTATCTGTATTGCCACCTCTGCTACCTCGGTCATCCCGCGAGCCATCACTGTTTGAAATGTATATAATATTATTTTCTATACAAGTTTCGGAATCAGTTCTTCTTCAGCCAGAGCTGAGTTTTTATCCAGCGTTTGCTATAGTATATTTAAACTGTATAATAACAATTGTATATGTTACTATTAAATTTGCAAAAGTGTACAGGGTAGAATAGCTAATCGGGAAGAATCCAGCAGCAGAAAATTGTGGACGTCTGTCCCTTGCTTGCCTCGAGAATGAAGCAAACTGGTTTCGAATGCAAGTGTTCGCATTGCTGAATCTGACGGCTGACTTGTATGCGCATTTAGTAGTCTTGGAGGCTTCTTGCACCACTTGTTCACAAATTTTAGTCAGAATCACACCAACTGCCTAAAAAAAAATATAAATTACAATAACAGAATAATTGATAGTTAGAAAAGCGCCCATATTCGGGCCGACGTGTTGTTTAAAGATTTTTTGAGAAAAATGTTTAATTACTCGTAGTGATAAGATAAAGTAATGTGTTATTTTACTTACATTTTGAGCCATCATCCACGCCACCGAAGCATACGTCTCACTTACAAATGAATAATTGTCCAACAATAATGAACCAATCATCATTAGTATACAAAGAGTGTTACAGAGGAGCATCATTAAATTGGGCCATGAATACTGCGAATTTATCATTTCACATAAATCGCATAACAAATTATAAGTTTTCCTCATCGTTGCCACAGAATCAATAGTGGGAGATAAGCGATGTTCATCAACACCATTCACATGATACAATCTTCCAGAATTAACATCAGATACACCAGTCGTACCTTCTGTATTTTCCTTTTGTGTACACAGGTTTAAATGATTGAATACTTTATTAATACCCTTGGAAAATTTGTCTAAATTACTAATATGATTGAAATCCCGACGATTACTAGACTTTTCAACATTGTCAGGATTTCCGAAATCATCCAAAATGCAATTAATCACACGAAACCGCCTACTTATTCCATTAAGCAGAACATATTGAAGCATCAAACTTGTACAGATATATGTAAATTGTAGGTACATATTGAGGTGCATCATATAAGTTAGAGCTAACCAAACCACAGTATCAATAGCTACATAGGTAAACATTCCAAGATATACCAAACCAATATTGACTTTGAACCAACACAACTTAACTTTATCAGCACCTTGCATTGTTTTAATAATCTCATCTGCACTCTCACACTTCGTCACGAAGTTTTGTAATTTGTCAAAGTTCCAGCAAATGGTCAAAGCGAAAACATTTGATAAGTAACTTGTTGCGGTAACTAAATGGTGTAATGTGTGAACGATATGTCCCTTGTCCCAATGTTTAATTTGGTGGTACGTTGACAGTACACAAAAAACTGTTATATTTGTTAGATGTATTAAAGTAAAGAACGACACTTTTCGTGATTGTTTGGTGTAATCTGGCATTAGGCCCAAAAATTTGCAAATTTTTAAGAGTGGAGATATATTCTTGATTAAGGCGGTCATGTTCTCTCTGTTGGCAATTATGAGCAAGTGAAATATAATGAAAATATCGGTTAAACAGAAATTATATTAAGTGGTAATAATTTTTTTTTTCTGATTGAAACAATATCGAGTAATATTGCCTTAGTTACGATATGTCATAACAGACTTATATTTCCCTAGGGAAATATGAAGTGCTCATATTTCCCTAGGAAAATATAAACATCAAAAAAATGTCATTAGGAGCTTCTCGCAAGAATTGTTTTATTTGTTCTCCTGACAACAGAATTGTTGTTCCGATTTCTTAGGAAGGTATCCTTTATGGATTTTACAGCTTTGGATTTTACCGGAACCAAACATGCACGGTCTTTCATCGCTTGCGTTAACACATAGTTTGACATTTCACCAATTTATGAAAGAACGCAAAACTCAAACCAGTCAACTATGATATTTACAAACAAGGCCCTTAGCAACGTTACCAATCCGATAAATTCGAAAATTTACAATCCAATATTTTCCCATTTACAGAACAATATTCTTTCAATCAGAAAAAAAGTATTGACGGGAAATGTGAATACATTTCCCTTGGTTGTATATACATCCCTCGGGCTTCGCCCAACCTCGGGAAATATACTATTCGTATTTCCCTAGAAGCAATAAAGAAAAAGCAACATCTTGGTCAGTTGTTAGATCACTGTAAACAATTTCCCACCTTTCATAATTGAGGTTCTTCCGCTTGAGCGTCATGTCGACGTCTGGAAGCGTCTTCGATTGCTTGGAGGTTAGCGTCGAAATTACAGGTGGGCGAAATGACTATTTTCAACACGTAAACAAAATTTTTTCAGTAGTAATATAGGAAGAGGGTGAGAATAAATTGAAAATAATTTGACAGATTTTTCGAAAGCTTGTTCAAAGAAATATGTTTCTCCACACAAAACACCATGAATTGTTTCCAAATATATTTTTTTGGATTTCACCTTCTCTTGAATTTCTTCAAGAGAAACTCTTGCAAATCATGAATTATCACTCATTTTATTACTGACATTTGACGTTTTTATTTGACGCACAACCAATTTTTTAAATTGAAAAATTAATTGTGAACCAATCACAAGCTGAAACATAATGCGAGTAGAGCCAATCGAACTCTACGTGGATGTGTTTTCACGACAACATGAGTTATCTAGAATATGATTGGTTCTAATTCATTCGTTTGGCGGGATATAGTGCATTGGAAATTAGGGAATATAACCGTTATGTTTTTATCCCGCTTTTGCCATATTATATTTAAACTGTATAATAACAATTGTATATGTTACTATTAAATTTGCAAAAGTGTAGAGCGTAGAATAGCTGATGGGGAAGAATCCAGCGGCAGAAAATTGCGGACATCTGGCCCTTGCTTGCCTCGAGAATGAAGCAAACTGGTTTCGGATGCAAGTGTTCGCATTGCTGAATCTGACGGCTGACTTGTATGCGCATTTGGTGGTCTTGGAGGCTTCTTGCACCACTTGTTCACAAATTTTAGTCAGAATCACACCAACTGCCTAAAAAAATATAAATTACAACATTAGGATCATTCATAGTTAGGAATGCACTGCTTAAAGTTGTCAATGTATTTCTGCTCAGGCAGTAATACATTCACAGAGCTGGTGTCAGTGGATGGGTAAGTAAAGACAGATAATTATCAGAGCACAACAAGGTCTCGGATTTGTCCCTCAACTACGTCTCAGCGTGGAGAAGTTTGGTCGGTAGTGTTTTTTGTAACCCTTCTGTTCCCTTTCACTTCCACGCATTCTTCATTCGCGCCCTCACACTCTTCCGCCAGATGCCTCCATGTATCCTTCCTTCACTGACATAATCCACATATCATATACTCCTCCCCCAATCTTTGCACCATGGTCATGCCCAGTGGTGTATTGGTAAAATAAGAAGTAAGGGAACGCATGGTGAGAGAAAAGAAGTAAGGGAACGCATAGTGAGAGCAAAAAAATAGTCCGCGACTTTCCACAAGAAGCTTGTTAAAAGTTTTTCGGAGATCATTTTATTTTAAGCAAACTATTGTTTTAGTTGTAAGCTTTTTTATTTTTTTTTTAATTCTTACTATACAAAATATTAACAAACACAAACGCGTTCCGTTTCTGAAAAAAGGTGCCGGAACGTCGTTCCCCCACGTTCCCCCTCCAATACACCACTGGTCATGCCGACCATCACACTCCTCGTCATGCCCACTGCTCCATGTTTTGTCGGTTTTTGGGTGCGAGTCAAAGGACTGGCAATATGAACGCGTACGTTTATTTGAAAAGATTAAAGGATTGCACGTTTGGCGGTGATTTAACGTTCAAATTATCAAAATCATCCCTCAGAATTACTATTTAAAAGCTTTTAAACATTTTATGTTTGCATTTCCACGTCTTGTCGCCATCTATTCGACGATAGCCGAACTACTAAGTGATGTTTTTGAACAGCGCCAAAATGCTCGAACTTTATACCTATAATCAAAATGTTAATATTCATCAACGCGCCATACACGAAACGATAGACAATTTAATTCCGAATCGAACGGTGTATAAAATAGCTGAGGCAATTTAGCGGTTTTCTTGTAATTTGCGAATGAAAATTAAGCACGACACACTTACCGACATTTACAGTTCACTGTAACTTAAAAACTAAATGCACAACAATTTGCTATATTCTTCAATGAAATACGGGTCCCAACACTTATTACTGATTATTCATTCAACTTTTTATATCATTACTGCACTACAATAAGAGAAATATATGAGGAATCCTAATCTTCATAGAGGGCACCCTCTATTATCGCGGGGCTAAACTACGTTTTCATTTGTGGATTTAATAATTGTTATAATAATGAAAGAATGTTTAAAAACTTAAGAAGAATGTTATCTTATAATAAAATAAATTTACTTGTAGATATTTTCGAATTTAAATTGCAGAAACAATACATTATAATATATCCGCCTAAACACAGGCAACCCGATATACGCAGAAGTACTATTAATTTATTATTAAAAACTTCAAATTTTAAACGTAACAGTGACAAAACCATAAGTGTAATCCTCAGTAAAGCTTTACAAATAGTGCGAATATTTAAGTATTTAAATTGCAGAAATAATTATATTACATAAACGCCAACTTACAGACAACGCATTACACCCATACCTAATATTAATTTATTATTAAAAACTTCCCATTCTAAACGTGACAGGGACAAAACCACAAGTATTATCCTTAGTAAGGCTTTAAAAATAGTGGCAATATTTACGTATTTAAATTGCAGAAATAATTATATTATATAAACGCCTACTTACTGTCAACCCAATACACCCGTAACTAATAATGATTTATTATTTAAAAACTTCCAATGTAAACGCAACAAGGACAAAACCATAAGTGTAATATTTTTAAAGCGTTACCAAGGAGCACACTCATACTTGTGCCCGTATTATGTTTAAAATTTGAAGTTTTTAATAATTAATTAATATTAGTTATTCTATATTGTGTTGCCTGTAAGTAGGCGTTTATATAATACCATTGTTTCCGCAATTTAAATACTTAAATATTCTCACAATTTCTCAAGCTTTACTCAGGATTTCACTTATGGTTTTGTCCCTGTTACGTATAAAATTAGAAGTTTTTAATAATAAATTAATTAGAGTTATGCGTATATCGGGTTGCTTGTGATTAGGCGTGTATATTATAAAATATTGTTTCTGCAATTTAAGTACGTAAATATCCACAAGTGAATTTATTTAATCACGAGACAACATTATTTTTAAGTTTTTAAATATTATTTTATTATTACAACAATTATTACATCCACAAATTATTAAGTAGTTTATCCCCACGATAACAGATAGAGCCCTCTAGTTAGATTATGTTTTCTTGTATATTTCTCTTATTGTAATGCATTAACAATATAAATAGTTGAATGATTTATCAGGAATAAGTATTGTAACCCGTATTTGATTGAAGAATATAGCAAATTCTTCTTTATTGAATTTTTATGTTACAGTTAGCTGTAAATGTCGGTAAGTATGTCGTCCTTAATTTTCATTCACAAATTATAGAAAAACCGCTAAATTTCCTCAGCTATTTTATGCACCATTCGATTAAAAATTAAATCGTCTACCGTTTCATGCACAGCCCATTGCTAAACATTAACACTTTGACAATAAGTATAAAGTTCGAGCATTTTGGCGCTGTTCAAAAACATCACTTAGCAGTTCAGCCACCGTCTAAAAGATGGCGACATGGCACTGAATTCCGAACGAAAAATGTTTAAAAGCTTCTAAATAGCAATTCTAAGGGATGCTTTTGAAAATATAAGCATTAAATGACCGCCAAACATATAAACCTTTAATCTTTTGAAATAAAAGTGCTGTAAAAATTCTGCAATAATAAATATTGCCGCAGCAATTTTTTAATGGTTAAATTGATTTTAATGATTCAAATTGTAATTTACAGAGGTATTAATGGTTTAATAATAAACAATAAAATAAGATTTGTTGTTGTTGGGAAATTAACATTTACTTATGGAGTTATTTTAAACACAAATAACTTCTAAACGTTTATTGATTAGTGTCCTTGTTGGCTCAATTGTACTTATTGTTTCATCACTGTTAGACTTACAAGCGGAAGTTTTAAATATTAACTTAATAGCTTTAAAATATTTTTCGTTCGCATTTCCACGTCTTGTCGCCATCTATTCGACGATGGCCGAACTACTAAGTGATGTTTTTGAACAGCGCCAAAATGCTCCAACTTTATCCTTATAATCAAAGTGTTAATATTCAGCAATGCGCTATACACGAGACGATAGACGATTTAATTCCGAATCGAATGGTGTATAAAGTAGCTAAGGCTATTTAGCCGTTTTCTTGTAATTTGCGAATGAAAATTAAGCACGACACACTTACCGACATTTACAGTTCACTGTAACTTAAAAACTAAATGCACAACAATTTGCTATATTCTTCAATGCAATACGGGTCCTAATACTTATTACTGATTATTAATTCAACTTTTTATATTATTAATGCATTACAATAAGAGAAATATATGAGGAATTCTAATCTTCATAGAGGGTACCCTCTATTATCGTGGGGATAAACTACATTTTCATTAGTGGATTTAATAATTGTTTTAATAATAAAAGAATATTCGAAAACTTAGGAAGAATGTTATTTTATAATAAAATAAATTTACTTGTAGATATTTTCGTATTTAAATTGCAGAAACAATACATTATAATATATCCGCCTAATAAGAGGCAACCCGATATACGCATAAGTACTATTAATTTATTATTAAAAACTTCCAATTTTAAACGTAACAGTGACAAAACCATAAGTGTAATCCTTAGTAAAGCTTTAAAAATAGTGCGAATATTTAAGTATTTAAATTGCAGAAATATTTATATTACATAAACGCCTACTTACAGAAAACGCAATACACGCATTCATAATATTAATTTATTATTAAAAACTTCATATTTTAAACGTGACAGGGATAAAACCATGTGTAATCCTTCGTAAAGCTTAAAAATAATGTGGATATTAAAGTATTTAAATTGCAGAAATAATTATATTATATAAACGCCTACTTACAAGCAACCCAATATACGTGTACTAATAATGATTTATTATTTAAAACTTCCTATTTTAAACGTAACAGGAGCAAAACCATAAGTGTAATATTTTTAAAGCGTTACCAAGCATTACACGTATGCTTGTGTCCTTATTATTTTTAAAATTGGAAGTTTTTAATAAAAAATTAATATTAGTTATATGTATATTGGGTTGCCTGCAAGTAGGCGTTTATATAATACCATTTTTCTCGCAATTTAAATACTTAAACACTCGCACTATTTTTGAAGCTTTACTCAGGATTACACTTATGGTTTTGTCCCTGTCACGTATAAAATTAGAAGTTTTTAATAATAAATTAATTGGAGTTATGCGTATATCGGGTTGCTTGTATATTATAAAATATTGTTTCTGCAATTTAAGTACGTAAATATCCACAAGTGAATTTATTTAATTATGAGACAACATTCGTCTTAAGTTTTTAAATATTCTTTTATTATTAAAACAATTATTACATCCACAAATGATTAAGTAGTTCATCCCCTCGATAACAGGTAGAGCCCTCTACTTAGATTATGATTTCTCGTATATTTCTCGTATTGTAATGCATTAACAATATAAATAGTTGAATGATTAATCAGGAATAAGTATTGCAACCCGTATTTGATTGAAGAATATAGCAAATTCTTCTTTATTGAATTTTTATGTTACAGTGAACTGTAAATGTCGGTAAGTGTGTCGTGCTTAATTTTCATTCGCAAATTACAGAAAAAACCGCTAAATTTCCTCAGCTATTTTATACACCATTCGATTCAGAATTAAATCGTCTACCGTTTCATGCACAGCCCATTGTTAAATATTAACACTTTGACAATAAGTATAAAGTTCGAGCATTTTGGCGCTGTTCAAAAACATCACTTAGTAGTTCAGCCACCGTCTACTAGATGGCGACGACGGGCGGAAATCCGAATGTAAAATGTTTAAAAGCTTCTAAATAACAAATCTAAGCGATGATTTTGATAATTTAAGCATTAAATCACCGACAAACATATAATCCTTTAATCTTTTGAAATAAAAGTGCTATAAAAATCCTGCAATAATAAATATTGCCTACAGACCGGTTTCGACGGTCTGTAGGTGTTCTGTTGGGGGAACAATACTTAATGTTCACATTCATATTGTTATATTTGCCGCCGATGGCAATGTCCATATCTTGTCGGTGTTAAAGCCCCCCGGATTTGTTTCAGTACAGCATTCAGGCAATAGACTCCGCCACTTTGGCGTTTCTACATTTAAAAAGAATGTATTCTCGTCAGCGACAATACTGTGCTGATGAGACCAACATAGGTCGAAACTGGTAGGCAGTTGACGATGACGGGGAAACAATCATTCATGTTTATGTATCATTGTTATAATTGTCGCTTGTTGATTAATAACTGTTGATGGAGAAATCTATTCAATTAGACAATTTAGTGCACCGTTTTAGATGCCGTCTTAATGTTTTTTCTATCCCAATATAGTGATCAGTAACCAGTAGGTTATCGATGAAAATTTCATAATGAACGAATGGCATTTATCAGTAAGATCAGTACAGGTGTACTGATTGTACGTACATTGAGAACAAAATATTTAATTACTTGTAAGTGATAAGTGTTATTTTACTTACATTTTGAGCCATCATCCACGCCACCGAAGCATAAATCTCACTCATAAATAAATAATTGTTCAACAATAATGAACCAACCATCATTAGTATACAAAAAGTGTTACAGAGGAGCATCATTAAATTGGGCCATGCATACTGAGAATTTATCATTTCACATAAATCGCACAACAAATTATAAGTTTTCCTCATCGTTGCCACAGAATCAATAGTGGAAAATGAGCTATTTTCGTCAATACTATCCAAATGATACAATCTTTCGGAATTAAAATGAGATGCACCAGTAGTAGTTCCTGTATTTTGAATATAATTGAATACTTTAATACCCTTGGAAAATTTGTCCAAATTACTAAAATCATTGAAACCCCGACAATTACTAGACTTTTCAAAACTATCGGGATTTCCAAAATCTTCCAAAATGCAATTAATCACATGAAACCGCCTACTCATTCCATTAAGAAGAACATATTGAAGCATCAAACTTGTACACATATATGTAAATTGTAGGTAAATATTGAGGTGCAACATATAGGTATCAACAGCTAACCAAACCACAGTATCAATAGCTACAAAGGTAAACATTCCAAGATATACCAAACCAATATTAACTTTGAACCAACACAACTTAACTTTATCAGCACCTTGCATTGTTTTAATAATCTCATCTGCACTCTCACACTTCGCCACGAAGTTTTGTAATTTGTCAAAGTTCCAGCAAATGGTCAAAGCGAAAACATTTGATAAGTAGCTTGTTGAGGTAATTAGATGCAGTAATGTGTGAAGGATGTATCCCTTGTGACTCCAATATTTCATTTGGTGGTACGTTGATATTACACAAAAAACCGTTATATTTGTTAGATGTATTACAGTAAAGAACGACACTTTTCGTGATTTTTTGCTGTAATCTGGCATTAGGCCCAAAAATTTACTAATTTTTAAGAGTGGAGATATATTCTCTATCAAGGCGGTCATGTTCTCTCCGTTAGTGATTATGAGTTAATGAAATAAAAAGAAAATATCGGCTAAACAGAAATTAGATTAAGTGGTAATAAATATTTGTTTTGTAACAATAATCGATGTGAAATAAAAATTTCATAATGAACGAGAATTTAGTGCACCGTTTTAGACAGTAATATTAAACTTTATGGTGTTTCTATCCTAATCTTGTGATCTGGGCCAGATTATCCTTAAGGTAATATAGGCACTTGCCTAGGGGCGCAAATGACTTGGGGGCGCCGGCGACCAACAAAAACACAACGAATTTACATTATTAATAATTATTATGTATTTGTGAGTTATGTGAAGTTGCGTAATTAAATAATTAAACACAGTTAAATTCCTTACTTCACTCGTTTATTTATGACACTAAATGTACATTTCAAACAGTTAACTATTGAAAATGAACACATCGTGTTCGAAATGTACATTTAGTGTCATAAATAAACGAGTGAAGTAAGGAATTTAACTGTGTTTAATTATTTTATTCATAATTATCAACAAAAATAAAAAAAAAACATATTGTCATTTATTATTGCCCGTCTGTTAGATTCTGATCAAACATGAGATCTGGCTGTTATTTTAGAAACGTGTCAAAATCAAGAACTCTTACTCTTGCACTCTTTAAACTGACGCACAGAATGCTCTGAATTAACAATTAGTGGAACAAAAGAAACCTCCACCACTCTTAATACCATGAGAAAATGATTTTTTAAATTATTAATTTAGAACGTATTCAAAGTTTGACAGCTCTGATAAAAAAAAGTAATCTATGACAATGGACTCGGAATGCTCTATATTAACAAATACAGGAATTCGAGAGATCTCCACTACCATTAATAACTGATTTTGGCCCACCGATTTATTAATTTCGATTTCACCAATCCCTATAGAATAATTTCGATTTAGAACGCTCAAAACGATTCAAAACTATTCAAAACTTTGAAGCCACCTAATTCATAACAATTTAACTTGAAACAAATTTATGAAAAGATTAGGTTTTGCCGACAATAATGGCTACACTTATCAAAACCAAGAAATGTTATATAACTTTTGTTTTCATGGCATTCTCGATGACAACGAATTAAGAATACAATATTCTTTCAATGGTTGCCTTGATTCATTAACAACGATGGAGAGTACCAAAAATGCCTTCTTTTTGGGAATAAGTCTAGAATCGATATGGTATTTTCTTTTGTATTCACAATGCAGGAATTAACATGAAACTTTGAACATAAGTCTTATAGTCTTCTCCGGCAAACTAAAGAACTTTCGGTAAAATTTCGTACAGTGGAAGTGGGTGTTTTAAACAGTTTTTTTTTTGTGATAAATTTTGCTCATAACAATTTTTTGGGACTATTCTTCAGGCTTCTTTTTCAAGACTCTTTTTCAATATGAAAAATATTACTTGCAATCTATACTCCTTTTACAACCCTGGCTGGAGTCGTGTTGGCTGTTATAATCTTCGCCCGCCCAGCCTCTCCCTCTTCGCAAGTACGTGTACTTTCCTCCTCAAGTACAAGTACCCGAAAAGTTACAAAGTAACTATAAGGGTATTGCCGACTTCTACAGCTCTTATATCTCCGAACGGACTATACCGTGTATGATAAATAGGATCGAGGACTCAATATTTAACCTTGAGGAACATGATTTACGTTTTGAATATCATTTATTGAGACACATTGCTTCCGATTACTAAAGTATGTGATAAAAGTAATGTGTTGTTTTACTTACATTTTGAGCTATCATCCATGCCACTGATGCATAAATCTCACTCATAAATAAGTAATTGTTCAACATTAATGAACATATCATCATTAGTATACAAAAAGTGTTGCAGAGGAGCATCATTAAATTGGGCCATGAATACTGCGAATTTATCATTTCACATAAATCGCACAACAAATTATAAGTTTTCCTCATCGTTGCCACAGAATCAATAGTGGGAAATGAGCTATTTTCATCAATACTATTCAAATGATACAATTTTTCGGAATTAAAATTAGATACACCAGTCGTAGTTGCTGTATTTTCCTTCTGTATAAACAAGTTTAAATGATTGAATACTTGACTAATATCCTTGGGAAATTCGTCCAAATTACTAAAATGATTTTCAAAATCATCCAAGATGCAATTGATCACACGAAACCGCTTACTTATTCCATTAAGCAGAACATATTGAAGCATCAAACTTGTACACATATATGTAAATTGTAGGTACATATTGAGGTGAAACATAAATATATCAACGGCTAACCAAACCACTGTATCAATAGCTACATAGATAAACATTCCAAGATATATCAAACCAATATTAACTTTGAACCAATACAGCTTAACTTTATCAGCACCTTGCATTGTTTTAATAATCTCATCTGCACTGTGACACTTCTTCATAAAGTTTTGTAATTTGTCAAAGTTCCAACAAATGGTCAAAGCGAGAACATTTGATAAGTAGCTTGTTGCGGTAATTAGATGGTGTAATGTGTGAAGGATATGTCCCCTGTGGCTCCAATATTTTATTTGTTGGTACGTTGACATTACACAAAAAACTGTTATATTTGTTAGATGTATTAAAGTAAAGAACGACACTGTTTGTGATTTTTTGGTGTAATCTGGCATTAGGCCCAAAAATTTGCTAATTTTTAAGAGTGGAGATATATTCTCTATCAAGGCGGACATGTTCTCTCTGTTGGCGATTATGAGCAAGTGAAATAAAAGAAAATATTGATTAAGCGGAAATTAGATTAAGTGGTAATTAATTACTATCAATAATTGATGTTTCGTAGAATGAAATTGTCAAAGACCTTGGCATTGAGTTTGTTAAATACATACAATTATACAAAAAGTAATCGACAAAATAAAGATTTTATATAGGAAGTAAAAAGGAAAAGCAGATTTTTGATCACTTACATTTTGACCGATCATCCAAGCAACCGAAGCATACATCTCACTCATTAATACATAATTCTTCAACAATAATGAACCAATCATCATTAGTATAGAAAAAGTGTTGCAGAGAAGCATCATTAAATTGGGCCATGAATACTGCGAATTTATCATTTCACATAAATCGCACAACAAATTATAAGTTTTCCTCATCGTTGCCACAGAATTAATAGAGGGAGATAAGCAATATTCGTCAATATTAAAACTCCCATTTACTGTATTTTCCTTCTGTGTATGCTGATTTAAATTAATGAATAATTTATTAATTCCCTGAGGAAATTCATCCAAATTATCGATACTCGAATTACCAAAATAATTGAAATCCTGACTAGAATTTTCTAGATTTCCAAAATCATCCAAAATGCAATTAATCACACGAAACCGTCTACTTATTCCATTCAGTAGAACATACTGAACCATCAAACTCGTACAGATATAAGTAAATTGTAGGTACAAATTGATGTGCACCATCAATAAACCAATAGTATTTACGTTTAACCAAACCACCACATCAATAGCTAGGTAAGTAAATATTCCAAGGTATAACAAACCAATCTTCACTTTGAACCAACGCAACTTAACATCATCAGCACCTTGCATCGTTTTAATATTCCCATCTGCACTCTCACACTTCGTCGCAAATTTTTGTAACTTCTCAAAGTTCCAGCAAATGGTGAAAGCGAAAACATTCGACAAGTAGCCTGCTGCGGTGAGTAGATAGTTTAATGTGTGGAGGATATTTCCTATGTGAAGCCATTGTGTCCTTTGATAGTAAATTGACAGTCCACAAAAAACGGTTATAATTGTTAAATGTATTAAAGTGAAGAACGGCACTTTTCGTGTCTTCTCGGTGTAATCTGGCATTAGGCCCAAGTATTTGCAAATTTTTAAGATTAAAGATGTATTTTGTATCAAGGTAGTCATGTTCTTACTTTCGCTAATAAAGACGAGCGAGTGGAATGCGACAAAAAATGGATCGATTCAAACAAAATTAGATTAAGTGGTAATAAATGTTTAATTCATGACAATAATCGATGTTTTTTAATAAAATTAACGGCTTCTCGCGTAATTTTTAAAGATCTTGACCTTGAACTTATTAAATATATACAATCCTACAAAAAGGATCGACAAAATAAAAATAAAGGTTTTCTATTGGAAGCAGTAAGGGAAAAGATGCATTTTGGTTAGTTGTTAGACCTCTATAAAATATTGGTACAGTTTCCCACCGTTAGCCACGGGTATGAAGCCGAGATACGAATATCGGCAACACGAAAAAGGTGGCCACCCCAGGACAGTTGGGCGAGGGGGAATTCCAAATTTGCCGCTTTTTAAAGATGGTTCCCTCGATGTTGCCAGATTTATCAAAGATCTTATTATGGGGATTACCGTTTTTAATAATCTTAAAATTTCACTACAAAGTACTAATTTTAACAATTAGTATTATGTTTTAAACATAATTATCGCTTATATTTGTAATGATAACTTATGAAAGTATAATATTACTGTTTATTAAATATAATCATGTGCATTGTATATTTTATACTTCGTTGTATATGCGGCAACGCTTTATGAAGTCTCACCATTTTTATTAACTAACCTGAATAGTGCTGCGAGTGCTATAATTATAGTAATTCATGTTTGAAGGTAAGTTATCATATATTCTGTCTTATAAACTCGTCATTTGTATTTATTAATCATTTCTAAAGGTAAATACAAGAAAACGAAATGTAGCCTGAATATATGAATATTCAAGCTGTTCGTTAATCTGCAAGCAAAAAATTAAGTCTTACTAAGACTATATAGTCTTATATTCAGGCTACATTTCGTTTTCTTGTATTTATCCAATGCTTTCTGCAACAAGTAAAGTTGTTTCTAATTTGTTCATTTCTAAAGGTATGTGTTCTGTGGCCTAGACAGCGAGTTTTAGGCGAAGGATCTTGCTTGGGGATACCTTTCTTTTTGGAGAACCTAAAATTTCCGAGGTATCCTATCAAAATCGCTGCCTTGCAAATGCGCAGTTTTAGTTTTCTTTAATTTTCCCAAAAACCCATATAAATTTTAATAAAGAGATCAGAAACCATTTCAGACGTTGAAGACATAAAAGGAAAGATAAATCGATCTTCAATATTTTTCATCAGAATCGAAAAATAGTTTTGATTGGTTGTTTTTTTAAACAAAAAAATGCCAAATAAAAATTTCACCAAATGTGACATTATGTGAATGTTAAAATGAGTTAATTTAAGCGAAAAATTGTCGCTGCCATAATAAAGTTCCATAAAACTTACATTACATTTTTAAAATGTAGTCTTTAAAGTTTATTTTGGTTTGTAGAAATACGCTAAAACTTAACAAATAAAAATAAGTTGCAAAAGGACAACCTTTTGAGAGTTATGGATGGTCATCATCCGAGTATGTTGTGGGCGAAATAATACACGAAATAAAGTATTTAGAGGGTGTCCTGGCGCCCCACTGTCTGTCGGATTCATTTGATTGTTTTGTCTTTAAAGGTTACTCAAATAACGTACGACATTTACATATTTATTGATATATGACTTCCGTTCGAGTCCTTTTTTTTAATTATATACAAAAATATCTCTTCCAAGTTGGGCATGCTGATTACATAATCCTCTACATCGGAATACCATTTTTTAAAATCCTCAAGTTTCTGAAGCAGGTGCATTATAGATGTTCCTCCATTCACCGAAAATTTTAACAAACACTGTAAAAAAAAACAATTCATAAAGAACAAAACAAAACTGTAATTCATTCCCAGTTGTAATAAGTAATACATGACCACTGTTTATTTATTAGTGACTGCAGTTTCGATCAAACAATGATCGAAACTGCAGTCACTAATAAATAAACAGTGTGATATTAACTAAGTAAAACTGTGTTTTATTTAATTAAAAATGTATCACGAAGTAAGTGCCGCCAACCTCAACCAGTTAATACATGACCCACTAACACGGGAGTTTTATGTAATTACAAAAATAAGATGGCTTATCACCAATTTACTTTTTCATCATCAAAAACAATTTTCTCGAATATCCTGAAAAAACTAATTCAACTAGTTGTCTCGCATTAAAAATATATCTGACGTTGACAGCCTACTGTGTTTTTCGTATCATTGGCACTATTTGTTAATAAAAAAAAAATGTTTTATAATAAAACTTACCAAATGTTTGCTTTGTAGTCGGGCTTCAACACTTTGAAAATCGTTTACAAATTGATTTTTGACTTTGTCTACAGCGCCCTCCGCTTTATTGTTGACTTTAATCTCCACCGTGTAGATTTTACCGTAATTTTTCTTTAATGTTGAAACTGGTGTTTTTATTATTAACACGCGTCCTTTGCTTAGTATTGATACACTAAAAAAAAGTTTACGATAGATTCGTTTTGATAAGACCTGCACATTTTTCAAAAATCTACTAGTTTATGAAAAAAAAAATTCCAAAAAATCCTTTTATATCACAAACTGCAAGAGAAAAAAAGCAACACATTCATTATACAAACATATCTGGGGGTCGCAGTGTTCATTTTATTTGATTTACATTTTAGGAGGCTATGCAATATTGTGAAAGACTGAGCTAGAAAGCGTCCGGTTAACTGAAAGAAATCCAAGGGCAGGTTGAAGGACAACGAGGATAAAAATGTAGTTTCGAGCAAGGGAAATACAGATTAGGTGAAATCTCATCATTCGCTTATTCCCATGGGGTTGTAACTGAATGCGGGTGTAAAATATGGTTTCATCTTTCTTTTTTCATTTTAAGAGAAATCATACCTGTCACATAAAACTTCACATTCCGCCAGGCTGTGGGAAGTCAAGACCATCGTCTTTTTTAATGTAACCTTAAGTTTAGCCAAATAGTTCCATAAGCATCTTCTCGATATCGGATCCACGCCACACGTTGGCTCGTCAAGCATGATTACCTCTGGATCGACTATTAAAGATATTCCAAGACTTAATTTGCGCTTATTGCCTCCACTACATTCTCCACATAATACACTCGAATATTCACTTAAACCTAAAAAGAGAAAGAAGTACGATTAATGCTCAAGGTCATTACTTCATGGTATTCTTCGATTAGAATAATAACAATACTAACTACAGGACGCCATAAACGTTGTGCTTTTTATACATGACTTAATAAGTTGATATCAGCTATAATTTTCCAAGGGCAATGGTAATTTTGATTAAACCCCGAAAGTGTGTTGCTTAGTAATTGTAATTTTTTATTCAAGGGTATCTATGAATATGATATAAATCTGAACATCCACACTGACAGCGGGGGTGTTATCAACCTAATTTTTATCGCTCTGACGTGTGGGGTGTTACCGTTTCTCAGTGACATTAACGTTCTAAGTTTCTGTAGCGTGCGGCGTTTGACAGAAATGGACCAATCTGATTGGTTGTTTATTTATGAAAGAACTTATCAATATAATTTCCAGCTAACCCATAATCCATGGATGGGGAAAGTGCGGCCTCTGTGAGTGTCTTGTGTGGCCTTCATAAAATATAAGTGATTAAATGTTCATGTCCAATAATCTTCCTAAAATTATTCCACGAACATTACCACTCGCACTTGTAGGCCGAACATTCCCCACCATTGTCGATGTCTAACACACTCGCCTAAATCATAAATAAGATTATCCACCATTTTCTCCACATCGACGAATCCCCGAATATTTCCGAAAAGCAGCAGCATTTCCCGCACGGTTAAAGCCTCATTCAGCGCATCGACTTGAGGACAGTATCCAATTTTCGACAGGTACTCCATCTTCTCTTCACTCAACCAGCTGCTCCCGATACCGGCGTCTCCTCCATCCGCTCTAACGGCACCGGTCAGCAATTTGAAGGCGGTCGTCTTTCCCGATCCGTTCACGCCCAGCAACCCGAAACAAGTTCCTCTTTCAACTTGAAACTTCAAATCTTTGACGGCGATCTTCTTGTTGTAGCGTTTGGTGAGATTTTTGCCCGTGAAGAAACTCGCACTTTTCTCTCTTGTTTTACTGGTGCAAAACTTCTCGAAAGGTTGGAAGAACATGAGCATCAACATTATTGTTAAAACGAGTATTACTAGAACGCACAATCCTGTCATTATTTGATACGAGTTTCCTGATATTAGGTTTGAGTAGGATTGGAAGTATGCGCACGCTAAAGTGTTGTTTTTATCTATAAAAAAAAAACAATATTAGTTTGAAGAAAACATTCGAGAAGCTTAATAGCCTTAACACCCGAAACAATTGCTGCGTTTAATTTCAACAATCAACAAAGTTTTTGGAAATTAAAAAAATACTTAACAAAGGCATAGAAATGGAAAAAATATATGGAAGCAACAAAGCAATAAAAATACTGAACTTCTGCTTTGTGAAACCAAAGCCAAACTACTAGGTAGGTTTTCATTAACAGCACTGATCTAAACAACCTATTGATGTTTGGCATATGCACAAAATAAATGTTAATATTTGCAAAAATATTGGTGGTATATGTATAGTAACGAAATTTGGATTCTGAAAATCCTCAATAAAAGCTTATTTAAAGTATAGAGAAAGTACAAAACCACAAATTTGCTTTAACCCTTTCAGCCCTGGATTTTTAAATTTGAATTTTTTTTTTGTTGTTAATTATTATTGATGGGGAGCTTCTTAAGACCATAAATACCAAATTTGAACTGATTTGATTAATTAGTATAGGAATTAATTAGTGAGGCTTTGTTGAAGTGACATCTAGTGATAAACAGCAAAAATATGGTTTGTCATAGTAAGTAGAGACATGTAAATGTTGCGGTGGCAATTGCCACCACCAGGGCCGTAAGGGTTAATTAGGAAGGATTCTAATTTTACAGTTTGATTTAATCTCTTCGCAGACAAATTAATTTTGAAGTTTCAAATATTTTAAGAAACAATTGATATCTCGCCAGTAGGACCAGAGAGGAGGTATCTGCATGGAAATGTATAACTGTGGCAGCTTTTAGTGCTTGACATGAGATGGCAGTATTAAACTAAATCCTATTTGTTTAAAATGTGTTCATCATTTTTTAAAACGTACACAAATGTGTTTCTGTTCCTGAAGAGGTTAAGAAAGATTTCATACAAAAGCTTTGAAATCAATAATTTCTTGATGAAATATGTGCATGTTAAAACTACTTACCGCAACAAGGATTCGGTGAAATTTTGCACTTTATGATCCTCGCGTCATCGTCCAGAATGGACCAGTTGTAATTCCATACCGCTTTTCGGCAAAAATCGTACATCACAAATGTAAGCAGATTTTGCGGGAGCAGTTGGGAAATGTAGCGCAGTATATGTCCAATGCGCTCGTACGTAGAGTCGCCGGAGTGTTCCAAAATTAGTATTGCCAATACCAGTGCAACACCACCGATAAAATCGTACATCTGCAAATAGTTCGCAGCCGCAGGTAATGATTTAAAAAACGAAAATAGGTATACTATCGGTATCGTTATTAAACCGTAAAGGAATAGAATTATTGAGATGGTGACTGCAAAAAAAAAACATAACATTTGTAGTAAAGTTTTGAAAGAATTTATATCGATTTTACTTTATTCATTTATTTAACCCTTTCGGCCCTGGTGGTGGCAATTGCCACCGCAACATTTACATGTCTCTACTTACTATGACAATCCACATTTTTCCTGTTTATCACTAGATGTCACTTCAACAAAGCCTCACTAATTAATTCCTATACTAATTAATCAATTAGTTCAAATTTGGTATTTATGGTCTTAAGAAGCTCCCCATCAATAATAATTAACAAAAAAATTTTTTTTTCAAATTTAAAAATCCAGGGCTGAAAGAGTTAACCTTCCGGACCGGGCGCCAAGTCTGTGAGACCCTGCGTGAATAAACGTTCATCAATTTTCAACAAACTGTTTTCTCGAGTTGTCTTGCCGAGTACCTTAATAATTTCTTCTTTCGTTCAAGAGTTTGTACGATATTTTAGTTATTTGAAATTAAAAAATGGTGATGTGGCCATCATGTTACTTTCTCCGACTTGATGGTATTAATTATATTTACGCTTCCATGGTTTATTTTTAATTTAAATCATATTTTAAGTGTGCATCGAACGTTTCGTAGACTCGGATAAAACTGACGTTTAAAACGTCAAAATTATGAAAGTTGGAAAAATGTACTTCAAATTCAAAAACTCAGTTTACTCAAAAACTAAACAGATCTCGAAAAAAACTTATTCTTTATAAATTGTTCATTTTGGCATTCTCTACAATTATTATTAACATAAATTTGCTGTAACTATTAGCGTTTCATAATTGTATTCCAAAAATGAAAAAAAATTAATAAATTTTTTTCTCGAATAACAATGATTTTATGAAAAATGTTTTCAAACAAAATAATTGCATTTCTTTATTGTCTTCAATATTTGTTCAAATGTTTTTGTGATATTTTTCATATTTAAGAAAATATTAACAAAAAACAAAAAGCAGTCAAGGTAAACACGCACTTCCGGTGTTCTAAATTTTACCAAAAGCTTTTCAGTTCTTCGGATTATCAAATAAAACTTATGGTCAAAGTTTCATTTCAATTGGTCTATTAGTTTTTGAGATACAGCGCGCACAGACACACACACAGACACACACACACACACACAGACACAAAAAATTTTTTTCCAGAAATTGTTGAAATGGCATCTAGGGACCCCAAAACGGATATTTCCGTAAAAAAAATTTTTGAAAAAAAAATCACGATCACAATACTTTCTCGTACTTCGTTACGGAGAAAGTAAAAATAAAATTTAGTCAAATTTTATGCAGGAGATTGTTTTTTTGCTTGGGTCTCTGAGACCCAGCGCGCGCTACGGTGTCAAGATTTAGGGCGCCCCACCTGGAAGGTTAAGGAGGCGGATGAGATTTAACAGTAAACATAATTAGAATTAGATGTTAATTCGTTGCTTCAAGGAAAAGGTGGTGGATAAGGGTGAGAGAAATAGAAGGAACTTCTAGGCTCAAGATGAATAAATAGGTAATAAAATAATGATTAATTTGCGCGGAAGGATGTGGATGAGGATGAAAGCGAGAAGTAGGAAGAGTAAAAGGATGAGGAGTAGAAGGAAGAACAGTAAACAAAGCAGGAGAAGGTTGAGGAAGAGTAAAACGAGTTGGAAAAGGTTGAGGAGTAGAAACAGGAACAGTAAAAGGAGTAGGAGAAGGCTGAGGGGTAGAAGAAGAAGGAGTTGAAGGAGGAAGAGTAAAACGAGTAAAAAAAAGTTGAGGAGTAGAAACAGGGACAGTAAAAGGAATAGGAGAAGGCTGAGGGGTAGAAGAAGAAGGAGTTGAAGGAGGAAGAGTAAAACGAGTAAAAAAAAGTTGAGGAGTAGAAACAGGAACAGTAAAAGGAGTAGGAGAAGGCTGAGGAGTAGAAGAAGAAGGAGTTGAAAGAGGAAGAGTAAAACGAGTAAGAAAAGGTTGAGGAGTACAAACAGGAACAGTAAAAGGAGTAGGAGAAGGCTGAGGAGTAGAAGAAGAAGGAGTTGAAAAAGGAAGAGTAAAACGAGTAAGAAAAGGTTGAGGCGTAGAAACAGGAACAGTAAAAGGAGTAGGAGAAGGCTGAGGAGTAGAAGAAGAAGGAGTTGAAAGAGGAAGAGTAAAACGAGTAAGAAAAGGTTGAGGAGTAGAAACAGGAACAGTAAAAGGAGTAGGAGAAGGCTGAGGAGTAGGAGAAGGCTGAGGAGTAGAAGAAGAAGGAGTTGAAAGAGGAAGAGTAAAACGAGTAAGAAAAGGTTGAGGAGTAGAAACAGGAACAGTAAAAGGAGTAGGAGAAGGCTGAGGAGTAGAAGAAGGAGTTGAAAGAGGAAGAGTAAAACGAGTAAGAAAAGGTTGAGGAGTAGAAACAGGAACAGTAAAAGGAGTAGGAGAAGGCTGAGGAGTAGAAGAAGAAGGAGTTGAAAGAGGAAGAGTAAAACGAGTAAGAAAAGGTTGAGGAGTGGAAAAAGGAACAGTAAAAGGAGTAGGAGAAGGCTGAGGACTAGAAGAAGAAGGAGTTGAAAGAGGAAGAGTAAAACGAGTAAGAAAAGGTTGAGGAGTAGAAACAGGAACAGTAAAAGGAGTAGGAGAAGGCTGAGGAGTAGAAGAAGAAGGAGTTGAAGGAAGAAAAAGGAGTTGAAGGAAGAAGAGTAAAAGGAGTGGGAGAAGGTTGAAGAGTAGAAGGAGAAGGAGGGACGAATAGCAAGGTTCAACAGTCACTATGATTAGAATTAGATGATACTATATTGCTCATTTGAAAAATCTTTGAGAAGGAAGAGGAGGAGAGAGAGTTAATACGTTGCTTGAAGGAAAGGGTGGTGGATAAAGGTGAGAAGAATGAAAAGAATTTCTAGGCTCAAAATGAATAAACAGATAATAAAATGATGATTAATTTGTGCAGAAGGATGTTGGTGAAAGGGAAAAAGAGGTGGATGAGGATGAGAAGTAGGAGGAGTAAAAGGAGAAGGAGTAGAAGGAGGAGGAGAAGAAAGAACAGTAAAATAAGCAGGAGCGGGTTGAGGAGTAGAAGAAAGAACAGGAAGAGTAAAATAAGCAGGAGAAGGTTGAGGAGTAGAAGGAGTAGAAGGAGAAGGAGGAGGAGTAAAAGGAGTAGGAGAAGGTTGATGAGTGGAAGAAGAAGGAGTAGAAGAAGATGGATTAGAAGAAGAAGGAGTAGAAGAAGATGGATTAGAAGAAGAAGGAGTAGAAGAAGATGGATTAGAAGAAGAAGGAGTAGAAGAAGATGGATTAGAAGAAGAAGGAGTTGAAGAAGGAAGAGTAGAAGAAGTAGGAGGTGGTTCAGGAGTAAAAAGAGGAGGGATGATTGGCAAGGTTCAACACTTACTACGATTAGAATTAGATGTTACTTTATTTCTCATTTGAGAAAAGGACGAGAACGGTGAGATTCAAAAGTTAACACCATTTGTATTATAATTCATTTAACCTCTTCACGCCCAGGTTCGCCACATGTGGCAACAAGCAGAAAATGAAAACAAAAAATTGTACAAAAAAAAAATACTTCTTTAGCGCTATCTATGGAATATTTTTTCATATTTTTTTGCATAAATGGGAAAGTTTGTGACAGTGAAATCATATTTCATAGAAAAAGTTAACAACAACAAGGAAGTAATTTTTCATCAAACCTGGGATTAAATCAAAGCAGCATGGGCGCGAAGTGGTTAAGGAGGAACTGCATCACATCTCTAAATTATGTTTACGTCTTATATTCTATGGGAATTATGTAAATAAAATGATTCGTGGACTTCTAGATTATAATAATGAAAGAGGGAAAATATCACACAATAACTGTAATACTAAAACCATTAAAAACTGGATGTTAAATGAAAGCTTATAGAAAATGAAATATAAGCCATAAAAATATACAGGGTGTCCCATTTAAAAAAAAATTGAGAACATGTATTTTTATGTTATGTGTTAGTTGTTAATCTAAGAGTGTATCAATTGCTTATATTGTATGTTCATTAAAAAAAAAACCTCAAGTGTGCCATGATTTTTTAATTTAAAAAATTTAAGTTGGCACACATGTTAGGAATTGACATACAAAACGTCAGATCGTTCTAAAAGTCACAATTATTCCATGACCACAACGGTTTACAGCAACCAGCAAAAAAGTTTCTAGTTGAAAGTTATTTCCGAAATGGGACTAAAGTGGACGGAATTTGGGTGTATTCTTCGACGCACCTATGGCAGAGTTTCGGGAACGTTTTCATTATCTATGATGAATTTAAAAATACCTTATCACGATCTGTTGTATTATTTCATGAAACGGGTAGTATATTCCGTAAACCAGAAAGTGGTAGACCAGTCAAACGTACTCAGGATGCTATTAACGCAGGCCAAGGAATTTTGGAAGGTGAACCTACGTCTTCTCTGCGTCCTTTGTTACAGCAAATTAATTTATCGGTGGGAACATGCCGCAAGTAACATAACCTCAATATGTGTTACCAACTTAAATTTTTAAAAATAAAAAGTCATGGCACACTTAAGGTTTTTTTTTAATGAACATACTTTAGAATACTTACACATTTCATTTGGACCTAAGAATATTGGATTTTTGCAGCATTGAATGAGTGACAAAATCAGCGCACAGACAATAGCGTAAAGTGTGCAGTCGAAAATGAATAATTCCGCCCAGTAAACGCTTTTCTTCACACCGGCCATTTGCAATAATTGGAGGAGATTACTTTTCTTCTGCACGTGAGGATAGACAATGAAGGATCCGGTAAAGACTAGAATACCTAAAAATAAAAATATATTATTTTCACAAACTGAATTAAAAAAAAAATATTTTAACTGAATGACGCGACACAAACATCGAACATTCGTAAGAATTACAACACTCGCTCGAGTTGTAAACTTCGTACTCATGCATTAATAAGTGTCATAATGTGGTCGTTGCATAATATACTATTACGTTACCGGGGTGTTATTGAATGCTTAACAGTTGTCAATTTGTGATTGTACTTTATGCCATAACAATTTAAAAGTTCGCGAAAAAAATTTATCAACCCGTTTCATTAATCCTTACAGGACAGCAAATGTAAGTTGGCCAGACGCGCAGAGAGCAAGCGAAAGCTCTCTCTCTACAGCCGGCCGAGTACAGTCTCTGCAATAAGCAAGCACATATTCTTCGTGTGCGCTATTCATTTACAATTCTATAGGGCGATCTCCTCCACCAACCATTGCACTGTCACTTTTGAAAATGAATGTACCAGGCGCGCGAACTCTTCACGAAATCTATCGAGAGGGCCACAATTTTGCCACTGCGCAACGGCAAGTTACGTTTGCCGTCCTGTATGTGTGTGTCCCCAGAACCAAAAAGTTTGGTTATGGCTGCAATTTAGCATATTCAGACAGTACAGATATTGAACAATTTTAACTGACTCGAAAGTGTTGATAGCATCAAGATGCTCCAATGCTCAATACGTATGAACTACTTGGTACAAATCGTCACGATATTCCTTAGCAATATTTATTATACGAAACAGAAAAACTATTGACTTACCCAGAGGAAAGAAAATCATCCACAAAAAGGCTATCCTCAATTCGGACAGTCTTGTTAGGTTTTCCTTGTTGGCAACCGGCAGCGGTTTATTTTGGGTTTTTATATAAAATTCCTGTCCAAGATATGTCGCTACAATCGCATTGGCAACCAGGTTCCATGATATGGGTGCTCCGTGTAGGGCAAGATTTGAGTACATAGCATTAACTATGTCTTCATCTTCAGTGCTATTAAATTCCGCCGCCACCACAGCGTGTTGTTTGTATTTCTCTATGTTATCTTTTCCTTCATTAATAAGAGCTGAAATTAAAAAAAAATTAAATTATAAAATTACTTCAAGCAGATGAAAATTGTACTTTTTGTATGAGGTAGATACTTGTGGTAATTGCTAGACAATGCACTTTTTGTGCTTGAATTAGAAAAAAAAAGAAAAAATTATGTGCACAGTTTTCAGCAAGCAGATGAAAAATTGTACGTTTCGTATCATGTTAGATACTTGTGGCAATTGCTAGAGAATGCACAACATATTTAAGCAATGTAGTTATAAGTACAATTTCCTGCAAGCAGATAAAAAATTGTGGATACTTATGGTAGTTGCTAGGCAATGCACTGTTTTGTCGTAGGTCGAAAAAATATCTTTTGCTTTTTTTGAGATAATTCCGGTTAGTAAGTTTGATACGTAGAGATAACATTCAGGACTCTATTAACTCCTGAAATCTTCAAAAATTTCGACCAGTGAGAAAATAGTAGGATTTTAGTAGAACTTTTCGAGCTCAAATAATTGATGAAATTTTTACAAACTTCAGCTAGTAAGAAAATGGTACATTTGAAGGCTGAAAGACCTCTGTTCAATTTCTTGTTTGGGTCATTTGTAAAAGTGTCCCAATAAATGTATTATCTCTCTCACTCTCTGGTACATTTGACATATAATTTCCTGGAGTCAAATCATTACTGTTTGAAGCGTTGTAATAAATACCTATATAAGAAGTGTAAAGCCGTAATTTAAGTTACTCATGTTTGAAAATGACCAGTGAATGGTCGAAACTAGTCACATAAATTAAATATAGTGGTATAAAAAAGTTAAAGTGTTTTATTCCAATCTACAATCTAGATGTACCACAAAGTAAACGCCGCCAACATTAAACATTTCATTACTGCAATCTCCACATTCGTCAATAAATCTATTAATTTTCCCACTAGTGACACAATTTACTATGTATTACATATTTATGCATTGACTTTTGATTTTGCCCATAATTTATTATTATTACATATTTGTGAATAGATTTTAGTGGTCAAATTTGAGGAAGCGAATATTTCCAAAAATTCCTTTGCTTACCTTCCGAGACTGAATCTACGACCATAATCTTTCCCAACTTGGTTGTTGTGATATTACCGAATTGTCGAAGGAGTTTTTGATTTTCGGATGTATTCGATGCACTACAGTAAACATTTGTGTTTCCGTACCAATTCAAATCAATTTTCATCGAATTACTTTGGTCCATGTATTGAATGTACGAAGGTGTTGTAAATATGAGTAGTACCATCGTCACTGTGATGCAAAAAAGGGCCTAGAATTTTAAAAACAAAAAATAACCTAATTTGCGTACCAATAATCTGAGTTAGTAGTAAAAACATAAACTGGAAGAGGTACGTAGGTAAAATTTTAACGCCCAGTTTCTCCAACGAATCTTAACCCGTAACTGCTGTTCTCCGGTCAATTTGACCGTTGCACTATTTGGAATTTAAATAACGCGGTTAATTTTTTAGTTCCGTATTCATTCATCCGCCAATGTATTTTCTTACATACTGAATGTCAGTCGGCTGATATACGCTCAGTTGTGGGTCGTGTTATTTGTCAAGATATTAATCAATTCTGTTTCCTGCCGGTCAAATTGACCGGACAACAGCAGTTACGGGTTAAGTAGATAAAACCTATCTTAAACATAAGATGTTCTTAAATTGTTGCACCAACCATAAATCAGATCTTAAAGTCGTAAGAAGGTCTTACATTATAAGACGCCAAAAATGCCATCTTAAGATTTGGATTGGGGGGCCGTAGTGGCCTAGTGAGTAGCGTTCCTGCTTCTGGGCCTCGTGGTCGTGGGTTCGAATCCCATCCGTGCGGTCACTTTTTCAGAACGAAGAAGTGGCCGTGCGGGTCCATGAATGTGTAGTAGTGTATGTCCCATTCATTATTAAAAATGAAATAAATGAAATCTTTAAAAAACATATATACGTTAGTGGCCGAACAGCAAAACGCTTACGCCAATTCCCTTATAGTCATTCACTCTCCTTAACCCGCAATTCCATCAAACATCCTTCGTTTTAGTTTAAAAAAAAAAAAGATTAGGATTCTAACCTATAAAATTAGCAATTTGCAGCAACGTCTGTCTGTTATTCGAAGTATTAATTTAAATTGCTAATTTATTAGAAGTGCTGGATGCATTCGCATTTGATGTAGGTGCTGTAGAAATTGCAGATAATCCAAAGGATTGGAAAACCCAACCACCGATTTCTCATCCAATAATACCTCCACCGGTCTTAAACAGTTCTCTCTTACTTTCTGCACCACTCTTCCTTATTCTATGCCTTATATTTCTCTCTGCGTGTGTTTAATTCCTGGATGATCCCATGCTTCTTACTTCTGTTTGTTTGTTGCCGCATGTTGTTTTATTTTTCACAATTTTGTGGACCGATACCGAGGCTAATAAATTTCGCTCTTCTTTCGTGAAATTCTCACGCTTCGCTTGCACTACACTAAACTTGACAACGGGAGGGTTAAATGGTTAAAAATGAATTTGACATAGAACGGCTTGTCAAGTTAACGCGAAAATACAACATTGCCACATGTAATGAAATCTTACCGTCGTGCACGTACCACAGATTTGCACGACGTACACGTCTGCCCGTGCATGTACGATATTGGATGGGCAAATTTGCAGGACGGACCAAAGTTCTGTCACCGCTTGAATTTTGGTCCGTCCTACCATCGTGCCGGATAGTGGATGGCGATACATGTACCAAGTTCCACGTTCTTTTCCAGAGCAGTTCGTGAGAGATATCTAATTGACAATTTTGAGTCTATTTACATGGCAAATAAATTACTAAATTTATTTTATGAATCGCTGTTTACAAAATTATAATATTTACACTTTTTCGTAATACTTTTACACGATATGAAGAAAAAGAAAACTCAAAACAAATATTTTTTTTTCTGATTGAAACAATATTGAGTGATATTGCCTTAGTTACGATATGTCATAACACACTTATATTTCCCTAGGGAAATATGAAGTGCTCATATTTCACTAGGAAAATATAAATATCAAAAAAATGTCATTAGGAGCTTCTCGCAAGAATTGTTTTAATTGCTCTCGGGACAACAGCTCCGATTTCTTAGAAAGGTATCCTTAATGGATTTTACCGGAACCAAACATTCACGGTCCTTCGTTGCTTGAGTTAACACATAGTTTGACATTTCACAAATTAATAAAACAACGCAAATACCAAAAGAAGTCAACCATGATATTTACAAACAAGGCCCTTAGCAACGTTACCAATCCGATAAATTCAAAAATTTACAATCCAATATTTTCCCATTTACAGAACAATATTCTTTCAATCAAAAAAAAATATTGATTACAACACGGCAAATATGAACACATTTCCCTTGGTTGTCTATACATCCCTCGGGCTCCGCCCTCGGGATGTAACTAGCCAACCTCGGGAAATATACTATTTATATTTATATACAGGGTGCCCGTTTTTCGAGCGGCACCACGGGGATTTCAGTTATCTTAACAGATACGAGGTTGGCTAAATTAGGGCAAAGTTGTGTAAAATAACGTTGATTAATAATCTATTGAGAAATTGGAGTTACCTTTTTTTGTTTTTGGAAAATCGCGAAAAAATAAAAATTTTCAATTTTCATTTTTTATTTTTTATTCGAAAACTATTACTATTGCACATTCTACACTAAGACATTATTAGAGCACTTTTTAATGGAGGATCTAAATATGTTTTTAGATTTATTGTAGCTTTCAAGATGGCGGAGAAACAATAGACAACTTTTGTTTTTCTTATGGCCGCCATATTGAATTTCTCCATTTTCTAATGCAAGATTTTTTTCTGTTTACGATGATATATCACACATTACGTTTTAATTTTACATTACATAATGGTAATAGTTTTCGAATAAAAAATTAAAAATGAAAATAGAATTTTTTTATTTTTTCGCGATTTTTTGAAAACAAAAAAGATAACTCAAATTTCTCAACAGATTATTAGTCAACGTTATAATACACAACTTTGCCATAATTTAACCAACCTCGTATCTCTTAAGATAACTGAAATCCCCATGGTGCCACTCGAAAAACGGGAACCCTGTATATTTTCCACTATTCGTTCATGTACCTCGTGGTCCGTCCTCCATGTACGACAGTGGATGGCCCCCTTAAGATATGTATAAATTTGGTTGGTGCAACAGAACAAGGAGTTAAGAACTACTTAAAAATAAGACGTACTTAAGTGAGACGTATTTTAAGATTCGTCGGAGAAACCTGGCGTAAATATTTACAAAATTTCTACCTCTTATCCGCAGTCTATTGTGCATCGGGGCTAATGACCCCTTAACCCTTTGAGTACCGCGATCGCGTTGAAATTTTTATCGTAATCGATAAATACAAGCCCTAATACGTTTTTCGACCATGTGATTCCAACGCCCCCTGGGACCCAAAGGGTTCAACAAAAGATTATCTAATGTTCATTTTAGTACTAGATATCTCAGTTTAATCAAGACTAGGTAAGATCATATAAAAATACTCACAGGAAGTAAATATGTTTTCTTAGATTTCTTTATAAATTGTAAATGGGTTTTAAATAATATCCATCCTATATCACCTGAAATAAAAACAATATATATAGAAGGTGATCAAATTTGCCTACAAAGCCCTTGTTAACTGCAAGGTATTAAGGAAATAATTGTACAACTTTTGATATAGAATAATACGAAGAAAATTGCCTTTCGGTAGTTCTGTCTTTCTAGAAAAATCGTATGCAACCCAATCATGAGCAAAACGTCATGTCTAGTAGTCTAGAATATTGATGTATGCATTGTTTTCGGAATCTTCAAGGACCTTTTCGAGTTACGTAAAGTCTGCAAGATTAAGAGCCATTTCTACCAAGCTTATGAAGCTTGTTTTTCTAGAGAGATCAAATATGACACAATCATGACGAAAACGATCTCTCTGGTATTCCGGAATATTGATGTAAGCATTGTTTTGGATATCTTCAAGCACCTTATCGAGTTATGTAAAGTTTACCTTTTCTTTGTCTACAAAATTAAGAGTCATTTCAACCAAGCGTATGAAGCATGTCGAGGTTTTGTCTTTCTAGAAAGATCAACTGTGACAAAATCATGAGCATAACGTCCTCTCTAGTATACTGTATTCCGTCAATTCGTCATAAATAAAAGTGTAACATAGCAATGATATTACAAATTGATGTATCCATTATTTTAGGAATCTTCAAGGATCTTATCGAGTTATGTAAAGTTTACCTCTTCTTTATCTACAAGATTAAGAGTAATATTTACCAAGCTTCATACACTTATCGAGCTTGCAGTCTTATTTTCTTATTTCATAGTTCCACTTTACTCAAGAGTGCTTCATCCATTCTTAATCTCCAATAATAATTCTATAGGCACTCTATTTGTGTTCAAGTATTATCTATTATTATTCAATAAAGATGTGTACTTCCTTAAAAATCTTATCTTATCTTTTAACTACATACGCTGACGTACAACAAGACTATAGTAGATATTCGTGGCATTTCTGTAGACACTATTTCACTCCTTAATCCAATTAATTACTAACTTACCTTAATCCATTGATAATTACAAACTTTAAATAATCTTCTCCTTAAGGTTATCTTCCACACCAACTAGCCAACCTATAAAATAATAACATAGTTGTTCAATCTGACTTTTAAGTTTCAAAGATGCACGGGTAACGGAGCTTAGCTTCCCTGTAAGTCTTACAAGCTCAACCAATCCTTGCGTAAGTTGGCTAGGGTGATCATGCTCGATCAACTTTGAAAGGAACTGTGCGGTTCGATTTTTGCAACGGTTTTCAAGGGATTTCTGAGGAAAGTCAACAGTTTTCCAGTACTCGTTGCACCTAACGTTACTCGTATTTCAATAGAGAAATGGATGATGTCCTTAATACGATGATATGTTTGCATGCACGGTTGTGTAATTTTGTCGTGAATAAATATATCTTTATATATAAAATGTACTACTTACCAAAACCCATATCTCTCTTTGATTGATCTAGAAAATAAAAAAGAAAAACTTAAACCCACTTACAGAAAGTTTTACATCAACCTACCAGAACAAGTAGAATTAGTTGAGCTAGGCCTACTTCTTGACACTCCTATAAAAAGTTTTAAATTAATAATTTCACGTCTTAAACAAACCACTTTATACTACCCTACCAGAATCAGTAGAACCATCTGGCGTTTCTTGTAGCTCTAAAAATATGAAAGTTGCTTAATCTCATCGCTTAAAACTATTACCTTAACTTACCAGCATCCAGTTTAGAACTCTGCACTTGTTTTGAAATACAAGTAAGCACATCGTCAACGGACGTATTCGTGATCATGATATCATCGACAACACCCTCTCTCTTAAAACCCTCTAAAGCCTGCACGGCCTTCAGTAATTTATCGGTGTCGTGATCCAGCCTGTACGTAATCGAATTTTCCTTCTTGGTACTCTCTATATTTTGTGCATAGATTCCTTGGATAACTCCCTCGATGTCGGCGTAGAATTTATCAGATGGCTGGTCTTTGATGACGGTTAAGTTTGTACCGGTGCCATACTCTCGTTTCAGAAATTGCGGGGTGCCGTAAGCCATGCAAGCGCCGTGGTCAACAATTGCGATTCTGTCCCCGAGTTGTTCGGCTTCGTCCATGTAATGCGTGCTGATGATTATCGAGCAAGTTGTGAAGTTGACGTTATTTTTTAGGTCGTTCAGGATGTTCCAGATCTCGCGTCTGGATTCCGTGTCCAGTCCGGATGTTGGTTCGTCCAAAATTAATACCTAGTTGAAATAAAAAGATACAATTTTAAATTCCTGGCAATAGGAACGCAAAGTTGCAAGGGATATCCAGGGCTGCCTTAATTTATAAACGCCCAGTGGTAAAACTATCATGCACCTTATTTCTGATGAATAAGTGGGGAGACGTCTAGTGCTCTTCAACATACTAGAATGCTTTAGCCCAATTTTTAATATCTTATGACATTATTATTTATTACATCTTACTTTGAGCTGATGCATACCATTAGAAAAACCTTTCTTGTTCTTATCTTTAACCTCTTCACGCCCAGGTCGCCAATGTGGCAACGAGCAAAAAGAAAGGGAACAAATATATTTTACAAAAAAAAACCTTTAGCGCCATCTATGGAATATTTTTCATATTTTTTCCATAAGTAAGTTTGTGACAGTGGAATAATATTTCGTAGAAAATCGTAACAACAAAAAAGTACATTTTCAATAAATGGGATTATGCTATAACCCAATCAAAGCAGCAAGGGCGCGAAGTGGTTAACTCCTTCAAATAAAACGAATAACTTTGTTAGTATCACTTTATTAATAATCAATTATTATAAAGTGATACTAACAAAGTTATTCGTTTTATTTGAATTATTCAAAATGTATCACGAAGTGAAAGCCTCCACAATTACTTAGTTAACTCCTTCATCAAGAGCAACATTTATTTTTAACTCTTTAACATCAAAGCCACAGTATACTGACCTTTCCAAGTCTTAAAAATCAGTAGTAGTAGTAGTAGTAGTTTTGTTTGTAAAGCTTTTCGCTTAACTTGCCATCGATCACGAGTGTAGGCCAGTGACGGCTCGTGGGGTGACTCGAGGTAGCAATACAGATAGGTATCAGAGATCTGTATTACCACTTCTGCTACCTCGGCCGTACCATGAGTCACCCCGCGAGCCGTCACTGATAAAAATATGGTTGTATTTTGTTTTGTGTTTTGTTGGCGGATCATCCTTCGGGCTTCCGCCTGTGGCGAGAGCTTGCAGTGTCTCAACTGCTGCAGACCTTTACGTAGTTGTAATTGCGATTTCAATGAGCGCCTTTTCTCGATTCGGTTTTGGGCGTGGGAGTGGTCGCTGAGGTCGCTCGGCTGTGTGTTATGGCACTCTTCTGCCTGGTTGTAAATTTGTAAATTCTCTACAGCCTCTAAAGTGTGCGATTGGCACATATGGTGTGACCTGTCACATTCTTTTGTGAAGTGTGTGCCGGCACATTTAACACTTTTCTGGAGCTCTATGTTGGCTAAGCATTTGACGTCGTGATTTTTGGTCTCGACTTTTATTCCGAGACTCAGGAGCTGTTTAACATTGAGGATGTGTCTTGCTTCGCAGTTTTTGATGACCTGAACGTACGAGGTGTGTGAGAAAAATAATGAGACCATTACGAGCGATCTGGCAACGCTGTTCACAAGACCCTTCAGATGCTCAGTCCGAGTTTGAACTCCTTAGAGCCATCACGTGATTTTTACGCCTTCAGTTACGTTGTGTGTTCCGAAATTGGAACAGCGGAAGTTGGAGCAATGTTCTGCCATCAAGTTTTGTGTTAAACTTGGGGAATCCGCGAGTGCGACGTTTGAAAAGTTGAAACAGGCCTATAGGGAACATTCCTTATCAAGAGCACAAGTTTTTCGCTGGCACAAGTCATTTTTGGAAGGCCGAGAACACGTTGAAGATGAACCTCGCTCAGGGTGACCTTCAATTTCAAAAACAGAAAACTGACAGATCGTCGTTTAACAATAAGGATGATGAGTGACCGGTTAAACTCAAATTTTGATTTGCACATGCGAAAGGTTTGTGCCAAAATGGTGCCGTGAACCTCACAACTGAGCAGGACAGTCGAAGAAAGGTGTGCGTGGTTCTTCTTGGGAGGATTGTCAATAACCACGAATTCTTAAATCGTGTGATAACAAGTGATGAATCCTGGATTGTTGAGTACGATCCCGAGACAAAGTCAGGAGTGGTACACTGAGACATCTCCATGACCGAAGAAAGCTCGAAAGAGCAAATCAAAGATTAAAACAATGCTGATTTGTTTCTTTTGACAGTAGTGGTATCGTGCACAAAAAATGTGTTCCTCTAGAACAAACTGTCAACCAAGTGTTTTACAAGGATATCCTTGAAAGGCTCAGATTTTTGAGTACGATCCCGAGACAAAATCAGGAGTGGTACACTGAGACATCTCCATGACCGAAGGAAGCTCGAAAGAGCAAATCAAAGATTAAAACAATGCTGATTTGTTTATTTTGACAGTAGGGGTATCGCGCACAAAAAAATTGTTCCTCCAGAACAAACTGTCAACCAAGTGTTTTACAAGGATGTCCTTGAAAGGCTCAGAAAAAGCGTGATTTTTGAGTACGATCCCGAGACAAAGTCAGGAGTGGTACACTGAGACATCTCCTTGATCGAAGGAAGCTCGGAAGAGCAAATCAAAGATTAAAACAAAAAAAAAAAAAAAAAAAAAAAAAAAGGACCTTTATTGGCATAACCATATATACAAAACAAATTAACTCTTTACATCCCTCACCCCCCCCTTCCACCCCTCCCCTCCAAAAACAAAGCTGATTTGTTTCTTTTGACAGTAGTGGTATCGCGCACAAAAAATTTGTTCCTCCAGAACAAACTGTCAACCAAGTGTTTTACAAGGATGTCCTTGGAAGGCTCAGAAAAAGAGTGATTTTTGAGTACGATTTTGAGACAAAGTCAGGAGTGGTACACTGAGACACCTCCTTGACCAAAGGAAGCTCGAAAAAGCAAAATAAGGATCAAAACAATGCTGATTTGTTTATTTTGACAGTTGGGGTATCTCGCACAAAGAATTTGTTCCTCCAGAACAAACTGTCAACCAAGTGTTTTACAAGGATGTCCTTGAAAGGCTCAGAAAAAGAGTGATTTTTGAGTACGATCCCGAGACAAAGTCAGGAGTGGTACACTGAGACATCTCCTTGACCGAAGGAAGCTCGAAAGAGCAAATCAAAGATTAAAACAAAGCTGATTTGTTTTTTTTGACAGTAGGGGTATCGTGCACAAGGAATTTGTTCCTCCAGAACAAACTGTCAACCAAGTGTTTCACAAGGATCAGAAAAAGAGTGATTTTTGAGTACGATCCCGAGACAAAGTCAGGAGTGGTACACTGAGACATCTCCTTGACCGAAGGAAGCTCGAAAGAGCAAATCAAAGATTAAAACAAAGCTGATTTGTTTTTTTTGACAGTAGGGGTATCGTGCACAAGGAATTTGTTCCTCCAGAACAAACTGTCAACCAAGTGTTTCACAAGGATCAGAAAAAGAGTGATTTTTGAGTACGATCCCGAGACAAAGTCAGGAGTAGTACACTGAGACATCTCCTTGACCGAAGAAAGCTGGAAAGAGCAAATCAAAGATCGAAACAATGCTAATTTGTTTATTTTGACAGTAGGGCTATCGCGTACAAAAAAAATTGTTCCTCCAGAACAAACTGTCAACCAAGTGTTTTACAAGGATCAGAAAAAGAGTGATTTTTGAGTACGATCCCGAGACAAAGTCAGGAGTAGTACACTGAGACATCTCCTTGACCGAAGAAAGCTGGAAAGAGCAAATCAAAGATCGAAACAATGCTAATTTGTTTATTTTGACAGTAGGGGCATCGTGCACAAAAAAATTGTTCCTCCAGAACAAACTGTCAACAAAGTGTTTTACAAGGATGTCCTTGAAAGGCTCAGAAAAAGAGTGATTTTTGAGTACGATTCCGAGACAAAGTCAGGAGTGGTACACTGAGACATCTCCTTGACCGAAGAAAGCTTGAAAGAGCAAATCAAAGATTAAAACAATGCCGATTTGTTTTTTTTTGACAGTAGGGGTATCGTGCACAAAGAATGTGTTCCTCCAGAACAAACTGTCAACCAAGTGTTTTACAAGGATGTCCTTGAAAGGCTCAGAAAAAGAGTGATTTTTGAGTACGATCCCGAGACAAAGTCAGGAGTGGTACACTGAGACATCTCCTTGACCGAAGAAAGCTGGAAAGAGCAAATCAAAGATCAAAACAATGCTGATTTGTTTTTTTTTGACAGTAGGGGTATCGCGTACAAAAAAAATTGTTCCTCCAGAACAAACTGTCAACCAAGTGTTTTACAAGGATGCCCTTGAAAGGCTCAGAAAAAGAGTGATTTTTAAGTACGATCCTGAGACAAAGTCAGGAGTGGTACACTGAGACACCTCCTTGACCGAAGGAAGCTCGAAAGAGCAAATTAAAGATCAAAACAATGCTGATTTGTTTATTTTGACAGTTGGGGTATCTCGCACAAAGAATTTGTTCCTCCAGAACAAACTGTCAAACAAGTGTTTTACAAGAATGTCCTTGAAAGGCTCAGAAAAAGAGTGATTTTTGAGTACGATCCCGAGACAAAGTCAGGAGTGGTACACTGAGACATCTCCTTGACCGAAGAAAGCTGGAAAGAGCAAATCAAAGATCAAAACAAAGCTGATTTGGTTTTTTTGACAGTAGGGGTATCGTGCACAAGGAATTTGTTCCTCCAGAACAAACTGTCAACCAAGTGTTTTACAAGGATCAGAAAAAGAGTGATGTTTGAGTACGATCCCGAGACAAAGTCAGGAGTGGTACACTGAGACATCTTCTTGACCGAAAAAAGCACGAAAGAGCAAATCAAAGATTAAAACAATGCTGATTTGTTTTTTTTGATAGTAGGGGTATCGCGCACAAAAAAATTGTTCCTCCAGAACAAACTGTCAACAAAGTGTTTTACAAGGATGTCCTTGAAAGGCTCAGAAAAAGCGTGATTTTTGAGTACGATCCCGAGACAAAGTCAGGAGTGGTACAATGAGACATCTCCTTGACCGAAGAAAGCTGAAAAGAGCAAATCAAAGATCAAAACAATGCTGATTTGTTTTTTTTGACAGTAGGGGTATCGTGCACAAAAAATTTGTTCCTTCAGAACGAAACTGTCAACCAAGTGTTTTACAAGAATGTCCTTGAAAGTCTCAGAAAAAGGGTAATTCGTGTGAGACAACGCCCCATGTCACACGGCCATCTCTACCACGGAATTGTTGTCCTAACCAGGGGTCAATCACGGTCTGTCGCAACGAAATTTATTGCTGGGTGATGTATTGAGTTTGAGAGAACCGGAGCAAAATATCGCCACTAGTGCATTACATCTACAAATTCTACAATAGCTGGTAGTTTGAGTGGCCGAAGCACCCGGTGTGGAGAATCATCTCTTGTGATAAGCGAGTAAACTTGAGGACTATTCTATGCCCGCCGCCCCACGGAGCTCTAATTATCTGAGCGTTGAGCCCACTTACAATTGTCTACAGGTAGAGAAAGGGCAACATGACCACCACTTTCCAGTTTGTGAGCAGGGACGGTGAGGTGGTTCATATCTGTGGCGCCTGAGATGAGGGTTACGCGGAAGTACTTAACAGTCATTTTAGTTCACAGCCCAAAATATTTGGCGATTAATCACTGTACTGATCAGCCATTTTTATTTATTTAAAAATGGTTAGCATGATTGAGAATTGGATGCATCATGGTATTAACTATTAATCATTCATCAATTCAGTGGCTTTGGTATAATTTTTACAAAGGTATTGTACAAGTTAATTATTGCATGAAGTCTCACGTTGATAATTTAAGAACGAAAATTGTTGCCGCCAGCCAATCTATTCTAAGCAAAATTTTTGGTAAATTTAGTTTCTATCCAGCTTGAAAAAGAAACCATTCGCCAACTATGTAGTATATGTTAAGGATAATATTATTAACTACCAAGATCATCAATCTAAACATAACCATAACACCAGAAATAAAAGCGATCTCTGTCCAAAAGCACTGAGACTCAATAGATCAAGAAATGGAACCAATTATTATGGTATCCACTTTTATAATAGATTGCCGGAAAATGTTAGACAAATGCCTTTAAAAGAATTTAAAAAAGTCGCTGAGGGAATCTTAATTACAAATGCTTTTTACAGCTGGGAAGAGTATAATCAATTTAATTTCTAATGTTCGCTTTATTTATCTTATAAATACATATTTTGTGACGTATGTAAACCTTTAGGTGATAGCATTAATAAAGATTATTATTATTATTATTATTTCCTTCCCAGGCCTTATTACAAAAATTGCAAGCCGATTTTCAAAGCCAGATTTTTATGTCTCTACAGATTTTCTAGCCCATCGAAAGAGTTTAGACCAAAATTTAAATAGAAAATAATTACCTCGTAAGGTACTGAAACAAATTTTAATTGTACGGTGTTGTACGTATCAGTGAATATTTTGTTCATTATTTTTACCTTAGGATTTTTTATCAGTGCCATGCCTAGACACAATTTCCTCTTCATACCTCCGGATAGTTTGTTGGGTAGCATGTGTCTCTGTTCGTATAACTTTAATGTAGCGAGTAGAATGGAGATTTTTTTGTCGGCTTCTTCGATTCCATTCAACTATAAAAAAAACAATTATTATTAATATAACTTTTACTACAGATTTATTTTTATTTCCAACACTAATTTATTACTTTTGCTTACACAACTTTCCACTTCAGCCCTGAATTTTTAAATTTGAAAAAAAAAATTTTTTTTGTTAATTATTATTGATGCGGAGCTTCTTAAGACCATAAATACTAAATTTGAACTGATTTGATTAATTAGTATAGGAATTAATTAGTAAGGCTTTGTTGAAGTGACATCTAGTGATAAACAGCAAAATTATGGATTGCATAGTAAGTATAGACATGTAAATGTTGCGGTGGCAATTGCCACCGCCAGGGCAGAAAGGGTTAAAAAAATCCATATTTTACACAGACAAAGTAAAAATATACGTTTGTTTAAAGGCTTAAGCATGAAAATAAATTTCTGAAATAACTTCATCACTATTTGTAAGTGTTGATTCCACGAAGAGGTTATTAATTAAATCGCAGAGAAATTACTTACCATGGCTACAAATTTTAAATGATTTTTGACACTGAGATCGTTAAATAGCAAATTTTGCTGCGGGCATACACCAACCATTGATCTTATATAATCCAAATTATCCACCAAACTGTAACCAGCTATTTCTACTATGCCCGATGTAGCTGGTACCATACCTAGAGTACATAAAAGACGGGCATTTATAAAAGGCCACAAAAGTGATCGTAATGTTACTGTAACATTATATAACAACAACCCAGAAATCATCCAGATCAAAGCTTCGGCCTTCAGTGGCGACTCGTGGATTTCCGTAGGGAGCGCAAAGAGAAAGATGTCGCTCGTGTCGCACTACTTATATTTCGTTGCTGTTTCGGTCAAATTTTCTTCCGTTGCCCCACCGCCGCACATCCACGAGCCGCCGCTTTCCTCAAAGTGAATTATGCTTTAGAAATAAATTGAATATTCATATATTCAGGTTATTTTGGCCTTTATTACATTTAATTATGCTTCATTGAAACTTAAAATGTTGGTTCAATATTGAGTTATAGTTTCTTACCACTTATAATGGACAGTATTGTAGTTTTTCCAGCGCCATTAACTCCCAGCAAAGCCGTTATTTCTCCTTCGTAAAAATCTATAGAAAAATTGTGCAGCACTGATTTCTCGTAAACTTTACACAATTTTAGTATCTGCACACCAGCACGTGAATGACATTCCTCGATTTTCGAATTCGATTCACCAGCTGAGTTTTCCAATATTCGATGATGTTTTTCGAAGATTGCATCCTGTAAAAAAATATTCGTGCATTGAGAATATTTGATTTAAATAATTTCCTTTTAAGTCAAGTCGTTGAGAAAGTAATTGATACAATTTTTAATAAAGCCGAGTATGTAAAGATTTTTGAAAATATTTAGATATACTTACTTTAACGACTGTTAGGGGATAATAATATGGTTTTCCCGCTCCCATTTTTCCAGGATTAATAGAATCAGTGTAGATTGCAAAAAGCATGAATAAAAATATATCGACAATCAACATAATGAAGATATGGCTCATCGCAAGTTCATTGATTCCATCTGCAGCAGGTTTTGTAATATTCATCCATTGAAGTCCAATATCTGTAATATCCAATTTAAGTGTTTTTGTTTGTATGTTTGAAGCTTATTAGATAATTTAAACTATTATTCATTCATAAAGAAAATAATACATTAACAATAAGTAGCTGTAATAATAATCTACAGTTTTATGCATAATTCCATAGCGAAATTCCGAAAGATGTCGTTCGTAGTTGTTTTTATGCTGGCAATTAAGAGAAAGCTGGAATTTGTGCAGACAGGGTAAGAAAGTATTCATCGAAATGCATGACGCATACAAATTTTGGTAATCTTCCAGTGACTGATACTAATGAATGGACTGAAGTAAATGCAACAACTTCAGACCAGTATTTGCGACATTGCCGGATTTCTTGTCTCACTATAACTGACGTAAAATAAAATAAAAAATAATTAAACTACTGCGGATTAAACTACCAGTCGGTCTGAGGGGGGGGGGGGTTAACTTAAACTAAACGTAACCCTAACCTAAGCACATAAGCACCTACCATTGGCAACCATTAACTTGCAAGTAATGACATTCGATGCCTCCATTTCGCTCCGGCATCGACCATGGCAAGCCTGCGAAACTACTTCTTATGCATTCGTGACGGTTTGACCGTCACTTCGGACATTACGGATAAAACTATTAACGGGTCCGGGGGGGGGGGGGCACCTTAGCTTAACCCTAACCTAAGTATAAGCACCAATAGTTGCAAATTATTGTAAATGAAATTGACTGAAAATACCCCGATTAAAATAAAAAGACGTGACAACATACCATACCGTCCGCATGATTTTCGCGCATGCGTATTGTTTAGTGTCAGTTACTGGAAGATTACCCAAATTTTAATTATATTTTGAACATGGAAGGAAAAACGTGAATTTTTCTTTTTTAGAGGAAAAAACGCGCCTAAAGAGTTTTAATTGTTCTAAATTGACCATGTTTCGGTAGATGTTTGAAACCCAAGATGGAAGCTTGCTGTTATTACCATAGCATCATTGCTATTTGATTGATTATGAATTTTTATCAATTTTTAGTAATTTAGTAGAGATTACTTAGAAATTTAGTAAATGCAAAAATGATGGATGCGCCGGATTCATGGCTGAAATTTATGGCTAACTTCCAATCGGTGTTGTATGAAGCCTCCCAGTTGGATACACTAGAAATCAAAGATATAGATACCGAACAAGGTGAAACGCTTTAATTACCAATATTAAAATTTATTTAGACCGTGACTGTGGAAGCGAGCAAAGCGTTTGATTGCAAAATTTTAGTAAAACTTAATAATCCAATTCAGATGATATCTTAGCAAAAACATTCAGCAATAATTGTAAATAATGTATCATCAGGAAACATTGATTGAATAAATGCCATTGAATTATTGTTGCGTTTTCTTCGCTGGCAAAAATTGATCATCACCATCAATAATCCTGCATAAAGTTAATGATATACTACTAGTTTCCAACAAGGTAACACTTGGTCGATTAAGCTTGCCCGTCTCTGTGAGGACGCCATCTGTGAATCCGTTTCCCCATCGGCAACTCTACTGTACTAATGAGGATTAAAAGTCCAAAACCGGTCTGTAGTTTGTCGTATGATGAGTAAACAATAATTAAAGGTTTTATTTATCAACTCACCTCGATGTTCATACCCTTCTATTATCCTGTAACCATAAGTCATTGCAAAATTGGGAAAAATGCAGCTGATCAATTGCACTTCCCAAGGAATTACGTTCAACCACACCCCTAAACTGGATGCCAACATGTAAGTCACCATCCAAATCATGATGCCTATGATGGTCGTAAAACTTGCTGAAACATTACAAAAAAAGTTTCAAGTTTGTTAAATGTGTGGGTAATCTTTCAGTTACTGATACTAATGAATGGACTGAAGTAAACGCAACAACTTCAGAACAATATTTGCGATATTGCCGGATTTCTTGTCTCACTATAACTGACGTAAAATAAAATAAAAAATAATTAAACTACTGGGGGTTAAAGCACCAGTCTGCAACCATTAACTTGCATATAGTATAAGCACCAATAGTTGCAAATTATTGTAAATGAAAATACCCAGATTAAAGTAAGGAGACCTGACAACATACCATACCGTCCGCATGATTTTCGCGCATGCGTATTGTTTAGTATCAGTAACTAGAAAATTACCAATGTGTGATTGTGAAATTTGCCAACGCATAAAAGAAACGGTTCACAATCGTGTTTCAAGTTTATTAAATCTGAGCAGTGACGGTTCGCGGGGTTTTTTCTGGTACGGCCGAGGAACAAGAGGTGGTAATACAGATAGGTAGGGTCAGTTGCAGAGACGGCTGGCTGCGTGACCACCTCTTGTTCCTCGGCCGTACCAGAAAAAAACCCCGCGAACCGTCACTGAATCTGAGTACTCACGATTGTTGATGATGGTACTAAGTAAGAAACAGAATGTCGTGGAAGCGCTGCAGTACAAGAGAAGAAAAATTCCGAGAACCAGAGGATTGCAGTATTCCAGTGCTCCTGAATTTGCGCCGAAATCCACTTTCATGCACAGCACTATCATTATTATTGAAACTGTATTTAAAATCATGGCTTCGATAAACCAGCAGATCCACATGACGAATGTTGGTAATCCCATCATCTTCATTAGCTCCTATAAAATAAGTTATTTTCTAATCGAGGATCAAAAGTAACTGTGAGAAATTATAATAAAAACACTTTTAAAACGCCGCTGGCAATGTCCATATCTTGTCGGTGTTAAAGCCACCCGGATTTGGTTCAGTACAGCATTCAGGCAATAGATTCCGCCACTTTGGCGTTTCTACTCACAGAACACATACCTTTTTTTCTACTTAAAACACTTTTACTTTGTTGGTATAACACATATTTTTATTGTTGACTGCAGTGTTATACCAACAAAGTAAAAGTGTTTTTATATTTACAACATGTATAACGAAGTAGAGGCCTCCAGCATAAACAATATGTGACAAATTAGCTTGAGACAACCTCACTTATTGCAGATTTATTAAAGACAAATAATAAAGAAGGAAAATACCCTGAATATATGAATATTCAGCCTGTTGTTTGTAGTCTTAGTAAGACTTGATGTTGCAGAGTCACGAACAGGCTGAATTTTCACATATTCAGGCTATTTTTCGTCTTTATTATTTGTAACTGTGACAGTTTGTACACTACCTTTGAAAACTTTTGTCTGTAGTAAATGATTTGCTTGAATAGAAGAAAAAACTAACTCTGACAGTTTATACATAAAATTTGTGATGATGGCAGTAAATAATTTGCTTTTTGCTCTAACACAATTGCGTATTAAGAAGTGAAGAAATTTGACAAATGTGCGACTAATATTAATAATCATTGGTAAAATTTCTTCCAATAACTACAGCTATACTCTACACGGAATTGAATTAGGCTGGTGTTGATCTGTACCAGGGGGGTTATTTGAATAGGGGGAATTGGAAACACGACATCCACGCCATCTCGCAGTCATTTGGCCCAACTAACGCAACACAACGCTGCCAAATCCATGTACAAATCTTTGTAAGCAAGCAATATGGTCATATTTTTGTTGATTAAATTTATTTTAGGTATTTAAGAACATCCAAATATCTGGTAATATTCAAATTCCACAAGTGTTAATTGTTTGTTTAAGTCTATTTGATAAATTTTAAGGCAAAATAGACTTTTCAATAATTTCACAAATGTATATTGTTTTTTATCTCTGCGAGATATGACAACATCTATTTCCCATCGTATTGCCGACCTTTTTAGACGTACATACCTCATTAGTTAGTTTGCGCTATGGTGCAAAGATTACGTGTTTTGCAATTTATATTCGTTAGTGTAGATTTTTATAGTTTCATTTTTCATGGTTGGTAATTGCAGCATCAAAAATATTAAAAAGGGGCGTGGTACGGGAGTTATAGGCACACCATGTAATCTTTGCACCATGGTCTGTGCTCATTAGCGTCACAAGTTGAATTGGTATTCAACCAGGTATTTATAATTCAAATTTATATTCTTAAACCGAAAAGAGTGAGCAATGGGTAAATTCAAGTACTCTTGTAAGGCACCTTATTTGCAATAAAGTTTATACCCGCGATTCAAATATTAAAAATAAAGCTTTCTTTACATTTCCGAAGTGTCCTAATCGCAGAGATGAATGGGTTAATTCCATTGATTCCAAATTAACTGAGAGACCTAAATTAAATAAAATGTGCCCAATAATGTTTGATGGAATGTCGCCAGCTAAAGGATTTTAATTTGACGAATCAATAGATAGAGTAATTGGCTATGTGGATCTCAGCTCTCTTGATAGAAAAAATGAATTGGCTGATTGTGCTTTAGTTTTCATGATTCAAGGACTAAAAACCTGTTGGAAAGAATCAGTGGCATATTATTTTACTAATACCCTAGGCACACGGAGCTAGTTTATAATCATTAGCCTTAATGATCATTAAGAAAATTGGCAATTTACAAATGTAGGCGACACACGGGATAAAGCACGCCTGCGCAGTATACGTACCTAAATACAGGTGTTATGTTTGGTTTTATATAAAAAATTTCATAATCATTTAAAAGGTTGGATTTAATTGATGGGTTACATTAAACAACGCCCCCTAACCCGTGCTGATTTTTATATCAACCAATTGTATTCGCCCAAATGTATGTGATTTCACAACAAAGAGTTATAACGAAAGACAAAGTGGAGGAAAACTACGAGGAACTCACGGGTACAATATACAGCAAAGAAAACGTTTCCATGTTCACATATTTCTAAAAGTAAAGTACTATCAGCTGATCGCGAACTATCATTCATGACAGCGATATTTTTCAAATGACTGGCGATGTTACGCGATTACCGGCGATGACCTGTTTTAAACGTCGTCGCCGATTTTATGATCATAAGTTTATATGACGTTATTAATGATCATTAGTATTATGTTGATGTGACACACGGCAAAGTTAATGATCATTAGGACTTAATGATCATTAAATAGCTCCGTGTGCCTAGGGTATAACGGTACCAAAGCGTTTGAACTAAATCATTTAATTATAAAGCAAGTGTCTGCGATTTCCGCTTTTATTTGGATGCGTCGCACTGATGAGAACCAAAAAGTTCGAAACACTTGCAAAAATGAATTGTAAAGTCGCAATTTTAAATTTCCCACTGGCTCGATGTGTTTGGCCAGATGACTCGCAGATGGCGCCGATGGCGTTTCCAAAAGTTAACATTGAACTGTCCCTCTTTATCCTTAATGCTCTGCGATCTGTACTCACTTTAATTCCTGAATCTTTTTCTTCTACAATATTCTTCAACGTCGTTGGACAAACTAAGATAAAACTCAACAACGTAACAGCCGGTAAGATGTCAAATAATGAGAGAGCCGCTTCTGACTGTTCGGTGTAAGGCGGATACGGGAATTCTTGCATTGTTAATGTTAAATTGATCTGATTCTGCATGCTGATGTAGTTTGTGTCGATGGCCATTTGGAGCAACATGAATCCGGATTGGAAGTAATTTTCGGAACCTAAAATTAAGTGTTAATACAAGGGCTGTCTTTCAGTGACGGTTCGCAGGTTTTTTCTGGTACGGCCGAGTAACGAGAGGTGGTAATACAGATAGGTAGGGTCAGTTGCAGAGACGGCTGGCTGCGTGACCGCACCTATCTGTATGTGGGCCACCTCTTGTTACTCGGCCGTACCAGAAAAAACCCCGCGAACCGTCACTGCTGTCTTTTTAGTTTTGCATACAGAGACATAGAGGGCGCCAATACTAAAAATTAACCTCCATCTGTAGTTAACCTAAATCCAAAGTGCTAGTGTGATACGTATAGTGTTTGTAGCTACGAATTATCAAAGTTGAGAAGTAATTTCAAACAGGGGATTGAACCGAGAAAATAATTTTTATACAACTTTCGAAGACAATTATCTGAACAAGAATGCTTCCTCAAGTTGGTTTCTGTTTTGGGCAATAAAGCACATCAGCCCACAATTTCTCGTTGGTATGGACGGGTGAGTCTTAGCGATGATGATGGGCAGGTGCACTAAAAATGGCAGTCAGACAGGAAAACTTCGACGCTGTGCGCAAGCTCATCAAGGAATCGCGAGATTGAGGCATCATTGGGGCTTTCAAAGACGCGAATTCAAGAAATTTTGCATAAGGAATTGTGTGTTTCCCGTTGGATGCCATCTGTTGACCGGAGAATAGATCACTTGGTGCCAAAAAATTCTAGATCGCTTCAACGCAGGAAACTCTAAAAACTTCTACAGCGTCGTCAATGGTGATGAATCGTGGATCTTATGAACCCGAAAATAAAAGCCAGTCGTCTATTTGGGTGTTTCAAGGTGAAGAAAAGCCGCCCTCGAAGTGTCTCCAAAAAGGTAGTCGCGCCATTTGTCTCAAAAGCTGGTCATATATCAACAATTTCTCTGCAAAATCAAATAACTGTTGCTGCCGATTGAGGCACCACTTGTTAGCCGGAAGTCATCACTGAGCTTCGAGGAACCAACCCCCAACGAGAATCATCCTCCGCCAAGACGGGAAACGAATGTTTGACGTTTATCGGCGGAACACGCGGCGTGTTGCGAAGCGTTCATGACACACTTTGCACAAACAATCTTATAGTAGCGTTAAAAAATGAACCGTTACGGCACTTTTTTTCACGCTGTTTGTAGGGTTCAGAAATCACATATTTTATGAACCCAAATTAATGAAAAAAAACTGTACATTTTATAACGGACGTAGAAAAAATATCGATATAATATCGATACATTCTGCCATGAGGGTTTCGCACGTTTCGCAACATATTGGCACGCAGATGAAAACAATTGTATTGTTGAGTATTGAACAATAAAAAATATAGGTCGATATTGATTAATCGGAAATTAATTTCTAATGTGACTTATTTACCAGTGCCTTGGCTGTATTTATCGTCTTCCTGGAAGAGGGAATTTGGTTTCCAACGGATGTTATTGTCGTTGAACCGAATGTCGTAGTCAAGGTGAGTTGGGATACTATCATTTTCAAGTCCGTGAAAGATAACAGCGAAACAAATTTTTGGCTGTGCGGCGAAGTAATGGTGCAGGAGGTCCTCTTCGTTTGGAAAACTTTTAATTCCTAGAATCAATAGAAATCGGTAGATGAATACCTTGAAAAAATTAATTTACTAAGTTCCACTTGGTTTCTACTAGGGATGGGCGATATTTCACGTATCTGTGATTTTTCACTGGTATTGAAAAATCACAGGTCGTTACTGCTACCAATAGGCGAATTTCACTGCTATTTAAAATCACTGTTACTTGAAATCACTGTTACTTAAAATCACTGCTACTTAATATCGCTGCTACTTAAAGTCACTGTTACTTAAAATCACTGCTACTTAAAATCACTGCTACTTTAAATCACTGCTATTTTAAATCACTGCTATTTAAACTATGACAAACTGTGATTGCTACTTAAACTGTGACTGTTACTTAAAACATAATTGTAAGAAGACAGTACAAGGTGGCATTTCTAAATGTTATTTAATATTAATATTACTTTATTCTCCCATTTTTGCAGGATATTGTATTTAAATTTTGAATAAATATTCAATAAAAAAGACAAATATTTATAAAAATCCATTTCTATTGAAAATTGTTGAATTTTCAAAAACCAAATTGATTTTGAATTAACTATACTTCGACCATTGAGGATGATTTTTTATGGAATTTTGTCTGCGCGTTTTATATTTTTTCTGCGATGTTTTCATTCAAGTGCTCAAAAAAATAAACCTAAAATTTTCAAAAATGCATATCTCCATTAAAATTTTTTGAATTTACAAAATCCAAATTGATTTTGAATAAGCGATACTTCGACCATTGAGGATATTGTTTTAAGGAATTTTTTCTACGCGTTTTATATTTTTTTTCTGCGATGTTTTCTTTCGAGTGCTCAAAAAATTAAAACGAAAATCTTCAAAAATCCATATTTCTACTGAAAATTGTCGAATTTACAAAAACCAAAGAGATTTTGAATTAGCTATACTTCGGCCATTCAGGATGATTTTTTATGGAATTTAGTCAGCGCGTTTTATATTTTTTCTGCGATGTTTTCATTCAAGTGCTCAAAAAAATAAAACTAAAATATTCAAAAATGCATATCTCCATTAAATTTTTTTGAATTTACAAAATCCAAATTGATTTTGAATAAGCGATACTTCGACCAGTGAGGATATTGTTTTAAAGATTTTTTTCTACGCGTTTTATATTTTTTTCTGCGATGTTTTCATTCGAGAGTTCAAAAAATTAAAACGAAAATCTTCAAAAATCCATATTTCTATTGAAAATTGTTGAATTTACAAAAAGCAAATTGATTTTGAATTAGCTATTCTTCGGCCATTGAGGATGATTTTTTATGGAATTTTATCTGAGCGTTTTATATTTTTTATGCAATGTTTTCATTCAAGTGCTCAAAAAAATAAAACTAAAATTTTCAAAAATTCATATCTCCATAAAAATTGTTGAATTTACAAAAACCAAATTGATTTTGAATTAACTATACTTCGGCCATTGAGGATGATTTTTTATGGAATTTTGTCTGAGCGTTTTATATTTTTTCTGCGATGTTTTCATTCAATTGCTCAAAAAATTAAAACGAAAATCTTCAAAAATCCATATTTCTATCGAAAATTGTTGAATTTACAAAAACCAAATTGATTTTGAATTAACTATACATCGGCCACTGAGGATGATTTTTAATGAAATTTTTCTACGCGTTTTATATTTTTTCTCCGCTGTTTTCATTCAAGTGCTCAAAAAAATATAACTAAAATTTTCAAAAATGTATATCTCCATTAAAAAATGTTGAATTTACAAAATCCAAATTAATTTTGAATAAGCGATACTTCGACCATTGAGGACATTGTTTTAAGGAATTTTTTCTACGCGTTTTATATTTTTTTTCTGCGATGTTTTCTTTCGAGTGCTCAAAAAATTAAAACGAAAATCTTCAAAAATCCATATTTCTACTGAAAATTGCCGAATTTACAAAAACCAAAGAGATTTTGAATTAGCTATACTTCGGCCATTCAGGATGATTTTTATGGAATTTAGTTAGCGCGTTTTATATTTTTTCTGCGATGTTTTCATTCAAGTGCTCAAAAAAATAAAACTAAAATTTTCAAAAATGCATATCTCCATTAAAAATTGTTGAATTTACAAAATCCAAATTGATTTTGAATAAGCGATACTTCGACCATTGAGGATATTGTTTTAAAGATTTTTTTCTACGCGTTTTATATTTTTTTCTGCGATGTTTTCATTCGAGAGTTCAAAAAATTAAAACGAAAATCTTCAAAAATCCATATTTCTATTGAAAATTGTTGAATTTACAAAAAGCAAATTGATTTTGAATTAGCTATTCTTCGGCCATTGAGGATGATTTTTTATGGAATTTTATCTGAGCGTTTTATATTTTTTATGCAATGTTTTCATTCGAGTGCTCAAAAAATTTAAACGAAAATCTTCAAAAATCCATATCTCTATTGAAAATTGTTGAATTTACAAAAACCAAATTGATTTTGAATTAAAAATTTTTTTTCAAAAATTCATATCTCCATTAGAAATTGTTGAATTTACACGAACCAAATTATTTTTGAATAAGCGATACTTTGACAATTGAGGATATTGTTTTAAGGAATTTTATCTACGCGTTTTTTTTTTCTGCGGAGTTTTCATTCGAGTGCTCGAAAATCTTTAAAAATCCATATCTTTATTGAATTGTTGAATTTGCAAAAACCAAATTGATTTTGAATTAGCTATACTTCGGCCATTGAGGATGATTTTTTATGGAATTTTGTCTGAGCGTTTTATATTTTTTCTGCGATGTTTCCATTCAAATGCTCAACAAAATAAAACTAAAATTTTCAAAAATACATATCTCCATTAAAAATTGTTGAATTTACAAAATCCCAATTGATTTTGAATAAACGATACTTCGACCATTGAGGATATTGTTTTAAGGAATTCTTTCTACGCGTTTTATATTTCAAAAATCCAAATTTCTATTAAAAATTGTTGAATTTACAAAAAGCAAATTGATTTTGAATTAACTATATTTCGACCATTTAGGATGATTTTTTATGGAATTTTGTCTGCGCGTTTTATATTTCTTCTGCGATGTTTTCATTCAAGTGCTAAAAAAATTAAAACGAAAATCTTCGAAAATTCATATCTCTATTGAAAATTGTTGGATTTACAAAAACCGAATTGATTTTGATTTAGCGATACTTCGGCCATTGAGGATGATTTCATATGGAAGTTTTCCTGCGTTTTTAAATTTTTAGAAAACTACTTTGTCGACAACAAATTCTTCGAAAGTAAATTTTTCGAATTCCAATTCTTCGAAAACAAATTTTTCGAAAACTACTTTGTCGACAACAAATTCTTCGAAAGTAAATTTTCGAATTCCAATTCTTTGAAAAAAAAAAACACTTGAATAATGTCTAAAAATTTGAAGCGATTTTACGTAATATAACAAAACTGTTAATAACGTTGCATTTATTAAAACATCAAATTAGCTTTAATTACAAATATCTAACTTGCGCTGCTGAGAAAAAAAACTGCATTTCTTACAGCTGATTTGCATGCATCATACCTACCATGATTAAGTAAATCCAGCCTCAATTGAACTCTTCGCATCAAGGTATTCGTAAAGTTGGTCGCTGGTGTGTACAATATAACAGAGCTTTCTATATCCCACTTGTACGTTTCGTATAGGTCATCCTCAGTCCAGATTGGATTATACGTTGGCCTCGTAACAACATTTTTTTGCAATTCACCAACTACGGCCCTCGCGTATCCAAGAATTGCAAAGGATAGTACCGGCAGCAAGATTATGAAGATGGTTAGGAAGTAGTGCCTCTTTCGGATTTGGTAGCATTTCCATAAATTGGATTTGAGTTTGGTTAGCAATGTTGATTGATTAGAATTCTGCAAAAATGAAAACATACAAATCGTATACGTGTTATCTGAATATTTTTTTGCGTCACTTGTGGATAAAAAAATTGTGCTTTAATTCGTCAATATTGAAGAAAGTTTTAAAGCTAAAGAGATCTCATATTGGCCAATGTGTTAGATTAATTTCCTGCAAAATATGTGTTCAAAATTATTAATCGTGTTTTCACTGTTATTGAATTATTTACAATAATAATTTTTTTTACAAATTTTGAAATATAAAATCCTTTAAATATTGTGATTACACTGGTGGGAGGATATGCGTACTAAGAGTTTGGTACTACTGAGCCGTAGGTAAGCCAAACCATTTTTTTTAAAGGGCCATGCCCTAGAAATTTCAAATTTACTAAAATTTTGCTAAATATCTTCACCCAAAGTATAGATAAGATGATGAATCCTTGGAACTCTTGCCGAACCGAATACTATCATGAATACAGAACGTCTTTGAAGCCATAGACGTTGTTCAATAATCATATTGTAAATCTTTTCATTATTTATGGTTCTTCAACACTTGTTGGTACAACTCTAACTGATTTTTGTTTTGATATCTTCTTTGGTAAGTTGTCTATTATTATAAATACTTAGAGAAAAATGGCTCAATTCTGGCTTTAAACGTCCTATATGTTTAATAATTTTAATCTAATAAACTTACCTTATCATTCTCAATCTTGTAAGCAGGCATTGGATAGCGAAAGCAAGTAAAATAAAATGAAAATATTTTCTCAAGCGATTTTACGATTAAATAAATAATATAATACTCGTATAATTAGTAACTATTATATTTTTCAATTTACGTAGAAGGTTTCTGATAATTTTACAACGCGACTTCTAGTGATTCCTATTAATTTTCGATGGTTACAAGTTTTACGACGATCTAGGACAATTCTGTAATAAAATTCGTATAGGGGAATTTTGTTGAGTGTGTCACAAGGATTGATTAATTAATGTTTATTGTAAATGTCATAGTTTGTGCTTCAACGAGGTCCAAACGTTGGACGATTCATCTGGAAGTATGAGGTTTTTCAAACCTTCAGGATCTGAAACAATGAGAAATATATTTTGTAATCAATAAAATAAACGAATCTTAAACTATACACTTTATTATCCCTAACCTACAAAAAGCGTTACCATTGAAATAGTATACAGGGTGGAAACTTTAACAGGAACAAATTCGGTATTTATGAAATGAGAAGTTCGAGAAAAAAATTCTCGGACACGTCGATTTTTGTTTTTTATTGCGCACTTTTTAGTGTCTTTAAAAATAGTAGCTAGTTTTTCACGTATGATGCCATTGATATTTTTTTTTAATGGAAACCATTTTTTTTTATTTCACTAAATTTGTAGCCCTTTTTATTCTCTTTACGATTGTGTAAAAATATTTTGTTTTTTTTGTTTTTTTTTATTTCAGAAATTGTTTTTTTTTTAAACTTATTTAATGTATCAAATGTTCAAATTCCACCAGAAATCACCGATTGGCTTTTTGTCAAGAGAGGAACAGTGCTCATTTTGAACATTTGATACATTAAATAAGTTTCTTAAAAGAAAACATTTTTTTCAATTTATTAAATTAAAAAAAACAAAAAAAAACAAAATATTTTTACACAGTCGTAAAGAGAATAAAAAGGGCTACAAAATGTGAAATAAAAAAAATGGTTACCATAAAAAAATATATCTATGACATCATATGTGAAACACTAGTGACGTCATCCTATTTTTAAAGAGATTAAAAAGTGCGCAATAGAGTGATTTAAACAATTTTATTACTAGAATATTCTGATTTTTTTATTTTTAAGCCCGTTTTTCTAGTTGTTTTGGGTCTAAAAATTCTTTATATTGACCTAAATTTTCAATTTCGTTTTTAAAATTTTCGACTTTTTGGTCTAAATTTTTATCTTAATTTTAGATTTAATTGTTTAAATTTTCGATTTTTTATTTTTCGGAGCGAATTTTTAATTTTTAGACTTTTTAGCGAGCATTTTTTATTTTTCAGACCGAATTTTTAATTTTAGTGCCAATTTTTTGATTTCTTAGGTATTTTAACCTGAATATTAATGCGAGAATTTTTTCGAGTTTTGTTTGCTAAAAATTTTCGATTTTTTAGTCCGCATTTATTATTGTTATTATTATCATTTTGTTTTGTTTGTTTTGTTAAAAATTTTATCCTCTTGGACCACCATTTTCATTTTTAGGCCCGAATTTTTTATTTTTTCTCCAATGTTTTAGATTTTTACTTTCTCCGTTACGAAGTACGAGAAAGTGTTGTGATCGTGATTTTTTTTAAATTTTTTTTTTAACGAAAATATCCGTTTTGGTGTCCGTAGATGCCATTTCAACAATTTCTGAAAAAAAAAAAATTGTGTCTGTATGTGTCTGTCTGTGCGTGCTGTATCTCAAAAACTAATAGAGCAATTGATATAAAATATTAAACATCCGTCTTATTTGATAATCTGAAGAACTGAAAAGCTTTTGGTAAAATTTCGTACACCTGAAGTGGGCGTTTACCTAAACTGTTTTTTGTTTTTTGCCAATATTTTCGTAAATATGAAAAATATCACAAAAACATTTAAACAAACTTTGAAGACAACAAAGAAATGAAAATCTTTTGCTTAAAAACATTTGTCATAAAATCATTTTTATTCGAGAAAAAAAATTATTATTGTTTTTTAAATTTTTGGTTTATAATTATAAAACGATAATAGTTACAGCAAATTTATGTTAATAATAATTGTAGAGAATGCTAAAATGAACAACTTATAAAGAATAAGTTTTTTTCGAAATCCCTTTAGTTTTTGAGTAAACTGAGTTTTTGAATTTGATGTATAAATTTTCCGTCTTTCATAATTTTGACGTTTTAAACATCACTTTCATCCGAGTTTACACAACGCTCGATATACATTTAAAATATGATTTCAATTGAAAATAAACCCTAAGAGCGTAAATATAAATGGCTATGATACCATCAAGTCGGAGAAAGTAACATGATGGCCACATCACCATTTTTTAACTTGAATGATTAATTTTTTTGTGCGATTTTTTGTATTTTTTGGCTATTATTTTCAAATTTCTGGCCAGAAACCAATTTTTGGGGGCTGAAAGTGGTAAATTATTTTGCTTTACCTAAATTTTAGATTTTTTTGTCTGCGTTTTTTATTCTTACATCAGGATTCTTGATCTTTAGCCCATATTTTAGACTTCTGTAGTTAAAAAAATAAGTAATTGTGGAGGCTTTCACTTTCATTTGAATTATTCTGTATTTTCATTTTTTTTTAATTTTTGGCCTAAATATTCTCTATTTTCACCAAAATTTTCGATTTTTATTGTCCGCATTTTTCATCTTGACACCCAAGTTTTCGATGTTTTGTCTAAATTTTCACCTTTATAGGCCATATCGTAGATTTTTACATTTTTGACTTTCGATTTTTTCGGTTTAAATTTTTGGTCTTTTAGACGAAATTTTCTTTATTTTGACTTAGATTTTCGATTTGTTTGTTGAAATGTTCGATTAGTTTGTTAAAAATTTTTAGGTACGAATTTTAGATTTTTGGTCTAAATTTTTTATTTTTTGTCCCATATTTTTGATTTTCTTGAATTAATGATTTTATTGTGCGGTTTTTTAATTTTTTTTTGCTATTATTTTAGTATTTCTCGTCGGAACTAATTTTAAGCTGAACAGAGTTATTTTTAGACCAGGATGTTTGATTTTTGGGCGATATTTTAAAACTTGGGCAATTTTGTTCCAAATTTTTAATTTCTTTGGCCAAAATATTCGATTCGTTTATTGAAATGTTGGATTTCTTGGTTTGCATTTTTTATTTTTAGGTCTGAGTTTCGACGGCCCAAATTTAGACAAAACATCGAAAACTTCGGCCTGGAGATGAAAAATGGAAACTAAAAATTCAAAAATTTCAACAAACAAAACGAATATTCTGACCAAAACATCAAAATATTGGAACAAAATAGCAAAAAAAACAAAAATCCTGGTCTAAAATTTAAAAAAAACTTGAAAATAAAGGCAGAAGAAAAATAATTTGCATAATTTTCAACAAACAAAACTGGAAAATTCTTTATTTTGGCCTACATTTTTGATTGGTTTGTTACAATTTTCAATATTTCCGCATTCTCAGGCCCGACGTTTTAGTCAATTTTTTTATTTTTTTTGTCCTACATTTTAGATTTTTTAACTTGAATGATTGATTTTTCGAGCCGCCGCTGGTTCAAGGGTTATCCGAGAAAAACAAACAATTGAAAAACAACTGAAGGGCGAATTTATTTTTTTTATTTTACCAACACCAAACTTGAAAATTTTTCGAAATCTAGTCGTCCATTTAAGAATTATCCTCCAAAAGAAAACAAAAAAGAAACAATTGAAGTATGTAAACGATGGGAGTCAATTGTAAGCAATGCAGGAGCTTTATTATTGATCAGTTTATACAATATGTTTCAAGAAAGTAATGGCAGTCAGGGGCGGCTTGTTATATAGAGTCAAGGAACCATGACACTACCTGTAGTTTTAAGCTCAGCAAGAATTTTTAATTCATTCTTAAAACACTTATTTTGGTCGAGGAAGATTAATCGCTCTTTCTTTCTTCAAAAAAGGAGGGGGAGGATATATTGCATAAGTGGCTCTACCATCAACATGTTCCACGAGCCGCCACTGCATGGATGTCTAGTGTATGTCCCGCCAATCATTATATAATATATAATTGAGTATATATATAATAAATAATTAGAAATCAATATATACAGTTAATTGTTAATTGAAAACTCTGGCGGAATGGACCAGTTTCCTATGCCAAGAAAAAAAAAATTATTATTGTAAGTTAAATTGTATCCAGTGTACTTCGGAGAAACCATAAGATACTGACTGGAATAATCCCATATCTGTTTACGCAGCCGCGTCGAATTAAATTGATTAATTTCTTGAAATTTCAATAAATCGATGATTCAGGCAAAAACAAATTGGATGCCGAATAAATAACTGATTCATAAAAGCGGGGTTAATTAAAATTTCTAAATTTTTCCGCTCTCTTTGCGACTTATATGAGATTGAAGTAATTATCAGGAGATGGTCACATGGACGTGTATCCCAGGCCAAAAAAGTGATTATAAGCTGTTTTCAAGTACTTTAAAATTTGACTTATGACCTGCATCACCTTATCACTTGCACTTAATTAAAAACTGATTTATCACAAATTATTAGCAAATAAGAATTAATGCAAAAAACTGTGATTAAAGTTTAAAGGTTTATATTATAATTTAGATATCGGTTCTGAATACTGCATATTTCATCACGCTTGTTATGTTCTGATCAAGATTTATAAACAAAGAACGTATGCATTAAGGACATTCCCCCATATCTGAGATTATTGTTTTCCACTCTGAACTTATTAATCGTGTTCATAAATAGCTCACTGTAATCTAATAACTAGAAATGTTAAAATGGCTTAATAATGGTTTTTGAGTTTTTAATCTGGATTTTCCAAAGTTATTGTAAAACTCTTAATTTATGTTCAGTTCTTACACTTTCGATCCGTTCGAAAAATGAAGCGGTTTTGGCAACTGATTGTGGAGTAGTTGATAATAATTATGTAATAATATTTTACACAGGGGTACATAAAGGATGAATGTTGGTTTGTAAAGAATTATATTTTTTATAAGTATTTCTAATAATGTGTAATTTAGTGTTAAAAAACAGGTATTTTCAACATTAAATAAAATTTAAATAAACGCTAAAAGTCTAAAATATTTTACTATAGTCACAGATTGATTTTTTAGTAATAAAACCTATTAAGGCAAATCAGTTTTACCTGAAAAATAAGGACGCAATTACGTATGAGCTAGATATTTTAGTTGGCGTAAACTGACGCCATCTGTAGAAAATAGTTATTTTTCTATGAGAATATAGAATTTCTTGTAGCTCTGCTACCACGTTCCCAGTTATGGATTCCTATACAATCCATCCTTTTTCTGTGCAATATTTTTTTTCGTAGTGATCTCTATCTTGTAGCCTTTCATGCTACCATGTTCCGATAACCGATAAAATCATACGAAAATTCAGTTCATTTCACAAGACGATCTTTCAAAATAATTTTGGTTTTTGAATGTGCAGCAATTTTTAGTCGAGTTATAAATTTTTGAAAATGTATTTTGTCAATGACGAACACTCTAGTGCAAAAAAATTAAAAATCAATATGAAACGCAGTGATAAAATCCGACAAAAATTCAGTTCATTTCACAAGACGTCAATCTTTCAAAATAATTTTGGTTTTTGAATGTGTAGCAATTTTCAGTCAAGTTATGAATTTTTGAAAATGTATTTTGTCAATGACGAGTACGATTACAAAAAATTGAAAATCAACATGAAACCCACAGATAAAATCCTGCAAAAATTCAGTGCATTTCACAAGACGTCGATATTTCAAAATAATATTGGTTTTTGAATGTACAGCAACTTTCAGTCGAGTTATGAATTTTTGAAAATGTATTTTGTCAATGACGAGTACGATTACAAAAAATTAAAAATCAATATGAAACCCACAGATAAAATCCTGCAAAAATTCAGTTCACTTCACAAGACGTCGATCTTTCAAAATAATTTTGGTTTTTGAATGTGCAGCAATTTTCAGTCGAGTACGATTACAAAAAATTGAAAATCAATATGAAACCCACAGATAAAATCCTGCAAAAATTCAGTTCATTTTACAAGACGTCAATCTTTCAAAATAATTTTGATTTTTGAATGTGCAGCAATTTTCAGTCGAGTTATGAATTTTTGAAAATGTATTTTTTAATGACGAACACTCTAGTGCAAAAAATTAAAAATCAATATGAAACGCAGTGATAAAATCCTACAAAAATTTAATTCATTTCACAAGACGTCGATCTTTCAAAATAACATTGGTTTTTGAATGTACAGCAATTTTCAGTCGAGTTATGAATTTTTGAAAATGTATTTTTTAATAACGAACACTAGTGGAAAAAAATTAAAAATCAATATGAAACGCAGTGATAAAATCCTACAAAAATTCAGTTCATTTCACAAGACGTCAATCTTTCAAAATAATTTTGGTTTTTGAATGTGCAGCAATTTTCAGTCGAGTTATGAATTTTTGAAAATGTATTTTTTAATGACGAACACTCTAGTGCAAAAAATTAAAAATCAATATGAAACGCAGTGATAAAATCCTACAAAAATTCAGTTCACTTCACAAGACGTCGATCTTTCAAAATAATTTTGGTTTTTGAATGTGTAGAAATTATCTGTCAAGTTATGAATTTTTGAAAATGTATTTTATCAATGACGAGTACGATTACAAAAAATTGAAAATCAATATGAAACCCACAGATAAAATCCTGCAAAAATTCAGTGCACTTCACAAGACGTCGATCTTTCAAAATAATTTTGGTTTTTGAATGTGCAGCAATTTTCAGTCGAGTTATGAATTTTTGAAAATGTATTTTTCAATGACGAACACTCGAGTGCAAAAAATTAAAAATTAATATGAAACGCAGTGATAAAATCCTACAAAAATTCAGTTCATTTCACAAGACGTCAATCTTTCAAAATAATTTTGAATTTTGAATGTGCAGCAACTTTCAGTCGAGTTATGAATTTTTGAAAATATATTTTGTTAATAACGAGTACGATTACAAAAAATTGAAAATCAATATGAAACCCACAGATACAATCCTGCAAAAATTCAGTTCACTTCATAAGACGTCGATCTTTCAAAATAATTTTGGTTTTTGAATGTGCAGCAATTTTTAGTCGAGTTATGAATTTTTGAAAATGTATTTTTTAATAACGAACACTCTAGTGGAAAAAAATTAAAAATCAATATGAAACGCAGTGATAAAATCCTACAAAAATTTAATTCATTTCACAAGACGTCGATCTTTCAAAATAACATTGGTTTTTGAATGTACAGCAATTTTCAGTCGAGTTATGAATTTTTGAAAATGTATTTTTTAATAACGAACACTCTAATGGAAAAAAATTAAAAATCAATATGAAACGCAGTGATAAAATCCTACAAAAATTCAGTTCACTTCACAAGACGTCGATCTTTCAAAATAATTTTGGTTTTTGAATGTGTAGAAATTATCTGTCAAGTTATGAATTTTTGAAAATGTATTTTATCAATGACGAGTACGATTACAAAAAATTGAAAATCAATATGAAACCCACAGATAAATTCCTGCAAATATTCAGTGCACTTCACAAGACGTCGATCTTTCAAAGTAATTTTGGTTTTTGAATGTGCAGCAATTTTCAGTCGAGTTATGAATTTTTGAAAATGTATTTTTCAATGACGAACACTCGAGTGCAAAAAATTAAAAATTAATATGAAACGCAGTGATAAAATCCTACAAAAATTCAGTTCGTTTCACAAGACGTCAATCTTTCAAAATAATTTTGAATTTTGAATGTGCAGCAACTTTCAGTCGAGTTATGAATTTTTGAAAATGTATTTTGTTAATAACGAGTACGATTACAAAAAATTGAAAATCAATATGAAACCCACAGATACAATCCTGCAAAAATTCAGTTCACTTCACAAGACGTCGATCTTTCAAAATAATTTTGGTTTTTGAATGTGCAGCAATTTTTAGTCGAGTTATGAATTTTTGAAAATGTATTTTTTAATAACGAACACTCTAGTGGAAAAAAATTAAAAATCAATATGAAACGCAGTGATAAAATCCTACAAAAATTTAATTCATTTCACAAGACGTCGATCTTTCAAAATAATTTTGGTTTTTGAATGTGTAGAAATTATCTGTCAAGTTATGAATTTTTGAAAATGTATTTTATCAATGACGAGTACGATTACAAAAAATTGAAAATCAATATGAAACCCACAGATAAATTCCTGCAAATATTCAGTGCACTTCACAAGACGTCGATCTTTCAAAATAATTTTGGTTTTTGAATGTGCAGCAATTTTCAGTCGAGTTATGAATTTTTGAAAATGTATTTTTCAATGACGAACACTCGAGTGCAAAAAATTAAAAATCAATATGAAACGCAGTGATAAAATCCTACAAAAATTCAGTTCATTTCACAAGACGTCAATCTTTCAAAATAATTTTGAATTTTGAATGTGCAGCAACTTTCAGTCGAGTTATGAATTTTTGAAAATGTATTTTGTTAATGACGAGTACGATTACAAAAAGTTGAAAATCAATATGAAACCCACAGATAAAATCCTGCAAAAATTCAGTTCACTTCACAAGATGTCGATCTTTCAAAATAATTTTGGTTTTTGAATGTGTAGCAATTTTCAGTCAAGTTATGAATTTTTGAAAATGTATTTTGTCAATGACGAGTACGATTACAAAAAATTGAAAATCAATATGAAACCCACAGATAAAATCCTGCAAAAATTCAGTTCATTTTACAAGACGTCAATCTTTCAAAATAATTTTGATTTTTGAATGTGCAGCAATTTTCAGTCGAGTTATGAATTTTTGAAAATGTATTTTTTAATTACGAACACTCTAGTGCAAAAAATTAAAAATCAATATGAAACGCAGTGATAAAATCTTACAAAAATTTAATTCATTTCACAAGACGTCGATCTTTCAAAATAACATTGGTTTTTGAATGTACAGCAATTTTCAGTCGAGTTATGAATTTTTGAAAATGTATTTTTTAATAACGAACACTAGTGGAAAAAAATTAAAAATCAATATGAAACGCAGTGATAAAATCCTACAAAAATTCAGTTCATTTCACAAGACGTCAATCTTTCAAAATAATTTTGGTTTTTGAATGTGCAGCAATTTTCAGTCGAGTTATGAATTTTTGAAAATGTATTTTTTAATGACGAACACTCTAGTGCAAAAAATTAAAAATCAATATGAAACGCAGTGATAAAATCCTACAAAAATTCAGTTCACTTCACAAGACGTCGATCTTTCAAAATAATTTTGGTTTTTGAATGTGTAGAAATTATCTGTCAAGTTATGAATTTTTGAAAATGTATTTTATCAATGACGAGTACGATTACAAAAAATTGAAAATCAATATGAAACCCACAGATAAATTCCTGCAAATATTCAGTGCACTTCACAAGACGTCGATCTTTCAAAATAATTTTGGTTTTTGAATGTGCAGCAATTTTCAGTCGAGTTATGAATTTTTGAAAATGTATTTTTCAATGACGAACACTCGAGTGCAAAAAATTAAAAATTAATATGAAACGCAGTGATAAAATCCTACAAAAATTCAGTTCATTTCACAAGACGTCAATCTTTCAAAATAATTTTGAATTTTGAATGTGCAGCAACTTTCAGTCGAGTTATGAATTTTTGAAAATGTATTTTGTTAATGACGAGTACGATTACAAAAAGTTGAAAATCAATATGAAACCCACAGATAAAATCCTGCAAAAATTCAGTTCACTTCACAAGATGTCGATCTTTCAAAATAATTTTGGTTTTTGAATGTGTAGCAATTTTCAGTCAAGTTATGAATTTTTGAAAATGTATTTTGTCAATGACGAACACTCGAGTGCAAAAAATTAAAAATCATATGAAACGCATCGATAAAATCCTACAAAAATTCAGTTCATTTCACAAGACGTCAATCTTTCAAAATAAATTTGGTTTTTTAATGTGCAGCAATTTTCAGTCGAGTTATGAATTTTTGAAAATACATTTTTTCAATGACGAACACTCGAGTGCAAAAAATTACAAATTAATATCTACACCAAAACTTTGTCGTGCGGGGAGTCCGCCAAGGAATCAATTGTTGATATTTTTAAGATGTGTCAGGAAATTAATAATACATTTACATAGTGTAAACCAGACTTTTGCGCAGAACAAGCGATTGTGGGCGTTTTTACAACTCTATCTGAAGAATGAATAGACTATAGTGCCACATTACAGCTTAAGACAGCTCCGAGTTTAATCCGAAGTAATCTTGTTTACCAACCGAATTCATTATTGACTCCATGAATAATTCTGATTTTCCAAGCCACGTGCACAATAAACGCACATCAACATATGATTTGTTATCGCAATATTTTTGGAACTTTAACCCATGCAGCCGGGAATTATCTGAATTGCTATAAATAAATCTTAAATAAATCTTATTTCGTAATTAAAGCATGTTTTGGCATAAATACGAATGTTGTTATTAGCATCTTTAAACTCAACGCATTTTTTAAATTTTCGGAGCACATTATGCGACTGTCAATATAATAGTGTGACATTTCCGGGATATCATTAGGCATCATATAATATATATTAACGAGCCCCTAGAGGACGTTTTCGGCTTTCAGGAAAAAAATAAAAATTGTAAAAAAAATTGGCAACACTTTTTTTAAAGAAGTGGTCAAAGGGGATTGAAATTTAAATATTAGGTGTCTTGAATGATTTGCAATTTTTCATGAAAATTTCAAATCGCCATCTATAAGGGTTTTTAAAATATTAAAAAAAAAACGTAATTTTGACCTAACGCTTTTAGTATATATTAATGATTGAAAAATATGTCGTTAGCCGACTTGGATTCGAACCAGAGACCCTAAGTACCAAAACCTACAGGGCTACGCTCGGGCGGTACGATTTATTTAGATATATTCAAGAGCTTATTTTCGTTGGTAGGAAATTTTATACAAACTGCGGTGGCTTATCGAGGCCTTGCGATATTAACATCCACACATGATTTGCGTACTTACTTCCCGGGTTTTATTTTTGATAAATTAATGTACTGTTTTATCACATTTTAATAATAATAATAATAATAAGCAGGGTTTTTAACGGATCTGCGAAACTTTAGGAGAGACAGAAACGGTTAATTGGGTAAGGTAGTGTTGAATACGATGACATTTCAAAACTTTAATAGCAATTAGATATTTTGAAAAAATAGTGATGTGGCCATTATGTTACTTTCTCTGACTTGATGGTGTCATGGCCATTTATATGTACGTTTTCATGGTTTATTTTCAATTGAAATCATATTTTAAATGTACATCGAGCTGATGAAACTGACGTTTAAAACGTCAAAATTATGAATTATACTTCAAATTCAAAAACTCAGTTTACTCAAAACCTAAAGGGATTTAGAAAAAAACTTATTGTTAATAAGTTGTTCATTTTAGCATTTTCTACAATTATTATTAAAATAAATTTGCTGTAACTATGATCGTTTTATAATTATAAACCAAAATATAAAAAAAATTAAATTAATTTTTTTCTCGAATAAAAATGATTTTATGAAAAATGTTTTCAAGCAATTGATGTTCATTTCTTTGTTGTCTTCAATGTTTGTTTTAATGTTTTTGTGATATTTTTCATATTTAAGAAAATATTGGCAAAAAACAAAAAATAGTTAAGGTAAACGCCCACTTCTGTGGTACGAAATTTTACCAAAAGCTTTTCAGTTCTTCAGATTATCAAATAAGACGGATGTTCAATGTTTCATATCAATTGCTCTATTAGTTTTTGAGATACAGACACACACACAGACCCATTTTTCTTTCCAGAAATTGTTGAAATGGCATCTAGGGACACCGAAACGAATATTTCCGTAAAAAAAAAATTTGAAAAAAAATCGCGATCACAATACTTTCTCGGACTTCGTAACGGAGAAAGTAAAAATGAAAAAGTGACAATTTTTTTAAATCGATTTTCCTCAAATGGATTTTTTCAGGCCTCAGATGTGGCCAGCTGTAGGCGGTTTATAATTGTATATACCGTGTGTCCTGTTTCAAGACGCATCATAGTATTTTTTTTTCAATTTTATTTTTTATCTCTATTGAATTTAAAAGGTCAGAATAAAATTGGAATCATTCCTTTACCTACTACCATTATTTTTGAAGTTTTATTTTAGTTTTATATGAAATATAGCTTAAAAATAGGGAACAAATATTCGAAAATAAAATCCTCAAAATAGTAGTTGCTATAAGTCATCTGTAAAACGAGACAACAAAAATAAAACTTAAAAAAATTGCATTATTATTGTGTACATTTATTAAATTACTTTTAGAGGGGTAAATTGATTATTAAAATCACTAATTATCCTTTATAAGTTTTTGTATTCATTTTAAATAATAAATCAAAAATGGTGATGTGGTCATCATGTTACTTTCTCCGACTTGATGGTATCATAGTCATTTATATTTACGCTTTCATGGTTTATTTTCTATTTAAATCATATTTTAAATGTACATCGAGCGTTTTGTAGACTAACATGACACTGACGTTTAAAACGTCAAAATTATAAAAGATGGAAAAATTATACTTCAAATTCAAAAACTCAGTTTACTCAAAAACTAAAGAGATTTTGAAAAAAACTTATTCTTTATAAGTTGTTCATTTTGGCATTCCCTTCAATTTTTATTAACATAAATTTGCTGCAACTATTATCGTTTCATAATTATAAACCAAAAATGAAAAATAATTATTCCTGATATGATAATCGCCGAATACAAGAAAACTATTGAGATTAGGAACAGGGAACCCTTATACAATCTGAAAGATAATTGGATTCTACTTAAGAATACGTTACTAAATACAGGGTGTGCCATTTGAAAAAACGAAGTTATTTAACTTTATAAGTTCGGTTTTTCTACCGCACTTTTTTTATCACCCAGTATAATTTTTTGTATGAAATCATGGTTGGCTCTATAGTTCGAACCTTCAACCAAATAATAGAAATGATTTTAATCGTTCAACGTCAATCACTGGGGCAAAAATAAAATTTCACTCGGACCATGCATTTCAACAAATCTTCAAATATTTCGAAAACGGCAAACAATAGGTATAGGGAGTATTGAAGTAACTCATCTTTATTTACTCCATATAATTCAAAAATGACAAAAAATACAGTGTGTTCCATTTGAAAAAACATAAGTTTGGTCTGTAACTTTATTATGAGACACCCTGTATAAATTTAGATATTTTTAGGGCGTGTAGCTCATTATTATACACAACTTTTGTATAAAACATTTTTCGAAATTTTGAAAAATAAGCATGTGATTGACCGTTCCCAGAGCTCTAAAACACCCTGTATATGGTATAACAATTGAAAATGACTTATTGCACTTATTGTAGATGTATTAAATAAATTTAATGAGCACTGAGTGTCCTTCTTTAAAATTATTACTAAATTTTTTCACCGTAATAATAACATTAGTAGTTTCATATTTGTTGTATTTATTTTTCGTATAACACATGGTGAAACATTTTTAATATTCAGGATTGTTACAATGAGGCACTAGGAATTCCTAGTGCCTCGAAACTAGTCGGAATAAAATATAAAAATATAAAAAATTCTGAAAATAACCAAGTGCCTTTTTTTAACAATCCTGAATTAGTAGTTTCAAATTTTTTAATTTTAATTAATTTCTTCAAGATAGTCCTTAGAAAAATGGTCTCTTAAACCAATGTTATATTAATATAGAAATACCATTTATAACATATAAATTCCTTTTGTATAATCCAATATTTGAAGTAATTATTTCAATTAATTCCTTTGAAGACTTATAATAAATTAAATTTTCACACATTCAGGCAACATATAAATTCGTTTTGTATAATACAATATTTGAAGTAATTATTTCAATAAGTTAATTCCTTTGAAGACTTATAACAAATTAAATTTTCGCACATTCAGGCTACATACAATTTATTCATTTTTTGATGTAATAATAATCAAATAAAATACATTTTTTAATAAAATTAATACTTTCATTGTATTTATTATTTATTATGTATTTAGTAAGTACAATAAACGTTTAGTATTATTATTGAATACCTTTTAAAATCCAATTTTGAAAAGTTTCAACCAAATAATCCACACTGTCGCGCTCAAGCTTAACTCCGAACTGTTGAATGTAACGGTTTTGTTTACTCAATTATAAGATAACATTATCGTGAGAAACGTCCGACTCTGATTCGAAACTTCACTCAGTTCTTTACTGCAATCGGTGGCCGACGGCAGTATCCCAGACAGACTTTCCGTTAGCCAAATGCCCAAAATATGCCAGTTTTTAAATATAACTCGCTAACAATAAAACTCAAGTTACTAAAAATGAACAATCTTAGGAAATAAATACTCTAGTAATAAATAAATTTTCGAAACACTCGAAACGTTTTTTAAATGAATAGATTTGAGCAATTTCAGTAAAACTAGGAAACACCCAGAAAATTCGCAATTTTCCATAAATTCTCAAAGATATCTATCAACTTTGACTATACAGGGTGTCTCAGACATGACTCCCCAGGCCTATAACTTTCTTATTTTTAAAGATAAATATAGAAAACCATATGTATTTTTTAATGGGAGCAAATTCTATTTAAAATTATAAGAATAAAATTTTCAAAAATTTCTGCTCATATTTCGACAGTGATGTTCAACTTTTTTTTTCAAACGGCACTGGACTTGTTTTTTCCATATTATAGTAGTATTTTTTATTCTCCTTATAATCATGTAAACCCAAATGGTTATTACATGAGAAAAAAATTGAGAAAAATGAGATTAAAGGTTGATTTTTAAATTGATTTTTTTTTAGTTGGCTTTGAAATATTTGACTCACAGATTGTCATTACAGTTGTTCAACATCATTATTTTATTGCACCTTGTTTTTATTATAATAAGAAAAAACAAGTCCAGTGCCATTTGAAAAAAAAGTGTCCGTTAATTCGCTATTGTTTATGATTATGTCTGAAACACACACTAATAACAAATGGTTGACATTACTTATACAATAAATGGCATTTGTTGATTCGAATTTTTTTCAAGGCACACTACATTTATTACCAAAAAAATCATGTGAACAAGATTTATTATTATTTTTTTCTGGCATAAATATTAACTTTAAACCAACATAATGGGCATAATTGGATTCAGAAAAATAATGTCTAATATTATAAAATTAGAAAAGTATATGCAGTCATTTAAAAATTTAAAGTTGACTATCATTTGACAATGAAGTTAATTTTTAAAAAATATATAATTATCGTCATTTTATAGTATTTAAAGAGCCATTGACTTTATTTTTTAGTTCATCCAAATCGGACAATAAATAACAGAGTTATGGCGTTGGGCGTTTTTTTATCGAACACACGGTATAGTCAAAGAGTAACCTCAAAAAAAAAACACAAGACGTCAAAATAAACAAAATTCTTATGCACTGCACTGATCCAGGCAGCCAATATAATATTACGTGAATTATTATCCCTATTTTCCGAAAATGTGCTGCTAACTATTTTCGACTTTCTGTAGATTCCCGGAGATATCCATTAGGAACAGGGATAAATCTTTTTTTATGGTGTTGTTTATTACACAAACTTGCACAAAGATAATTTCATATTAACAAAACTATTTGCATAAATGAATAATGTCATGACTAATGACTTACCACCGTTATCTAGAAAATGCTGCAATTGATTCCAAACTGCGTAAATCGGTACAGTCATGTTGATTCTGGGAAAGTCTGCTTTGTTTGAAATGAGTGTGGTATTGCTTGTGATTACTCCGATTAGGAAACCCTCAGGTGTCAACACTGCGCCACCACTGGAACCCGACAAGATCGAGCAAGTCGTGCCCATCATTATATTTGACAGTCTTGAAATATTTCCTGATGTTACAGTAACGTCAGCGTTAATTTCTGGTGGATAGAGAGGATAGCCTGCAGCTAACACTGGATCACCTGCAATTTATTACCGTGTTAAAAATATAATTCATAATTTTGACGTTTTAAATGTCAGTGTCATCTGATTCTGCAAACTGCTCTATTTATGAATATGGTTCATCCGTTGAGAGCTGACGGTGACTCATGCATTTTCGTACTAAAAATTGCTTTGCATTTTATATCTATCTTTTTCTAACATGTACGAAACAGTATGAAATAAAAGACGAAACGTGTGTCTGCGTGTTAAAGAATAGGGCAGCGTAAACGTACGTCTAAGCTCACGCATGACTCTTGCATCCCATTGGCACGCTTCATATAAACACACAAAACACGCGAGCGCTACGTCAAATAACATAACCGTAAAAAGTTTGTTTGTATTGCGCTTTAGATTTCATTTCGATCGAGTTAATACTTAATTAATTCATCATGTTCAGAAATAAATCGCTAAAAAGTCAGTCTCAACATATGTTGATTGTCAGTCTCAACATATGTCATCCCGCCAATGAAAATCAGCGCGGCACCAAATTTTCTTACGGACATACGTTTACTTAAATCTTGATTCATGCGATTTTAAGCGATGACTCACAGGCAGCTCTCAGCGGCCCGACTATATTTAAAATATTATTTAAATTGAAAATAAATCATAATTATTAAATGTTGGGCTATCCTAAAACTTTATAATAAAACATGAATGTTAGAATTTCACTTATTTTAGTAGAGACAACTAGTTTTTCAAGCTCAAATTGCTGTATGTGAAATTGTGTTCTTTATGTGAAATAGTGAAATATAAAATTAAGAAAATTAACTGGTGACGAACGACGGCTCCGCTGCGCTGCGCCGTCGTCCGTGCGTGGCCTATTAAATTTGAGCAAAGTTATCGGTGACGAACGACGGCTCCGCTGCGCTGCGCCGTCTTCTTTGTGTATCCCTTTAAAATTGAGTAACTGGTGACGAATGACAAAAAAAAAGTTAAAACCGAAGGCATGAAGTCTCAAAAAATCGCAAAATTCTTGGAAAAATTCCTTGAAAACAATCGAAAATTGGCCGTAGATCGTAAACGGTGCGCCCCACGAAAAATATAGTTCTTACCTTTTCGACGCAAAATAAAATTCCAAATAACATGCCGTTTAAATTTTTTGCGTGGGATTAAAAATGGCCGCTCTAGAATTTTTTTATTGAAGTTTGGGGTGGTTTTCTTTGAATAACTCTTCAAGGGTTGGAGATATCAAAAATTCGTAAGAGACATAAAATATAGAGGAGCCTTCGTTCTGTAAAAACTCTATAAAAATTAAAATCGCTACTGTAAAAGGGGCGCGGCCCCGCTCGCTGAAGCACGAAAAAAGCGACCTCTACAGAGAAAGGGTTGCAGCTCGCGAACGGAGAGGAGCAGTTCCAACACAGAAGTCGCCGTTGTGCCCCCATGTATTTGGGATTTTTTGAGCCGTATCCAAACGTTCCAACTCGAAATCCCAAAAAGCCTCAGCATTTGGCGTAAACGTCTGCATCGCGAAACATCGATTTTCAAAAATTCACCCCCGAGTCTAGGGGTGAGTTGGAAAATTGCGGTTTTCACGTGACCCTAGAGGACGTTTTTGGCTTTCAGGAAAAAAAATAAATATTATAAGATTTTTTTTTTGTGGAGTTGGCAACACTTTTGCTAGTTCTAGGGGGTTGAAATTTTAATAGTATTTGACTTGAATTATTTTTGATTTTTCATAAAAATTTCAAATCGATATCTATAAGGGTTTAGAAAATATTTTAAGGGTGTGGTCGAAGGTAGTTTACATTTTGATGGTAGGTGTCTTGAATTATTTGTGATTTTTCATGAAAATTTCAAATCGATATCTATAAGGGTTTTAAAAATATTTGAAAAATAACGTGATTTTGGCTTTGAGCTTTTAGTATACAGGGTGTCCTAAATAGAGTAGGATTGCATGGGTATCTTTCTTATTCTTAAAGCTAGAGATCTGGTTAAATGGGCAATGTTGTGCAGTTTTCTATGCTGAGAAATTTTCAAAATTCCGAGCAGTTTAGAAAATATTAAAAAAAACTGAAAATCGCGATTTTCAAAAAAATCAAATATGTAAATATGTTGTAAAACGCTGTCAATTGTGTTTGCCCAATAACGGTCAACATTTTGAGCATTTTTTATAATTTATTGTTATTTTACTACTTGGTTGTATTACCTCTTTTTGTTTTGTTACATTTGCTTTAAAAATAATTTAAAAAATTAAAATTAAAATTTAAACAATTAATATTTCCATTATTTTTTATTTTGACATAGGTTGTTGTACATCGTTGAAAAGAGAAAAAAAAGTCTATTTATGCGTGTAAAAATCAAATATGGCGGCCATTTGAAATAAGAAAGTTGGTATTAATATCTCGGAAACCGCCATCTTGAATTTTATTTTGACTGATTTCTATGTTTGCCTAATTAAACCAAGTAACTTTTATTTAAAACTTTTTTTCGCATCTTTAATAATTATTGAGATATTTGATTTTTTTGAAAATCGCGATTTTCAGTTTTTTTTAAATATTTTCTAAACTGCTCGGAATTTTGAAAATTTCTCAACATAATCTGAATCAGCATAGAAAACTGCACAACATTGCCCATTTAACCAGATCTCTAGCTTTAAGAATAAGAAAGATACCCATGCAATCCTTCTCTATTTAGGACACCCTGTATATTAATTATTTAATAATTTCACCACATATTGCAGATGAACAATTTTTTTTCAATACGTGATGAAGCCAATTTTAGGAGTGGCTTCATCAGGCAGATGAACAAATTTGAAAAAAAAATGTTTATCTGCACTGTGCGGTGAAATAATTTTAGCGGTGTCTTTACAAATGTAAGCAAAATTGTAACATTCGTACTTTATTATAAAGTTTAATAATTAACCCTTAGCTAATGAACTAGTTTATAATAGTCGCAATAATTGCTTTACAGACAACTAAAATATGCTCATGAATGAATTGTTCTTATGGTGGATGCGCCGGGAACTTAAAATTTACTTATGTGGTAAATAAAACACGTGTGTTAAGAATTTTCACAAATTTTTAATGTCGAAACACTGCGACATATGTTTTGCCACACAGTGGCTTCATCAGGCAGATGATTAAATCATTTAATCATCGACATTACAAATTTGTGAAAATTCTCAACACACGTGTTTTATTTACCACATAAATTATAGAATTTCACCAAGTAACAGCCTCACCAATCCAATAAAATTTACTTAACACATTAACCGCCATGGGGGTCACCGGTGACTGACACCTAGTTATTCCAATGGGGCCGTAGGGGTCACCGGTGACTGACACCTAGTTATTCCAATGGGGCCATGGGAGTCACCGGTGACCGGCACAGCAAACTGAGTTTAGAACCATAATTCTGCGCCGCCGGTCACACTTTTAGATTTTACATTACAGACTGACCGGCGTGGCGTTACCGCATATTGCTGCAGATTGGCCTAAAAATATTTTTACTTTCTCCGTTACGAAGTACGAGAAAGTATTGTGATCCTGATTTTTTTTCAAATTTTTTTTATAAAATAAATTTTTATACAAATAAAAAACCATGAAATATATATTATTTCTATATATCTAAACAAATTATAACTTAAAACAAAAAAAAACAATGTATGACCATTTTATAAAAAATTGCTTGGCAGTTAATGTGTTAATGGCGGCGTAAAGTTTAATAAAATAACTCATATAAATAAAGTGATGCATTCATTCATATTTACCAATGTTTAATTTTTCAGTGAACACTTTTAAAGGTTTCATTTGTGTTCCTTTTAGAGCCTTTGCGTCCACGCTCAAAACTGCCAGATCATAATTCTTGTTAGGCGGAGCTTCATAAATAATTGTTGCTGGAAATTTCAATTTTCTCCAGTGGATTTCAATTTCGAAGGAATTTTCCTGTGAATGATGCTGTCAGCTTTTGATATTAAATTTTGAAATTACTTACAATTACGTGCGCGTTTGTAAGAAATATTCCTTTGTTCTTATCCAACAAAATGGCTGAACCCCAAGTTGGACCATTTTTAACAACTGCAATGCCATTGCGGATGGAATCTGCAAGGTAATATTTGAGTATAAATTATAAAATAATTTTTGACAAAAGTTAAATAAGTTGTCTCAAAGGGTATAGCGGAGTAAGACGGTCAAAAGTGCCCCCAAATCAAATGAGCTGAAAGGTTAAAAATAATGTTTAGGATCATAAAAAAGTCAGATTCGACAAAAAGGTAGCCCCTTGCCCCCTCCCATCCCTTGCTATAGTCAATTTTTTTGGTTTTTAATTTTCCTGTGCATCCAATTAACTTTTGACTTTCGGTAGGTATCAGTACCTTAAGATAACAATATTATCTAATGTATTTTTATAAAACGGAAATTTTTGGCGGGAAATTCGAATTTTGACAATATAGTAGCGATTATTTCAGAAACGTTAAAAGGTGCACCTCTAGAAAAAAATATATAATGGATGACTATTGTTTCTTAATATGTGTGATTTTTTTCAGAATTTTCCAAGTGGTAGAACATGGCCGAAATAATTTAAAACCGCATTTTTAACTAATTGTAACCTTATTTATCACTTTCAAACGAAAAAAAAAAACATTGTAAAACTTTTTATTTGCACATTTATTTCTTGTATTGATGTATGCTACACAATTTTGTTTTGCTTATTTAGTGGGAAACTCCAATACTTGAAACCAAGAAAAATCATTCAAAATTACTTTTTTTCGTTAAAATCGAAAGGTGCTACTGCCGAATTAATATAAAATGTTAAGTAAGTAATTTTTACGCAAAATAAATGGTACTAACAGATAAGTTTATTTTTGAAAATACATGCCACAAAATAAGAGTAGTGATAAATAAGGTTAAAATGAGTCAAAAATGCGGTTTTTAATTATTTTGACCATGTTCTACCACTCGGAAAATTCTGAAAAAAATCACACATATTAAGAAACAATAGACACCCATTATATATTTTATTCTAGAGGTGCACCTTTAAAAAAAAATCACACATATTGTATTAAATTATTACGAATAATTTTTCTATTTGGAAATTTAACAAAAAACGAATCGTAACCATAGTAACAACTAAACTGTTGGGCAATGAAACCGCTATCATTTGATTGGACGTCACCTGTTGGGTAATGAAATTGCTATCATTTGATTGGACGTCACCTGTTGGGCAACGAAACCGCTATCATTTGATTGGACGTCACCTGTGGAGAAAATGATTCGGCCGAATAATGGACAACTTTCTCAATCAAAAACGATTTAACAACGTTTGTATTATTTAATAAGATGTGAAAAAATACATTAGATATTATTGTTATCTGAAGGTACCGATACCTACCGAAAAGTTAGGGGGAATTAAAAACCAAAAAACACGTTTTTAACTATAGCAAGGGATGAAAGAGGGGGTGGGGGGCTACTTTTTTGTCGAATCTGACTTTTTTATGACCCTAAACATTATTTTTAACTTCCCAGCTTATTTCGTTTGGGGGCACATCTTATTCCGCTATACCCTTTATTTCAATTATTCAAAAAATCTTATTGATTGATATTGGTGGCACTTTACATTGTGATACAGTTTGAAATATAAATTTTGAAATTTGTATTTTGTTTTGAATTATATTAAAGTATGTGTTTTAAATTACCTAGTATTTGTCTCCTTACAACGGGGAGGGATGGAATCTTTGATGAAAATTTTTGTAAGATGCTTTGATAAGTAGTACCTAATGTTAAGCCAAGCCATTCACCATTTATCCAGTTTAAAGACGTCAGCACGATTCCAATTAATTGATAATTATGTTTTCTGAAATTAAAAGAAAATTTATTTTATATAATAAAACAGCAAAACGTTAAAAAGTGTTAATTTTGATTTATTTTTTATTATTTTCAAAATGTTTCACCAAGTGATAAAAAATCAAAAATGTGGGACAAAACAGCCGAAAATCTAAAATATCGGCCAAAAAGAATAAAAAACCTGTTCTAAATTTAAAAACGCAGAACAAAAAATGGGAAATACAAGCAAAATAAAAATAATTCTTTTTATTTCTTTTTCAGTTCCAAAAATAACTCTTTTCAGCGTAAAATAAATTCCGACTAGAAATTCGAAAATAATAGAAAAAATTTCAAAAATCGCACAATAAATTCAATAATTCAAGTTAAGAAAATCTAAAATATGGGATAAAAAATAAAGACCAAAAATCTAAAATTCGCACCTAAAAATCAAAGTGGTGGACCAAAAAATTAAAATTTTGAACAAACAAATCCAAAATTTCAACAAACAAATCGAAAATTTAAGTCAAAATAAAGAAAATTTAAGCCAAAAGACCAAAAATTTAAACCGAAAAAAATCGAGAATCCAAAATATAGGCTAAAAAAGAAAAATTTACAATATGGCCTAAAAAGGTGAAAATTTAGACAAAACATCGAGAACTCGGGCGTAAAGATAAAAAATGCAGACAACAAAAATTGAAAAATTTTGATCGAAATAAAGAATATTTAGGCCAAAAATTTGAAAAATCGAAAATACAAAAATCAAAAGCATGGGCCAAAGAATCAAGAATCCTGATCTAAAAATAAAAAAAACAAAAAATCGAATATTTAGTTAGAAGTAAAAATGATTTTACCACTTTCAGACCTCAAAAAGTTTCTGACCAAAAATTTGAAAATTATAGCCGAATAATACAAAAAATTCGCAGAATAAAATCAATCATTCAAGTTAAAAAATCTAAAATATAGGACAAAAAATAAAAAAAAATAGACGAAAAAACTAAAATTCGGGACTAAAATTAAAAATGGTGGATCAAGAAGACAAAAATTTTAACAATGAAACAAAAAAACAAAATAATAATAATAATACTAATAATAATAATAATAAATGCGGACTAAAAATCGAAAATTTCAACAAACAGAACTCGAAAAAATTCTCGCATCAATAATTCAGGTTGAAATATCTGAGAAATTAAAAATTTGGAACTGAAATTAAAAATTCAAGAATGTGGACTAAGAGAAAATTTTAACAATTAAATCGTAAATTCAGGTCAAAATAAAAAATATTTGGGCCAAATGATTCAAAAAAATCTAAAAATTAAAAATGTGGCCCGAAAAATCAAAAATTCCGACAAAAAATCGAAAAATTAAATTAAAAAAATGGTGATGTGGCCATCAGGTTACTTTCTCCGACTTGATGGTATCATTTATATTTACGTTTCCATAGTTTATTTTCAATTGAAATCATATTTTAAATGTACATCGAGCGTTTTGTAGACTCGGATGAAACTGACGTTTAAAACGTCAAAATTATGAAATATGGAAAAATTTATACTTCAAATTCAAAATTTAGTTTACTCAAAAACTAAAGGGATTTCGAAAAAAACTTATTCTTTATAAGTTGTTAATTTTAGCATTCTCTACAATTATTATTTACATAAATTTGCTGTAACTATTATCGTTTTATAATTATAAACCAAAAATTAAAAAAATAATAATACATTTTTTTCTCGAATAAAAATGATTTTATGAAAAATGTTTTCAAGCAAAAGATGTTCATTTCTTTGTTGTCTTTAATGTTTGTTTAAATGTTTTTGTGATATTTTTCATATTTAGGAAAATATTGGCCAATAACAAAAAACAGTTAAGGTAAACACCTACTTCCGGTGTACGAAGTTTTACCAAAAGCTTTTCAGTTCTTCGGATTATGAAAGACTTATGTTCAAAGTTTTATATCAATTGCTCTATTAGTTTTTGAGATACAGCGCGCACAGACACACACACACAGACACACACAGCCACACACACAGACACACACACAGACACACACAGCCACACACGCACACACACAGACACACACACAGACACAATTTTTTTTTTCCCAGAAATTGTTGAAATGGCATTTAGGGACCCCAAAACGGATATTTCCGTAAAAAAAAAATTGAAAAAAAAATCACGATCACAATACTTTCTCGTACTTCGTAAGTAAAGTAAAAAATGTAGGTCGAAATAAATGATATTTAGGCTAAAAGATAACAAATTTAAACCAAAAAATCGAAAAAGCAGGTCAAAAATCTAAAAATTAACAATTCGGCCAGAAAAATAAAAAATGTCGGCCAAAAGGTCGAAAATTTAGATCAAAATAAAGATATTTAGGCCAAATGAAGATTTTGATAGCTTGGTGGCCAATGTCAAAGCATTGATTACCTCCAAGAACCGTGACTGTTTTGCCCGTGAAATCGACCGTCTTCCAGGCAAATGGGAATCAGTTATTGAAGTCGATGGTGACTACACTCCGGAATAATCATTCAACAATATTATTGTAGAATTTGTATGTTTATTTTTCATATAAATATTGTTTTCTACACAACGTAATAATTATGCACCAACCTAATATATTGGACTATTGTCAATTTGATCGAAGATGGTTAAATTGTATTTTGGGCGAACAAGTGTAACAGCATGGCCAGCACATTTTTCAGATCCTATTTGGATTTATTTTTTATTTTTTTGTTAATTATTATTGATGGGGAGCTTCTTAAGACCATAAATACCAAATTTGAACTCATTTGATTAATTAGTATAGGAATTAATTGGTGAGGCTTTGTTGAAGTGACATCTAGTGATAAACAGCAAAAATATGGATTGTCATAGTAAGTAGAGACATGTAAATGTTGCGGTGGCAATCGCCACCACCAGGGCCGAAAGGGTTAATTCTTTATAAAATCACTGAATAAAATATCAAGTTGATAATGACAGTAAAACGTCGAAACTTAAGTCGTGATATGTATGTATATGAAATATTTGTACATACATCAAATAAATTGTGGTAAAAAACATAGTAAGTGTTTTATTCAGTGATTTTATAATGAATTACCACGTAGTAACGGTCACAACCATCACCATGGTTAATTCTTTAATGTAAAAATCTTAGAAATGCAACCACTAAATTTATTATATTAGTGGTTGAGTTTTATTGATTTTCTAGAGCTTTTATTAAAAACTTGACTGAAATACTTCGGTCGATGGCCTTTTGATTTCATGCTTATGCGCATGTGTGATTTCAATCAATTGTTTTACTACTACTACTATTAAAAACTTACCCTTTAATACAAAACATCGGGCTTCCCTCACTTCCAAAAACCGTTGGGCAATCGCTCCAAATAAAACACCGATCCTCGCCCACGACGGTAGAAATAACCCCCTCAGAATAAGAATCGATAAACTCCCTGTTACCAAACGGTGTACTTCTAACACAAATTCTATCCGTCACATCCCAATTGACTTCCGAAGTTTCCAGGTATATCTTCGCCAATTTGGCATGCAAAACATCGATATGTTGATCCTCAAAAGTCAACACCAAGAAAATGGATAGAAACTCTTTCAAATAATTTGCTTCGCCATCAGTTCTCCAATTTAGGAAATACTTTTCCATTGATTTTCTTATCGATTCGGATTTGAAAAATGCCGACAATCTTGCTTCTCTATGACGTTTTGTTCCATTATAATCATTGACGATGGTGAATGAAATGTTGTTGTTTAATAGTTTATCCGGTGTATGCAATAATCCGGGTTGAATATTGGACAAGGCGGACGCGGATTTCTTGATTTTTTCTATTAAAATGTTTGAGGGTGTTATTATAAAATCGCCATTTATCAGAGTTCCAGATGTTGATTTCAATACTTTGCCATCGTCCAGTTCTATTAATACGGATTTGATGTCCATTTTATCTGGAATTTTAAAATTAGTTTCTATTATAATCTTCAATCATCCATTCCAATTAATGATTTTATATTAGAAAATACAACATGCGAATCTTTACGAATAAAAAACTTTTTCTGCAGCCGTCCCGAAAATAAAACTTTCGGTATGATTTATTAAATCGAAAGTGCCACTTTACATAAATCGTACCTAAAGTAGTTATTTTCGGGACGATTTTGTTTCACTTTCGGAACGATTTCTATACTTTCGGGACGCTTTTTGTTACTTTCGGGACGATTTTGCGTATATATGTAGGCGGCCTTGACAAAAACATCCACTTCGTATTTAATTATGACAGCGCTTGTCATATAACGTTCGTGTGTGTTTTTATTTTTTTAACATAAAATCGGCTGCAGAAAAAATATTGTACGTAACTCCTTCCAAAAGTGATTTTACGGGACTCGCAGGATTCCTACTTCGTACTCATCCCGTAAAATATCACTTTCGGAACTTGTTACGTAAATTACTATTGTACATATATAATACATTAAAATGGAAAAAGTGATGCCTTTCACCTTCTAAAATTTAAGAAAAGATTACGATAAACGAATTATCTATTGAAACAGCTACTCTCCTTGCTATTTCTCATTTTAATTTTACTTATCTACAAGAAGTCAGGATTTTTTTTACTTCCATATACAACCAAGATTAGTTACCACTACTGAGATGATAAACCATTTGTTCTTTCGTGACTGGAGACGGATATATCCGCAGTAATACATGATACCTCAAAACCGGGAGAGTATTTACGCAGGGCTAGTTTGTGCATCAAATGCGGAGAATACATTCCTTCGTTCATTTGGCCAAATTTGCTGTATCAACTTTTGAATTCGATTTTGTAATTTTGATGGTGGTTTTATGTTAATAATTTTTTTCTTAGGATACTGTTTGTTTATGTTTCTTTACCATGCGCTTTTTATGCTTTTGTTTTCTTAATGTTTTTGTAAATAGGATATTGTCCGTAAATAAAGTTATTATTATTATTATTATTACTGACGGTTAATTACTTTATCATCTCAACTACTAGCCTTTGCAAGTCTTACAAAGGCTAGTAGTTGAGATGTTACACCTCGATCCTTGATTTATTCAACCAGAATATTCTTTCCTTTTTTAGACCGCATCGTGCGTTTCCAAGTAAAGTTTATTGCAGATATTAAGTAATCTATGGTATCTTCAAGATTTGTTCGAAGAGTCACGTTTCAAATTTCTTCAGCTTCCCACTTGTCCGGTCTATAAAAGTTCATTATTCTGTTCCGTAAAAAGTACCCGAAAAACATAGCAATGCAGTGGTCTTATTTTGTGACTACATCAAGATCGTGGTTTTTAAAGAGACATGCCATCTTTAGGGACATCTTTTAGTGCTTTAGCTTTTCTAATTCGACATTTAATTTCCCGAGAGTGTTCATTTAATTAGGCTCAGCTTATTTTGTAATTAAATATCAAAACATAATAGTTATTAATTCAACACCTTATATTGGAGGTGTTGGATAAAACGTTATACTGCATGTATGGGCGAAGTATTTATTTGGTGGGAAATACCTTTCTTTGCCCACTTGTACAGTAGGTGATTGACAAGTGGGTAAAGTAAGGTATTGCCCACCTATAGAAAGTTTTCTAGAGTAGACATATTTTACTTCGCCCTCGCGTGCAGTGTGTAACGTTTTATCCAACACCTCTAGTTTAAGCAAAGTAACTCCTGTAAAAAATTAACAAAACGTATATTTTAATTTTTAAATCTTAAGACCTTTGAAAACCGTTTCTAGACATGTAACGTCAGAGTTAGGGTTGCGAGGGAATGCGTGCAGTGTGCGTCAAAATGAGATACCGTTTGATTCGTTGAACAACTCGAGACTTCTTGAAAATTGTGCATTCGTTTGCGTAGCGAGTAACTTTTATTGTCTGGAATAACCATAGTAACGGAACAAATACTAAGAGGAGTGGGATAAATAACTATTACTCACATTTTTATTATCGTTTCCTGCGGTTATTCATACCACTATCACAAATTCGTCAAAACAAAACCGACGTTTAGCTTTTTAATCATAATTTAATCATGAGGATATTTACGAACATTACCATACCACATACATACAGGGCGTTGCATTACAAAAAAAATGGATATTGGCTTCTCTAATTATTTGATAGTATCGGTGATCATTTTTGAAGTTTATTAACCCTTTCAGCCCTGGATTTTTAATTTTGAAAAAAAACATTTTTTGTTAATTATTATTGATGGGGAGCTTCTTAAGACCATAAATACCAAATTTGAACTGATTTGAATAATTAGTATAGGAATTAATTAGTGAGGCTTTGTTGAAGTGACATCTAGTGATAAACAGCAAAAATATGGATTCTCATAGTAAGTAGACATGTAAATGTTACGGTGGCAATTGCCACCACCAGGGCCGAAAGGGTTAAGCTAAATGATTTGGGATCTTACTTTGGGAGTTAATTGTAAAAAACCTATAAATAAAAACAAAAGTTTGCCTTGATATCATATTGAAAAAGTGTGTTATTTATAAATAACACGTTGACCGATTTGTCAGTCACCGGTGACTGACACTGAAGTGTTCCAATGGGGCCGCGTCACCGGTGACTGACAGTGAGTACAAAAAAACCGTACTTTCGTTTAGAACATGCATCAAAATGAATTAAATAAGCATATTCTTACTCATTTTATAAAATCAAACTTAAAAACAAAGAAAACTTTTTTGACATTTTACAAAAAAACTTGTTGGCAGCCAATTTGTTAAAGGGTTTTACTCAAGTAGTAGTTTAACCCTTTCACTGCTAACAGTTTTAGGAAGCAGTACTCTAGATGAATTTTTTTTTCTATTTAGTGTGTAGTCATACTGTAACTTCAAAAGGATTTGAAAAATGAAAATGCAATTCGTGTATATGTTGATGAATCCTAAAGCCATCAGGCCCACTTATCACAGAATATACATGACGCCTTTAGACGTCATCAGCACTCAATGGGTTAAGAAAAAAACGTGATTGACTAAATGTTGAATTTTCGAAAGAGGCAATACAAAGAAAAAGTACCACTCAACGAATAATTACTGTTTTACCTTCCAAATGTTATATTTATATTATATCATGGCACAGCTATTTTTTTTTTAGATATAATATTATGAAGCTGTCTGCGATTTTCTCTGTAAATATTGAGGAATGTATAACTGCACCAACCTCTCGAGGCGTGTTGGACAGTGGCCATATTAAATTTCAGAGAGGGGACGCCTATTCAATTCTCCACGCCGAGATTTATTGTCGAGTTCTCCGAATACTTTTTCACTCTAAAAAACTATACCAAATAATTCAGCTTAGAAAGTATTAAAAATAATATCATTGGACTGACACAGTGCAATAATTAAGGGAGCTAATATTAACGCACTCTGTTGTTAAAAAACAAATTAATAAACCACTAAAATTATTATTAAATCGGAGAAAGTAATATAAAGTGTCACATCGCCAATATTTTCCCAAAAATTGTCGGAACGTCTTTAGGGTTCTCAAAAATGATTTTTCTGTTAAAAAATAATTTTTGAAGAATTTTCTCGGTACAATACTTTTTCGTACTGTCTGGAAAAGTAGAGACACTTTGGAGCAGTGTTGACGAACCTTTTTGAGAAGTGGGTAAAAGTTTGTTCATATTTTTTTTTAAATATTAGCCCGTGGGTCACTTAGATAGGGGTGATAAAAATAGTACCAATAGTTTTTAAACATTGAAAATATGTTAACAGAGAAACTAGCCATGATTTTCTTTAATTTTAGTGGCATTGTCTTCTTATCTACTAGATAAATGGTGTTAAAAAATACGTAGTTCAATTCTTTTGTTTTGAATTTTTGCCAATTTTGCTAAATTAACGCATTTTATAAATTGTACTCGCCTCAAAGATATGAATAGGAATTAAAAAAATTAATTACAGAATTACGAACAGGTTAAATATTTCTACATTCGTTTTTATTTTGTATAAATAGAGGTAATAAAGAAAACTCGTCAGATAAAAAAAATCAATTCAAGAAATATTCTCATGGAGCAGATGCAAATAACACCAAAAGATAAAATCATCTCTCAATTGTTTTTACTTTCTCCGTTACGAAGTACGAGAAAGTATTGTGATTTTTTTTAAAAATTTTTTTTTACTGAAATATCCATTTTGGGGTCCCTAGATACCATTTCAACAATTTCTGGATTTTTTTTTGTGTCTGTGTGTGTGTGTCTCTCTCTCTCTGTCTGTGTGTGTGTGTGTGTGTGTGTCGGTCTGTGTGCGCTGTATCTCAAAAACTAATAGAGCAATTGATATGAAACTTTGAACATACGTCTTATTTGATAATCCGAAGAACTGAAAAGATTTTGGTAAAATTTCGAACACCGGAAGTGGGTGTTTACCTTAACTGTCTTTTATTTTTTGCCAATATTTTCTTAAATATGAAAAATATCACAAAAACATTTAAACAAATATTGAAGACAATAAATAAATGAACATCTTTAATTAGAAAATATATTTTATAAAATCATTTTTATTTGAGAAAAAAATTATTTAGTTTTCTATATTTTTAGTTTATAATTATGTAACGATAAAAGTTACAGCAAATTTATGTCAATAATAATTGTAGAGAATGCGAAAATGAACAACTTATAAGGAATACGTTTTTGAGTAAACTGAGTTTTTGAATTTGAAGTATAATTTTTCCATCCTTCATAATTTTGACGTTTTAAACGTCAGTTTCATCCAAGTCTACAAAACGCTGGACGTACATTTAAAATATGATTTCAATAGAAAATAAACCATGAAAGCGTAAATATAAGCGTTAAAATTGCAAGTATGTACATAAAGACATCTTTTACAAGGAGGCAATATCATACAGGAAGTAACACCAATGGATACAAGATTATCACATCAGTAATAGAATTGCAAAAATAAATAATGTAAAGATAAAACTTAAAAATTAGATCACAGGAAGATTAGATTAGACTAGGTAAAAAATGTCGATGTGGCCATCATGTAACTTTATACGCTACGATGGGGATTTTGCATATTTATCTATTTTTCTTCAAGAATTCGTGGGATTACGAAAAAGCTTGTTCTTTACAAGTCGTTCGAAAATAACTGCTGATTTCAAAAATGAAGAAAAAAATATAACGCACAGTTAAAAAAATCTGGGAGTTGGGCATCACTGCACTAATACGTGGTGACGTAAGAGAAATTCAATGTAATATTTGTATAAAGCACTTGTAACTAAACAAATTTTATTTGAAAAATTTTTCGGTACACTCCAAAATAAAAAAAAAAAGTTGGGCAGAAAGACCTCAGTTCGATTACGTGGACAGACTAACCCCTATAAATTCATATGTTAATTTGAAGATGTAATGTAATTGTCTGAATAAAGATGTTTTCTTTCTCTAAAAACAGTTCGGTACTAGTGGTATCTAATTTAGTCCTGATAAAGCGAAACTGATAGAGAATTTTAAACATTCTACTCTAAACTGTCTTTTTATTATGCAGTATTGGCATATATTTCATATTACTATTCTTAAAACACTGAATTACATAAATGGGGTCCTCAGAGGAGAAAGAGGTTTTTACTTTATTAATTTGCAACAAAATGTAGACAAAAATTACAAACAAATTCGCTAAATATAAACGAAATAAATTTGTGACTTCAATCATTTCTCTACTAAACGTAGATCGTACTAATGTGTACTGTGACTTAGAAAAATGGACTTGATCCACTACTCTTCTGAGCACCCCAAATAGTAATTTGAGTTATGCGATTATACATCAGCGATGTTTATATTGTTGCCTATAATATTTGTTGCTGAGTTGTCCTTGCGCTGCATGTAAATAAATGTTCCTTAAAATAGGTTATAATTATCGAATATCTTACCTAATTTATCATGGCGATCAATTGATGTTAATAACACGAATGTACGTATGTTTTTTTGTTCGGCAAATATAACAATACACCACCAGTTGTAGAATAACTAGTTTTTCATGTACTCAGCTATATGCTCAGGTAACACGTGTGCATATAAATTACAAAATGCGTTTTATGTTTCGTGTGTAAATAGTTGCCGGTCGTTGGCGCATTCAGTTTCATCGCCAAATAAACGTTTGCTAGAGTCAAGTCAGTACTACAATTAATGGGGGTAACCCTTTGAAATAAAAGGCCTAGTTACACACGGCGGACAAAAAAAAATTGCAAGTGGATAAAAATCCCGTAGTATGTATCAGTGGCGGCTCGTGGAACATATTGATGGTGGAGCCACATATAAAATATACCCCCCTCCTTTTTTTGAAGAAAGAAAGAATGATTTATCTTCCTGGACCAAAATAACTGGCGAAAAAGTGTTTTAAGAGTTAATTAAAAATTCTTGATGAGCTTGAAACTACAGGTGCCATGGCTCCTTGGCTCTATCCCGTAAAGATTGTCTTCAACCTTTAATTTCGGCAATTGAATTATTACATTTCTCTATTTACCTTGTTTGATAATTATTGGTATATATTGCTTTATTAGTTAAATTATCTCACCAAATACCTCTCGTAGTTATAATTTCGGACGGATAAATAAATTTCTTGAATGAATTGTGATTAGGCAAAATCCACTATCGCTAAAACTCTCGTTTTTGTGTCTCAATTCATTCTCGAAATTTGTGTCTCCTCCAAAAAAATAAAATTTAACCGGCCAAATTCGAACCTCTTGTGGTATTAGCCCCGAAAATACTTGTTTCAATATACCGAATCATAGCTATTCGATTAGTAGTAATCATTCTAAATCATCTTCACTACTTCCATTAGATAAAAAGTCACTATTCCTTCGTCAGCTATATTGTTAAATTTATTTAATTATTTATTTATTTGTTGTATTTCTCTGTAATTAGGTATTTTTATGTCTGTTGAGAAATAAAGCATTATTATTATTAAATAGGAGTAATTAATTAGTAAACCTTATAGGATTCTGTAATTTGGCGGGATACTCAAATTTTTATTTGCAGGACTTTTATTTTACAGGATTCTAGAATTTTATAGGTTTCTATAATTTTACTGGATTCTAGAATTTTATAGGTTTCTATAATTTTATCGGATTCTAGAATTTTATAGGTTTCTATAATTTTACCGGATTCTAGATTTTTTATAGGTGTCTGTAATTTTACAGATATCTATAATTTTATAGGGTTTCATAGCTTTACAGACATCTGTATTTTTTATGGAACAAAATCGTTCTTTTAAATGTTATAGAAATATGCAATTACAAAACGTTTAATAGACACATAAATGCATCATGGATTAACTATGTAACTTTCATACAGAATTTTCAAATAAATAACCGTAAAAAATTACAATTTCGAATTGCCAAAAATTCTGCATTTTTTCCACTGCAAACGGTACATAAAGAAATTTGCAGCTGTCAAAAATTGTGGATTTTTACTATCAAAAACGGCATTTTTTGATATAAAAAAAGAAAATGACAATTTCGAAGTATCAAAAATTCTGCATTTCTGCCACCATAAACGGCACGGTTCAACGATAAATAAAGAAATTGGCAGCTGCCAAATATTGTAAATTTTTAAAATCAAAAACGGCATTTTTTGATATTAAAAAAGAAAATTGCCATTTTTGTATTGTTAAAATTCTGCAGTTTTGCCACCACAAACGGTACGATTCAATGGTAAAGAAAGAAATTTGTAGCTGCCAGAAATCGTGGTTTTTTATTTACTATCAAAGACGGCATTTTTTGATATTAAAAAAAAGTAAATTTCCACTGCTAAAAATGACAATTTCGAACTGAACAAAAAAGCGCTACTATCATAAATGGCACTTGCAATAAAAAGAAAATTTTCAATTGCTGAAAATAACTATTCAATACTGTCAAAAATTGCTCATTACTGAAAACGGCACGTTTCAACAATAAAAAGAAAATTTCCAAATGCGAAAAATATTAGACTGTCAAAATTTGAGCATTTCTACTATCACTATCAGCATTTTTCAATATTAAAAAAGGTAAACAAAAGTAACAATTACAAATTGTCAAAAATTGTGCAATTCTACTGTCAGAAACGGCATTTTTCAGTAGTAAAACATGACAATTTCGAATTGTCAAAAATTCTGCATTTCTGCCATCACAAACGGCACGATTCAGCGGTAAATAACGAAATTAAAAGCTGCCGAAAATTGTGGAATTTTACTCTCAAAAACGGCATTTTTTGATATAAAAAAGACAATTTCAACTGCTAAAAATTACTATTTCGAACTGTCAAAAATCGCACATATGGCACGTTGGCAGTATAAAGGAAATTTCAATTGCCAAAAATAACTATTCAGGACTGTCAAAAATTGCTCTTTACTGAAAACGGTTTCATTTCAACAATAAAAAGAAAAATTCCAAATGCCAAATTTTTTTAACTGTCAAAATTTGAGCATTTCTGCCATCACTATCGGTATTTTTCAATATTAAGAAAGGGAAATTTCCAATTGTCAAAAGTAACAATTACAAATTGTCAAAAATTCTGCATTTTTGCCACCGCAAACGGTACGATTCAACAGCAAATAGAGAAATTAGTAGCATCCAAAAATTGTGGATTTTTACAAAAATGGCATTTTTTGATATTGAAAGAAAAAAGAAAATTTCAACTGCTAGAAATGACAACTGTCAAAAATCGCATGTTTCTATCATCACAAATGGCACGTTGGCAGTAAAAAGGAAATTTTCAACTGCCAAAAATAACAATTTACAACTGTCAAATATTGTTAATTTCTACTAAAATGTCCAATAATAATACAGCGAGATCGAATAAAAAATTAGTCAAAGCAGGCCATGAACTAAAAAGCCGCTTGTATTTTCTTAGTTCTTAAATTTGAAAATATCAATATACGCCAGCTTGACACTTGCCAATAAGTTTAGGAATTTTGGCTCATGGCCAACTTTGACTAACTATTATTCGATCGCACTGTATTATACGCGTCGGGTGGAACCGTGTCTGATCGTCGTTGTACGTCAACTTTTTTCGGATTCATCGAACATTACGTGGAACGCACTTTTTGCTATAATTTTTCATTTTGATGTGATTGTTAAAGTATACATTTACCGACTACATACAAGTTTAGTACATAAAATATTACTTTCTGTTAATAAATTAATTTTCCAGTAGGGGTCAGCTGCCCCCCCTTGCCCTCACCTGCGGACGTCTATGTCTTCACTATGTTCATCGGATAAAAAATCACTATTTCCTTCCTCACTCATATTATTTAATAAATAATTAGGTAGAAATAAATGCGGCAAATTCTCTTTCATTGCGCAGGTTAGTGCAAACAGTTTCTACTCTGCGGGGTCGTGCAGTGTCGTGTATGTTTTTACTATTGTTCATGACGGTGATGGTATTGAATGTTTTTTGTAGAGGATGGAACAAACTTTATATTATAGGGTTCTGTAATTTTACAGGGTATTAAATTTTCATTCATTTTACAGGGTCTTAAATTTTAATTCATTTTACAGGGTATTAAATTTTCATTCATTTTGCAGGATTCTATTATTTTATAAAATTCTAGAATATTACTTACAGGTTTCTGTAAATTCACAGGATTCTAGAATGTTGTAGGTTTCTGCAAATTTACAGGACTCTAAAATTTTATAGGTTTCTATAATTTTACAGGATGCTATAATATTATAGGTAATTCTAATTTTATACGTCATATGTATAGTTTTCAACGATACGAACCAAATCTTTCAAAGCGTTTCTCCATTTCACCGCCACGCGGGTTCAGCTTATGGCGCAAAGAGGGCAGCACTCTCCAGGTTCAATGTATTCCAACGTAACCGGCGGTTGACCCACTTTCTGCAAGAATCTATGCACATTCCTGCACGTGTGATTCAGATCTGTGACGTCGAGTGACGTAGAAACCTACCTTCAATGCATAAACGGAGACGCGGTGTTGTGCTCGCGTTCACTTGTTTTATTCTATTTTTTTTTTGGCACTCAAACGCGCGATTACAAAACGGAATATGTTGGAAAGTAATAAATTGATTGAATTTAAAACATGTAGTAATATGTGTGTTAAATTATGTACAATGAAAGAGTGCCTCATATCCGAATCACAAAATGAAAAAAAAATATTTGATGCCAAAAATTGGTTTCAAAATGCATTCTAAAATTAGTATTGAATATATTGTTCGCAATCAAACAAATGTTATATGATATTTATGGAGTTTAGAATAACGCGCAAGCGAAGACGTTACTATTCTACCTTGTAATTTTTTATGCGCCCTCACTGGACCCGAAGAAAATCCTCTAAAGTATAATCACTTACTATGTTTTTTACCACAATTTATTTGATGTATCTACAAATATTACATATACATATCACGACTTAAGTTTCGACGTTTTACTGTCATTATCAAGTTCTTTGTCATTTTTTCTAATGAAATTGTTTACTTAGAAATACGTTTAGCACGTCATCTTAGATAAAATATAATTTTTTGTAAGTTTGAGGCCAACATGTTTTTTTAGAAATATTTGCAATATATGCACCACCCTTTGTATTAAACTAAACATAAACCACAAATCTCTGTCCAATGCAGTGACGGTTCGCGGGTTTTTTTCTGGTACGGCCAAGGAACAAGAGGTGGTAATACAGATGGGTAGGGTCAGTTGCAGAGATGGCTGGCTGCGTGACCGCACCTATCTGTATTACCACCCCTTGTTCCTCGGCCGTACCAGAAAAAAACCCGCGAACCGTCACTGGTCCAATGGTGATTTGTTAAATTTCCAACATTACAGTATATGAAATATATTTATTTACAAAATATGTGAAGGTCTTTGTTATTTTTAACATTTCTGTAAGGGATGATTTCCCCTTTTTACGAAGTTATAATTATAATAGAATGATTATTATTTGCTAGCAAATAATTTTGAAATTCTTCGTATCAAAAGTGTGAATATGCCTCCGACAGGGATCGAACCTGAAGGTTGCAGGTTCGATACCTGTCGGTTACAATTGCTTTTAACATGAGTAGTTATAAGTAGGCGCTGCTAAACGCAAACAAAGAAAGGATGCCGCTGAAAAAAATCAAAAACGAAAACAGAAAGTTTTGTCAAAAAATAAAGTGATGGGTGTTCTCAATTGCAAAAGTGGTCAAAGTGGAGGCCATATAATTGGCAAAATCGTGGGGTACGTATACAAATTTTGAAAAAGAGACGAATTAAACCAAAATTTTTTTTGGCGAAAGAAGAAATCGTCACATTATTTTATTTCAGATGAAGAAAATAAATGTAATTAAGACGAAAAATATCCTGAAAATATGAATATTCAACCTGTTCATGACTATGAAAAATTAAGTCTTATTAAGACTACAAACAAATAACTTACTGAAACAACTACTTCCCTGGCTAATGCCACGCCGGACATTGAATGATATAAAATAAATTTGCAAGTTATTACTGCTGAAAATTTAAACAAGACCTGAAAATATCCCTTCGCTAAGTTTCACGATAATCACACTAGAACTTAGCTTGAAGTCACGCAGAAATTGCCCACTTTCTGATGGCTACAAAAATTATAAAAACAATTGTCACAGGTTTGAATCTTTGTAAATTTGCCCAAACTAGATTCTCCTGAAAATTTAAACAAGACCTGAAAATATCCCTTCGCTAAGTTTCAAGATAATCACACCAGAACATGGCTTAAAGTCAAGCTGAAATTGATCACTTTCCGATGGTTGAAAAAAATATAAAAACAATTGCCACAGGTTTGAATCTTTGTAAATTTGCCTAAACTAGATTCTCCTGAAAATTTAAAGAAGACCTGAAAATATCCATCCGCTAAGTTTCAAGATAATCACACCAAAACATAGCTTAAAGTCACTGTTATTTAAAATTACTGCTACTTAAAATCACCGTTACTTAAAATAACTGCCACTTAAAATCACTGCTACTTAATATCACTGCTACTAAAAATTACTGTTACTTAAAGTCACTGCTACTTTAAATCACTCCTACTTGAAATCACTGCTATTTAAACTGTGACAAACTGTGATTGCTACTTAAACTGTGACTGTTACTTAAAACATAATTGTAGTATAAGGTGCCATTTCTAAATGTTATTTAATATGCACTACTATATTCTCCCATTTTTGCAGGGTATTGTATTTAAATTTTGAATAAATATTTAATAAGAAAGACAAATATTTATAAAATGCCATAGTATACCAAATAAAATGAAATAAATTACAATTTATGTACTAACAATATTATTAATTAATTAATTGAGATATTGTGATCGAAAGTGATGAGTCGGAATTTAAAAAAATAAAACTAAAATTTTCAAAAATCCATATCTGCATTAAAAACTGTGGCATTTACAAAAACTTAATTGATTTTGAATAAGCGATTATTCGACCATTAAGGATATTGTCTTAAGGAATTTTTTCTAAGCGTTTAAATTTTTTTTTGCGATGTTTTCATTCAAGTGCTCAAAAAAATAAAATTAAAATTTTCAAAAATCCATATCTCCATTAAAAATTGTTGAATTTACAAAAACCAAATTAATTTTGAATAAGCGATTCTTCGACCATTGATGATATTGTTTTAAGGATTTTTTTCTACGCGTCTTATACTTTTTTCTGCGATGTCTTCATTCAAGTGCTCAAAAATATAAAATAAAAATTTTCAAAAATTCATATCTCCATTAAAAATTGTTGAATTTACAAAAACCTAATTAATTTTGAATAAGCGATTATTCGACCATTGAGGATATTGTTTTAAGGATTAATTTCTACGCGTCTTATACTTTTTTCTGCGATGTTTTCATTCAAGTGCTCAAAAAATTAAAACGAAAATCTTCAAAAATCCATATCTCTATTAAAAATTGTTGAATTTACAAAAACCAAATTGATTTTGAATAAGCTATACTTCGGCTATTGAGGATGATTTTTTATGGAATTTTGTCTGCATGTTTTATATTTTTTTCTGCGATGTCTTCATTCAAGTGCTCAAAAAGATAAAATAAAAAATTTCAAAAATCCATATCTCCATTAAAAATTGTTGAATTTACAAAAACCAAATTAATTTTGAATAAGCGTTTATTCGACCATTGAGGATATTGTTTTAAGGATTAATTTCTACGCGTCTTATACTTTTTTCTGCGATGTTTTCATTCAAGTGCTCAAAAAATTAAAACGAAAATCTTCAAAAATCCATATCTCTATTAAAAATTGTTGAATTTATAAAAACCAAATTGATTTTGAATTAGCTATACTTCGGCCATTGAGGATGATTTTTTATAGAATTTTGTCTGCGTGTTTTATATTTTTTTTCTGCGATGTTTTCATTCAAGTGCTCAAAAAATAAAAACGAAAATCTTCAAAAATCCACATCTCTATTAAAAATTGTTGAATTTACAAAAACCAAATTAATTTCGAATAAGCGACACTTCGGCAATTGAGGATAATTTTTTATAGAATTTTTCCTGCGTTTTTTATATTTTTTCTGTGATGTGATCATAGTCACAGTTTAAAATCACGGATATTAGAAAGTAGCAATCACAGGTAGCAACGTGATTCAAAAGTAGCAGTTTTGCCCACCTCTAGTATTAAATATTAAACATGATGTTAACTTTAATAATTATGCCAAATTGCATGGATATTTGAAGAAACAGAATGTGCGTTTCGATTTACCAAAATGGCAGCGACACATGCTAGCCGGAAAAGTACTTTCCCGGCCGAGGGTGGGTATGAGTCGCTTCCCAACTGGTTTGAAGGGTACAATTGCACAGATTATTAACCGATAGTGAGTAAAATTTGTTTGCAACATTGTAATCATTTTGGTGGCTGAAAAAAATATATAAAAACTAATGCCTGTCGATATTTACATGAAATTTATTTGCAATTATGATTTAAAAAAAAATCTTAGCGATCAAGATCCAAATTGGAACATCTTGGTGGCCGTGATGGGCGATAAAACTAATAATGCGCGATTAATTATTAAAGGTTTACTAAACTGTGAGTACAAGACCAATGGCGTTTCCAGCCAGTGTTGCCAGATTGGGGATTTTTTCCCCAAAATGGGGGTAAATTATTGTCTTGAGATGTAGATGTATTTTGGGGAACTTCAATCAATGGAGTATTTTTTGGGGTGGGTATTTTATACGAGGGGTATTTTTGGGGAAATTAATGAACATGTTATTACATTTGCTATACTCGGCGCGCCGACCAGGTGGTATGATCACGTTGCGTTCACCCCGCGTCCTCGTGATAGTTCGTCGAGACGTTATAGAAAGCCTGATTCACACAGCCTTGCCACATTTTATTTCTGTGCCGGAAATATAAATCTTTCTACTTTAACCCACAAATACTAACTAGGTATTTACCACTTCCTAATTAATTGTAACTGAAAAAGGCTGATTTAAGGATAGAACGTAATCACTACATTTAAATAAGACGGAAAAACGAGAACACAACGGGCCTGATTAAAAATTTCGGCTGCGTGACACACGCTTCACATGCGTTAGCGCTGACCAATCAGAGAACATCACGCGAAAATCACGCAAACCCATGATACCACCGATTCGGTGCGCCGAGTATAGAAATTATCATTACCGTACAAAAGTCAGTCATTTTCCTCAGCAATGAGGAAAAACCTGTAATATCATTTATGGAAGATGTCATAGGGATTCTGTTATTGCCGTTTCTATAATTTTGTTACCCCCAATAAGATGCTGCACTTTCATTTAAAAAATATGCATGTGTGCCAAAAAAAAGATGAAAATATTGAGGATGAAGATGAATAATAAATTTTAATAAATTTAATGCTTTAATTTTGGATATTTTCCACTGTATTTACATTTTATTTTCAAAATTTATTACTTTGAAGAGGGACAGCGGCGTAATTTTGGGGGAGTTTTATTAAATATTTGGGAAATTAAAAATTGCTACTGGCAACACTCGTTGCCCGTAAATAAATTATTATTATTATATTAAATATTCAATCTTTTTATTTGCATTTTTTATCGTTAGGCCTGGATTTAGATTTTGACCTGCAGTTTCTGTATAACTGAATAATTTTCTACATTTTTATTTTTTGTTTGTTTTTTTTATCTTAATTATTAATTTTAATGAGCGAATTTTTGATTGGTCTACACTCTTGTTAATTTTTATGTGCGATTTTTTTTTGTTTTGGGGGTATTTTCGAGTTTTTTGTACTAAGTTTTTGATTGTTTGTCCTTCATTTTAGATTTTTTTAACCTAAGTAATTGTTTTTATGGGCGAATTTTTTCAATTACTTTAGAGTTTTGAGTTTCGGTAATTTATTTTGGGATAAAGTTTGAATTTTTTAGCATTTTTTATTTTTTACATCAAGATATTTGATTGTTTGTTTATATTTCAGATGTTTGGTCTGTGTTTTTCATTTCTTTGTTCCAAATTTTAGAGTTTTTGACCTATAATCCAAAATTTTCGAATATTTAGTTAATTTTTTTTTTCTGGTCTGCATTTTTTATTTTTGCCGAGAGTTTACGATTTTTGGTCTAATTTTTTTGCCTATATTCTTAGTTTCTTTTTACCTTGATTATAAATTTAAACGAGCGAATTTTTGATTGGTCAATACTTTAGATTTTTAACCTGAATTGTTGATTTTTGTGTGCAAACTTTTGGCCGGTATTTTCGAGTTTTTTTAACCAAATTTTAGATGTTTTAACCTGAATTATTGTTTTTATGGGCGAATTTTTAAAATTATTATTGAGTTTAGAGTTTCGGCAATTTACTTTGAGGTAAAGAGTTTTGGGGCTGAAAATGGCAAATTATTTTGCTTTTGCTTTAATTTTCAATTTTTAGCCTGTATTTTTATTGTTTTGGCCAGAGTTTTTGTTTTTTTGGCCTATATTTTAGATGTTTTTGGCACCTAAACCAAACTTTTCGATTTAGTTGAAATTTTCTGTTTTTTTTTACTGCATTTTTAGTTTTCAATTTTTTACCAATGTTTTTAGTTCCGTTACCCTAATTATTAATTTGATTGTTGTTTAATTGTAGATTTTAATGAGCGAATTTTTGGTCGATATTTTCGAGTTTTTTGGTCCAAGTTTTTTTGCCCTATAATTTAGATTTTGCAGACTGAATTTTTAATATTTTTGGCCTGTACTTGATTTTTGTATTAATTTTAAGTTATTTATTTCATTTGAATTTTTTTGTTTTAGTGGTTGTTTTAAGATAAAACTTATGTACTTTGATATTTAGATAAAAAATACAGACTGCGCGATTTGTGTTTAAGGAATTACTTAATTTCCAAATATTTCGATTCGATTTTTGATTTTTTTTTCGAAAATTTTTAAATCAAAAAAATAATTTTTGCAGTCAATTTAGTTTTTTTAGTAATTGTTAAATATAAATAAATAATAAATATAAATATAGTAATAATAATAATGGAACTGTTTGGAAATTATGAAAAAAAAATGGTGATGTGGCCATCATGTTACTTTCTCCGACTTGATGGTATCATTTATATTTACGCTTTCGTGGTTTATTTTCAATTAAAATCATATTTTAAATGTACATCGAATGTTTCGTAGACTCGGATGAAACTGACGTTCAAAACGTCAAAATTATGAAAGATGGGAAAATTATGCTTCAAATTGAAAAACTCGGTTTACTCAAAAACTAACGAGATTTCGAAAAAAACTTATTCTTTAGAAGTTGTTCATTTTGGGATTTTCTACAATTATTATTCATATAAATTTGCTGTAACTATTATCGTTTCATAATTATACACCAAAAATTAAAAAAAAATTAATAAATTTTTTTCTTGAATAGCAATGATTTTATGAAAAATATTTTTAAGCAAAAGATGTTCATTTCTTTGTTGTCTTTAATGTTTGTTTAAATGTTTTTGTGATATTTTTTACATTTAAGAAAATATTGGCAAAAAACAAAAAACAGTTGAGGTAAACACCCACTTCCGGTGCACAAAATTTTACCAAAAGCTTTTCAGTTCTTCAGATTATCAAATAACACGTATGTTCAAAGTTTCATATCAATTGATCTTTTAGTTTTTGAGATACAGCGCACACAGACAGACACACACACACACAGACAGACAGACACACACACACACACACACACACACACAGACACAAATTTTTTTTTTCCAGAAATTGTTGAAATGGTATCTAGGGACCCCAAAACGGATATTTCCGCAAAAAAAATTTTTGAAAAAAAAATCACGATCACAATACTTTCTCGTACTTCGTAACGGAGAAAGTAAAAATGCAAACCATTTTAAGTAGTTAATTAGCGATGATTTCCGAAAAATTAAAGAATTATTTTAATTATTTGGAAGATACCACAGCGCGATTAAATATTTTTCTAATTTTTTAAATGGCCTTTTGGTACTACCTACATATTTTCGGAAAACGGAGTTATAAAATTTGTCTTTGTGCAAATTCAGAAATCTTATCAGCGCGCCTTCTCTAATCCCAGTGTTGTCAGATTGGGGGGGGGGTTCTCCAAAATAGGGGTAAATTAAGGTTTTGGTATGTATTTTGGAGAACTTCAATCGATGGGGTATTTTTTGGGGTGGGTATTTTATGCGAGGGGTATTCTGGGGGGTTTTTATGAAATATTTGGGGAAAATTAAAAAATTAAAAATTACTCCTGGCAACGCTGTTTCCAGCCAACTTGTCTAGGCGGGACGGGGGGGGGGGGTGTAATTAAAAAAGAAGATAAATAAACTGGTGCTTCCGCTCTCATACACCTGTTCCGTGAAATGTCCAATCATTTTCCAACGTTTTAAAGCATTGAAAAAATTTACCGGTTCTATTATTTGTTTGGAAAATGGAATATCAATAATTTTTACTTTCTCCGTTACGAAGTACGAGAAAGTATTGTGGTGATCGTGATTTTTTTTTCAAAAATTTTTTTTACGGAAATATCCGTTTTGGGGTCCCTAGATGCCATTTCAACAATTTCTAGAAATTTTTTTTTGTGTGTGTGTGTGTGTGTGTGTGTGTCTGTGTGTGTGTGTGTGTGTGTGTCTGTCTGTGTGCGCTGTATCTCAAAAACTAATAGAGCAATTGATATGAAACTTTGAACATACGTCTTATTTGATAATCTGAAGAACTGAAAAGCTTTTGGTAAAATTTAGTATACCGGAAGTGGGTGTTTACCTTAACTGTTTTTTTGTTTTTTGCCAATATTTTCTTAAATATGAAAAATATCACAAAAACATTTAACCGAACATTAAGGACAACAAAGAAATGAACATCTTTTGCTTGAAAATATTTTTCATAAAATCATTGCTATTCGAGAAAAAAAAATTTTTTTTTTTTTAATTTTTGGTTTATAATTATGAAACGATAATAGTTACAGCAAATTTATGTGAATAATAATTGTAGAGAATTCCAAAATGAACAACTTCTAAAGAATAAGTTTTTTTCGAAATCTCGTTAGTTTTTGAGTAAACCGAGTTTTTGAATTTGAAGTATAATTTTTCCGTATTTCATGATTTTGACGTTTTAAACGTCAGTTTCATCCGAGTTCACGCAACGCTCGATGTACATTTAAAATATGATTTCAATTGAAAATAAACCCATGAAAACGTAAATATAAAGGCGGAGAAAGTAACATGATGGCCACATCACCATTTTTAACAATAAAAATTGATAAGGGAAAATCGGGTAATTACCCGATTACAAGATTAGTACAAGACTCTTTTACAATACAATTTTTAGGGTACAGAAAAATGTTGTAAGAATAATAGTCAAGTGGAATGCTTCTGCCACTACCTGCCTATTTAAGGGTCAATATCTCCGTCTCCCAATGCACCGGGGGTGGTTCTTACGATAAATTTTTGAAATGATCTCACTTTAACAGAACGTGTTGTAAAAAAAAGTTGTAAAAAAACTTATAGTCATTTCGCCGACTTGACAATTACCATCCGGTTGATTCCAAATTTACTCAAAATTCATGTTGATTGCGATTCAACAGAAAATTGTCAAAAATTTTAATAAGTTGGCGACTGAAAAAATATATATCGGCTTAAAACTGTTTCTTAATTTGAATTTTGTGAAAAGTTAACTAATTTATGAGGTAAACTCACTTAAACTCTTAAACAGAGCGCGAATTCGTAAAAGACTATCTTGAAAATTATTCTAAATATTTGGAATAGAGGATAAGCCTCTGGATTTCGAATTTAAATTATAAATGCTTTTTATTTTTGGAACATGTTTGAATGCCATAACAATAGTATTGGGGTGGACAAATAGTATTAAGCAATTCCTTTGAATCGAAATTTGTATTAAAACTTTATCCGATTCATTATTATAATCATTTAATTAATTAAAGCCGTACATGAGTACTAGTTTGTTTTCCGAGTAAGTGTTTGTTTACAATAATTTACGTTGATAGCGGTCGTTTCGCTGAATGAGATATTGATGACGTCGTAGGAAAAGGGACGTACTCCTGTTTAAAGACGCGTTGAGTTAAAAAATAAAATAAAAAAATAACCATTTTTCACGAGGCACACGAAACGGTTTCATCGTGTGCGTTTTCACTTTCGACTCGGTCGCAGTAACCGTGGTGCATGCGTTTGCCTGTGTGTGTGTGTGTGTGTGTGTGTGTGTGTTTGTGTGAGTGTGCTGCAGCGGCGACGACCAATCCCAATCGGTGCGCATGCTCCTGCTGAGCCACTACAAACAGCAGGAATAGAGCTTAGAATCTCAGTATTCTAGTTAGCTTGGGCAAGCGCACGCCAGTGTGGTACCCAAGTGACCAAATTCAAAATCACTTCTTCACTTTCGATTTTATTCCTCCGCAAAGCGCGCGACTGTCCGCATCTATATTTATCGTTATTTCCGCACACTTGGATTTTCTTAATTTTCTTTTAAAGAATTTACATCACGCGTGTTCAGCTTTAAGAAAAATTAAAACTTTAAGTGCAACTGTGTTTTTTCGGATTGAATAGTGCCCTGTGATATAATGTAGTTTTTTGGAACTTGGATAGGGAATTGAATTGAATTGGATTCGAAAGTGCGTGTGCGTGAGCTTGGGCAGACTGTAAAATTCGGTAGTGAAAGTGGACCTAAGTGAAAGTTAGATTATAGTTAAATTCTACTACATGTAAATCCAAACGAATATATGGAAAAATGGATTCACCGCAAATGTATGATAATCAACAGCACAATCAGTCGAATCAGTCTATGAACAATAACGAAGTGAAGAAAACTGTTATAATGAATAACAACAATTTAACAACTCTGAATAACAACACAGGGAACACGAAGCAAACGACGGCCCTTCTGAAGCAACACCACCTGCAACAGTATCAGCACGGCGGCGAGCTGAGTGACTTAAACACACCGGAAATATCTCTAGATCTCCAGAACTTAATCGACGATTCTCAGTTTAGTGATGGACTGTTTACGGACATTCTGCAGAGTCAAGGGAAGCACTTGCAAAGCCTTCATCCCCGACAGGTAATGACCAATGTACAAAATAGCAACTATCCGCGAACGACGTTAGCCTATATGCCACAACCCGTACATAGTGGAGCTACTTATTCCGGAAACAACCAAAACTCAAATAGCGATTCGAATAGCTCGGCAGGAAGTGACGCTCCTAGCATAAAAGAGGAACCCTTGGATCCTCAGGACTTTCGTCGACAGTGCAATAATATGCTGCCAAATAATTATTTACAGACACCCGGTTACCCCAACACAAACGGAGCCACCTTCACCACCCTCACCCCAACGGTCCTCCACCACCCCATGAGCATGAACAACATGAAAAATAAGGCTGCCATGTTGAACCACCACCACGTGGCGAGAAAGACCATCAAACCGTGTGATAAGAACAGCGACGAGTATCGCAGGCGGCGCGAGAGGAATAACATTGCCGTGAGAAAGAGTCGAGAGAAGGCGAAGGTGCGCACCAGAGAGACAGAGGAAAAAGTTAAGCTCCTGCTCAAAGAGAACGAACGGCTGCAAAAGAGGATAGAGCTCCTCATGGAGGAGCTCAACGTACTTAGAAACCTCTTCTCCAACGTGGGCGTCCTCCCCGAGCACGTACACAGGGAGATCAACAAACACCTGGACGCCTTCCAACCACAACAACATATGTAAGAATATTTTCTTTCAACTCAGAAAACCTTTCAAATTTTCAAATCATAGTCCAACTTTTTGATTCATTTGATACAATTTAAAGATTGCATGAAAGTTCTGTATAAAGAAATAAATTACCGAATATACTAAAACAGTTTTTACTTTGTTGTGCGTCAGGGGCTGCTCGTTATGTAGAGCCTAGGAACCATGCAGTGTTGCCAGGAGTAATTTTTAATTTTCCCCAAATATTTCATAAAAATCCCCCAGAATATCCCTCGCATAAAATACCCACCCCAAAAAATACCCCATCGATTGAAGTTCTTTAAATTACATACCAAAACCTTAATTTATCCCCATTTTGGAAATAACCCCCCCAATCTGACAACACTGGGATTAGAGAAGGCGCGCTGATAAGATTTTGGAATTTGCACAAAGAAAAGTTTTATAAATACAAGAAAACGAAATGTTGTAAAAAAATATATATTCAGGCTACATTTCGTTTTCTTGTATTTATCTAATGCTTTCTGCAACAAGTAAAGTTGTTTCTAATTTGTTTAAAAAGTTTATAACTCCGTTTTTCCGAAAATATGTAGGTAGTACAAAAAGGTCATTTAAAAAATTAGAAAAATATTTAATCGTGCTGTGGTATCTTTCAAATAATTAAAATAATTCTTTAATTTTTCGGAAACCTCGCTAATGAACTACTTAAAATGGTTTGCATTTTTTTTCATAATTTCCAAACAGTTCCATTATTATTATTACTATATTTATATTTATTATTTATTTATATTTAACAATTACTAAAGAAACTAAATTGACTGCAAAAATAATTTTTTTGATTAAAAATTTTCGAAAAAAAAAATCAAAAATCGAATCGAAATATTTGAAAATTAAGTAATTCCTTAAACACAAATCGCGCAGCCTGTATTTTTATCTAAATATCATATTAAAATATGAAAAATCAAGCAAAAAAAAAAATAATTTGCCATTTTCAGTCCCAAAAATAACTCTGGTTCAAAATAAATTGCCAACCAGAAACGCGACAATGTTTAAAAAAAGATAAAGGACAAAAAATCTACTACTTAAAATGGTTTGCATTTTTTTTTTCATAATTTCCAAACAGTTCCATTATTATTATTACTATATTTATATTTATTATTTATTTATATTTAACAATTACGAAAAAAACTAAATTGACTGCAAAAATATTTTTTTTGATTTAAAAATTTTCGAAAAAAAAAAATCAAAAATCGAATAGAAATATTTGAAAATTAAGTAATTCCTTAAACACAAATCGCGCAGTCTGTATTTTTTATCTAAATATCAAAGTACATAGTTTTATCTTAAAACAACCACTAAAACAAAAAAATTCAAATGAAATAAATAACCTAAAATTAATACAAAAATCAAGTACAGGACAAAAATATCAAAAATTCAGTCTGCAAAATCTAAATTATAGGGCAAAAAAATCAAAAAACTCGAAAATATCGACCAAAAATTCGCTCATTAAAATCTACAATTAAACAACATTAAAATTAATAATTAGGGTAACAGAACTAAAAACATTGGTACAAAATTGAAAACTAAAAATGCAGTCAAAAAAAACAGAAAATTTCAACTAAATCGAAAAGTTTGGTTTAGGTGCCAAAAACATCTAAAATATAGGCCAAAGAAACAAAAACTCTGGCCAAAACAATAAAAATACAGGCTAAAAATTGAAAATTAAAGCAAAAGCAAAATAATTTGCCATTTTCAGCCCCAAAACTCTTTACCTCAAAGTAAATTGCCGAAACTCTAAACTCAATAATAATTTTAAAAATTCGCCCATAAAAACAATAATTCAGGTTAAAACATTTAAAATTTGGTTAAAAAATACCGGCTAAGAGTTTGCACACAAAAATCAACAATTCAGGTTAAAAATCTAAAGTATTGACCAATCAAAAATTCGCTCGTTAAAATTTATAATCAAGGTAAAAAAAAACTAAGAATATAGGCGAAAAATTTAGACCAAAAATCTAGACCACTCTCGGCAAAAATAAAAAATGAGGATCAGAAAAAAAAAATTTAACCAAATATTCGAAAATTTTGGTTTACAGGTCAAAAACTCTAAAATTTGGAACAAAGAAATGAAAAACACAGACCAAACATCTGAAATATAAACAAACAATCAAATATCCTGATGTAAAAAATAAAAAAATGCTAAAAAATTGAAACTTCATCCCAAAATAAATTGCCGAAACTCAAAACTCGAAAGTGGTTAAAAGATTCACTCATAAAAACAATAACTTAGGTTAAAAAAATCTAAAATGAAGGACAAACAATCAAAAAGTTAGTACAAAAAACTCGAAAATACCCTCAAAACAAAAAAAAAACGCACATAAAAATTAACAAGAGTGTAGACCAATCGAAAATTCGCTCATTAAAATTAATAATTAAGATAAAAAAAACTAAAAAAATCGAAAAATGTAGAAAATTTCAACAAACTATTAAAAAAATTTGGACCAAAATCAAAAACTCTAAAAGTTAGAACAAATAAAGAAAAATGAAAAATGTGGAAAATTTCAACAAACTATTAAACAAATTTTGACCAAAATCAAAAACTCTAAAAGTTAGAACAAATAAAGAAATCAAAAATGCAGACCGAACATCTAGACTATAAGCAAAAATAAAAATAAAATTTCTGGTCTAAAAAAATTAAAATATGAAAAATCAAGCAAAAAAAAAAAATTGCCATTTTCAGTCCCAAAAATAACTCTGGCTCAAAATAAATTGCCAACCAGAAACGCGAAAATGTTTAAAAAAGGATAAAGGACAAAAAATGCAAAACTCCAAAATACCGCCAGAAAAATCACGCATTCAAGTGAATATTTCAGGTTGAAAAATTCGGGCCTAAAAAGAAAAAAATCGAAAGTTATACACAAACTGCAGGTCAAAAATCTAAATCCAGGCCTAACGATAAAAATGCAAACAAAAAGATTGAATATTTAATATAATAATAATAATTATTTATTTACGGGCAACGAGTGTTGCCAGTAGCAATTTTTAATTTCCCAAATATTTAATAAAACTCCCCCAAAATTACGCCGCTGTCCCTCTCCAAAATAATAAATTTTGCAAATAAAACGTAAATACAGTGGAAAATATACAAAATTAAAGCATTATAATTATAAGATTTATTAAAATTATTATTATTCATCTTCATCCTCAATAGTTTCATCTTCTTTTCGGCACACATACATATTTTTTAAATGAAAGTGCAGCATCTCATTGGGGGTAACAAAATTACGAAAACGGCAATAACAGAATCCCTATGACAACTTCCATAAATGATATTACAGGTTTTTCCTCATTGCTGAGGAAAATGACTGGCTTCTGTATGGTAATGATGATTTCTATACTCGGCGCACCGAATCGGTGGTATCATGGGTTTGCGTGATTTCGCGTGATGTTCGCTGATTGGTCAGCGCTAACGCATGCGAAGCGTGTGTCACGCAGCCGAAATTTTTAATCAGGCCCGTTGTATGCCATGTGTTCTCGTTTTTCCGTCTTATTTAAATGTAGTGATTACGTTCTATCCTTAAATCAGCCTTTTTCAGTTACAATTAATTAGGAAGTGGTAAATACCTAGTTAGTATTTGTGGGTTAAAGTAGAAAGATTTATATTTCCGGCACAGAAATAAAATGTGGCAAGGCTGTGTGAATCAGGCTTTTTATAACGTCTCGACGAACTATCACGAGGACGCGGGGTGAACGCAACGTGATCACACCACCCGGTCGGCGCGCCGAGTATAGCAAATGTAATAACATGTTCATTAATTTCCTCAAAAATACCCCTCGTATAAAATACCCACCCCAAAAAATACTCCCCAAAATACACCCCAAGACAATAATTTACCCCCACTTTGGGGAAAAACCCCCTAATCTGGCAACACTGGAACCATGGCACTACCTCTAATTACAAAAATACAAAACAAAGTAAAAAGTGTTTTATTATATTATACAAAATATATATACCTCTCTGATAATAAAAAAAATATATAACGAAGTAAAAGCCTCCAGCATAAACAATATAATTTTAAAAACTAAATTGAAAAATTCACGTGCCTTAACTATTAGCGAAGTGAATTTTTTCATTCAGTTTAAGTAAATTAATAAAACACCAATAATTTTCAACATGTTAAGTCTTACAATAACTAAAAAAAAAATAAGTTATTTGTAATACCTAATTTTGAAGATTTACGAACACGTTAAATATTTTTATATTCAGATAAGGCTTTGAATTATCTCCTTTTTTTGGTTCATGACGAATATTAAATTACACTATAGATAATTTATGCATTACATACGTTTTAATTATCAAATAAATGTTTGATTTAATTTTGTTCCTCAGCATTTAATCTTTATTAATACCTAAGTTGACTGTATTTGAAAATTTAAAAGAAGTTTATCCGAGTAATCTGGGATTATCACCCACAATTGAGCATTTTGCGTTATTAAGTTAGAATTAATTTGCTATTTGAAAATTACACTTTATAACTGGTGCGAGGGGCCGCGGAGGACTAGTTGGTAAAGTTTCTTCTTCTGGGCCCCGTTGGTGCTGGTTCGAATCCCGCCAGGGCGGTCGCTTTTCTAACGAGGAATGACTGTGCGGGTGTTGTAGTATTTACCTGCTCCTATTTTACAAATATATCATTAATTACTAAACGGGCTCATGGGCGAATGACCTTGAAATCCAATATCATTTACACTTCCCCAACCTAAATTTCCGTCAACCATTATTCTAAAAAAAAAAATAACAACTGGTGTGTGGTGTTATAGGGTTTTCTTCATATATACACAGTTTACTGCTATATTTATTTGTTATAAACAATTTTAATAATGTTCAGGATTGTTAAATTGAGGAATTTTTTATATTTTATTTCGAGTAATTTCAATTTTTAAATCATTATCTAGGAGTATAAAAAATTGCGAAACTAACATTTTAACAATCCTGAATATTAAAAACGTTTCACCACGTGTTAAACGAGAACGTTAAGTTATTGTCCGTTACTTCTTAATACCCTTTAATATTATTGCGACTATTTCCCTAGCAAGATCATACCGGACGAAGTTTTTCCAAATTAAACACGAAAATATCTAATTTAATAATTAAAAAAAAATTATTTCTCAATGAACGAAGCCATATTCAGGCGAGTTGTAATTTTTGACGTTTCTTAGGTGTGAAATACATAAATTACAATGGGTTCAAAATTAATAATTAAGTGTGTGCGAAATTTTCAAATTAATCGAAAAAAATTAAGAACAACTGCCACAAACTTGAAATTTGCAAAATATGTATACTCAGGATTGATTCTACTTTATGTTTCTATAAAAAAACTGTAATTATCTCTTCTTAAAATTTCAAAATAATCGCATTCTCAATTACCGCTAGATCTTAAAAAAAACTGTAATTGTCTCTTCTTGAAATTTTAAAATAATCGCATTCTCAATTTCCGTTAGATCTTAAGGCCGGAGCCATATTCAGGCGAGTTGTAATTTTTTACTTTTCTCAGGTGCGAAATACACGTTTGTGATTTACAGAATTGCGATGGGTGCAAAATTATCAATAATTAAGTGTGCGAAATTTTCAAGTTAATCGAAAAAAATTAAAAACAACTGTCGCAAACTTAAAACTTGCAAAATATACTCAGGATTAATTCTACTTTGTTTCTTAAAAAAAAAAAACTGTAATTATCTCTTCTTGAAATTTAAAATAATCTCATTTGAACGTATTAATATTGTAGATTTTTAATTTGGTGAAACAATTAAAAAAAAACTACAGCGACAAACTTAAAACTTTCAAAATTGACTTACAGTTGATTCTACTTTATAATTCTATACAAATTTTTATTAACCCCTTCTCGATGTTTCGAAATAATCATATTTGAAAGCAATTTTCAGTTTGCCACTTTCAAGTTTGAAAAAAAAAACGACAAACTTGAAATTTTAAAAATTTACTTTATGATTATATACAAATCTACCTCTACTTAAAAATAATCGCTGCCACTTTCAAGTTTGAAAAAAAAAAACGACAAACTTGAAATTTTAAAAATTTACTTTATGATTATATACAAATCTACCTCTACTTAAAAATAATCGCATTTCAACATACCTTGTCTTATTACTGTTGATTCTACTTTATAATTCAATACAAATTTTTATTAACCCCTTCTCGATATTTCGAAATAATCACATTTGAATGCACCATGTCTCATTTTCAGTTTGTCACTGTTTCAAGTTTGTAAAAAAAATTAAAAACAACTGCCATAAAAAATTCACATTTAAAATTTTTCCATTGTTGATTCTACTGTATGATTTTTTACACAAAGATGTAACCACCCATTATCGAAATTTTAAAATAATCTCATTTTAACGCACTTCGTCACGAAGTAATATTGTATATTTTTTATTTAGTGAAACAATTAAAAAAAAAACTACAGCGACAAACTTAAAACTTTCAAAATTGACTTACAGTTGATTCTACTTTATAATTCTATACAAATTTTTATTAACCCCTTCTCGATATTTCGAAATAATCATATTTGAAAGCAATTTTCAGTTTGCCACTGTTTCAAGTTTGAAAAAAAAAAAATTAAAAACAATTGCCATACAAATTTCGCTTCTAAAATGTATCCATTGTAGATTCTACTGTATTATTTTCTATACACAGATGTAACCACCCATTTTCGGAATTTTAAAATAATCAGAATACACCGCGTAATATTTTTCAAGTAAATAAAAAATAAAAAAAAATTGAAATACAATTACCACAAACTTGAAATTTTTAAAATATACTTAAAATTGCTTCTACTGTACAATTGATTACAAAATTGTAATTATTTTTCCCTGAAATTTTGAAAAAATCGTGTCACATTTTCACTTTGTCCATTTTTTAATTGGTCATAAAATAGAAAAAACAACTCTCACAAACTTCAAACTTTCAAAATTGACTTACAGTTGATTCTACTTATAATTCTATACAAATTTTTATTAACCCCTTCTCGATATTTCGAAATAATCACATTTGAATGCACCATGTCTCATTAAAAACAATTAACGTTTAAAATTTCTACTTATGATTTTCTATACAAAGATGTAACCACCCATTTTCGAAATTTTAAAATAATCAGAATACACCGCGTAACATTTTTCAAGTCAATAAAAAAAATGAAATTCAATTACCATAAACTAAATTTTTTAAAATGCACTTAAAATTGCTTCTACTGTATAATTTAATACGAAATTGTAATTATTTTTTCCTGAAATTTTGAAATAATCGTGACAGATTTTCACGTTGTCCATTTTTTAATTGGTCATAAAAATAGAAAAACAACTGCCACAAACTTCAAACTTTCAAAATTGACTTACAGTTGATTCTACTTTATAATTCTATATACATTTTTATTAACTCCTTCTCAATATTTCGAAATAATCACATTTGAATGCACCATGTCTCATTTTCAGTTTGCAACTTTTTCAAGGTTGTAAAAAAAAATTAAAAACAACTGCCATTAAAAAATCACATTTAAATTTTTCCATTGTTGATTCTACTATATGATTTTCTATACAAAGATGTAACCACCCATTTTCGAAATTTTAAAATAATCAGAATACACCGCGTAACATTTTTCAAGTTAATAAAAAAAAAATTGAAATACAACTACCACAAACTTAAAATTTTTAAAATATACTTAAAATTGCTTCTACTGTGTAGTTTAATACAAAATTGTAATGATTATCCTGAATTTTTGAAATACTCGTCACATTTTCACGTTGTCCATTTTTTAATTGGTCATAAAAATAGAAAAACAACTGCCACAAACTTCAAACTTTCAAAATTGACTAAAGTTGATTTGACTTTATAATTCTATACAATTTCTTAATAATAATACTCGACATTTCGAAATAATCATATTTGAATGCACCGTGTCATATTTTTAATTTGCTCATTTTTCAAGTTGTTAAAAAAATTGAAACGACTGCCAAAAAATCCACTTTTAAAATTTTCTCATAGTTGATTCTACTGTGCGATTCTATACGAATCTGTAACCACCCCTTGTCGAGATTTTAAAATAATCGCATTTTAACACGCAGTGTTACATTTAGAGGTTGCACATTTTTCAAGTTAATCAAATAAATTAAATTACAACTGCCATAACCTTAAAACTTTAAAAATACACAGAGTTGATTCTATTTTATAATTCGATACAAAACTACAATTATATTTTCTTGAAATTTTGAAATAGTCACTTTTGAACATTCCGCGTCACATTTTCACGTCATTTTTGATTGGTAAAAAAAAAATAAAAATACAACTGCTGCAAACTTCAAACTTTAAAAATTGACTTATTGTTGATTTTACTTTATAATTCTATACAAATTTTTAATAAGCCCTCCTCGATATTTCGAAAGAATCACATTTAATTGCACCGTGTTATATTTTCAATTTGCACATTTTTCAAGTTGTTAAAAAACATAGAAACAGCTGCCAAAAAATTCCACTTTTGAAATTTTCTCACAGTTGATTCTATACAAATCTGTAACCACCCCTTGTAGATATTTTGAAACAATCGCATTTTAACACGTCTGGCGAAATTTAAAATATTTAAACTCTAAACTGTACACACAGAATAAAACACTTACTATGTTTGTACTATAAATAATGTAAAATTATGTATATACACAATCGTTATACGCTCATTATTAAGTAAAAAGTTAAAACATAGTATTTTGTGTAAATAAGCTCTAGATCAGTGTTTCTCAACGGCGATCGACATTTAAATTGGGCGTACACACTACATTTGCTACATTTTGGAATTTAAATTATCAAAATCAAGTAAGGTATTCGGAAGTTAAGCAATTTTTCAAAATCAAAAACGCGATTTTGTTGACTTCAAACTTGGAAAACAACAGATTTTTTTTAACTTTCTTAGAACGAAGTGTATATTTCTTTATATTTTTTGAAAAAAAAAACACCAAATTCGCTACATTTTTTAAATTTAAATCATCAAAATCAAATGAGGCGTTAGGAAGTTAAACAATTTTTCAAAATCAAAAACGCGATTTTCTTGATATTGATCTTGAAAAATTTCAGAGTTTGTCAATTTTCGTTACTTTGACATGAATATTTTTTATACTTTTAGCATATAAATTATCATTATCAAGAAATTATTTGAACACCTCAGTAATTTAAAAAAATCGAAATCGCTAATTTGTTGCCTTTGAGCTTGCAGGATTTTTACAGTTTTCCTTAATCCATTATTAATATTTCATAATACTTTTTTAAATAAAATAAATTCTTTACATTTTAACAAATAATTCATCATAATCATCAAAAATACTTTCAATATCTTAGCAATTCTATAAAATCGAAAATTTCAGTTTTCAACATGAATATTTCTTAACCCGCCATTGGTGACGCAAATTTAATGGTGACGCCGGTCTCACGCACCGGGGTTTTCATTCAACTGAAGATTTTTCGAAACGTGTTACTAATAGTTCATGTTTTTTTTTAATTATGCTCTTTGACAACAAAACAAAGATATTTAATTATTTTAAGCTCTGCAGTGCGGCAGCTACACGAAATTGCAACAAAAAACAATAACGGAGAATAAAGTTATTCAACACACCCGGTCTCACAGACCAGTAGGTCACCACTGGCGGGTTAATATCCTTTGAAATCATACCAAATTCTCTAAATTTTAACACAAGAAGCGATCAAAATTTTAAGGGGGCGAATTAAGAAGCGGACCTGACAAAGTGGGCGTTGGGCCCAAAAAGGTTGAGAAACACTGCCCTAAACTGTCTTTATAAATTAATATAAAATTTCTTTGATTGTTGAAAAATTAAATAATATGAAAAAAATGCCTTACTTTTAGCAGTCTTAACAGACTATTTATTATTACATGTATCGTTATTGACAGATTTTTTTAAAAATACATATATTAAATAATTTAATTTGTATGATACATGATTATGACAGTCAAGGTCTTTCGACCCATCTCTGACAATCTGCATCTCGTCGGTTAGTCACTTCATTTTATGCCAAATATATTATTACACACGTCATAAATACATGGATAGATATCGTGTGAGCCACAAAATTTTGTTTCAGAATTGGCTGTGAGGTAAATGAGGTATGTCGCATATTATTATGTCACGAGACTAGATTAGTTCAATTGAATTAGATTTTAAAAATGAATGACTGCTATGTTTCTCTCTCTCAGGCATGGCCAACTCCGAAACAAAATTCTGTGTCTCACACCTTATAATAGTAATTTACGACACAAGTAACGTTATGAAGGTTTTTACATTACAAGAGAAAAGTCTGAAATAATAATAAATTCTCGAATAATGTAAAAGCAAATAACGTTACGTGTGTCGTAACACGATTTATTTTATCCTATTTCTATTTTTTTAATTAAAAAAAATGTTTATGACAAACGTCAAAAAACGATAATGTTTGCATGCCGATATCTCCATAGCAACGAGTTGCGTTGAGATACATATAACAACACTAGTGTTGTTAAGAATATCTTAACAACACTAGTGTTAAAGATACCTTAACCTAACTCGGTGCTAAGGAGTTATTGGCATAATAACATTATAGGATAAAATAAATACAAATTAACAACATTAAAAAAAAAATACTTGCTAGTATAGTTTATGAAGAGGAAGAATTAAATAAAGAAATGTATTGATGAAGTGTGTAAGTAGGAAGTTTTCCTTTAACAAGGATGTTGGGGTTGCGGCGAATAGAAAATTTATTGAGGATGCGGATATTGGTTTGATTTTTTACAAAGTTTTCTGCGAGGTAAAGTGCGCGTTCTGGCAAGGGAAATCAATTTGTGGAGATTTATTTCCTGCAAATTTGCTATTACATACTAACATTTTTCGAATTCGTAAATATCAAAACTATTAATTGTATACAAGTAATAAAGACGAAAAATAGACTGAATATGTGAATATTCAACCTGTTTGTAACTCTGCAAAATTAGTAGTCTTAGTAAGATTTAATTTTGCAGAGTTACGAATAGACTGAATATTAATATATTCAGGATATTTTTCGTCTTTATTACATTTATTTATTGCATCTGCAACAAGTGAGGTTTTCTCAAGATTAATTATTCATTGTATGAATGAAACAAATTACGTAATATAACAAGAAGTATTTAATTCATTAATGATTAAGGCGAAATATCTTCGAAATTGAAACACTTCTTCTGTTAGTGTTAAACTGATTAAATAAGTGCGATAATAACAAAGTAAGTATTCTTTAATTCAACACATTTTTATTTAAAAAATTGTTTTATTTCAAATACAAAATGAGTCGTGGTATTTACAAAGTAATAATAATAACAATAATATATTTTTTGTATTTATTTTAATTTATTTTTATATAATAATAATAATAATAATAAATTGTTTTAATAATTAAACTTGAGAAAACCTCACTTGTTGCAGATTCATAAATAAATGTATTAAAGACAAAGTAGTTGTTTCAATAAATTATTTAGTTACGAACAGGTTGAAAATACATATCGCTCCATTTACGGAAAAACGTCAAAAGTCAAAATATCAGTTCCTGAATACAGCTGTTTAAAGATTTTTTGTTAATTTACCTATTAATAATTATTAACCAGTGCAACCACATGAAATATCTATAGTATTTTTTGAAGCAATACGGTGTAGTAATTAACTGTTAATGTGGGGCTAAATCAAAATTTGATAGTTTAGGAAATGGGAATTTAACCCGCCAATGGTGACCTATTGGTCTGTGAGACCGGGTGTGCTAAAAAAATCGAATAACTTTATTCTCCGTTATTGTTTTTTGTTGCAATTTCGAGTAGCTGTCGCATTGCAGAGCTTAAATTGATTAAATATCTTTGTTTTATTGTCAAAGAGCATAAATTTAAAAAAAAACATGAACTATTAGTAACACGTTTCGAAAAATCTTCAGTTGAAAACCCCGTTTCGTGAGACCGGCGCCACCATTGATCAAAGTCAAATTTGCGTCACCACTGGCGGGTTAAAAATGAGAATTTTTAAGTTATGACGTTCTTCCATAAATGGAGCGATATATTTAGGCTATTTTTTGTCTTTATTGAATTTATAAATTGTTTCAGTAATAAAAAAAAAAATAGGGTAAAATGAATGTTTGTTATATCTTTCATATTTATAGAATATTTTTGAAGAACTAGCGTTTCGACAAAAAAAATTGTTTATTTTGACATTCGCTACAATTTTCGTTCATAGAAAATTAATGTTACTATTATAATAAAATAATAGTCTACGGAGTATAATTAACAGCAGGCATGGCACCGAATATACAATGTGTTTTTTTAAAGGGTAATTTTTAGCAAAAATTAATGTACTCCTTCCTCTCCAAATTACAGCCGTCTAAAGTTGAAAAAATATTGTTTTCACTATGGAACGAAATTTGGCAGATATCTGTTCCTAATAAAATGGCACTTTTTGTAACCCTGAAATGTAATTAACAAATAATAACCAATCTGTGAATTTATGTCAAATGGGTCTGAACATTATTTAAATTTTTTGTGGTCAAACTAATAATTTTAGGAGAAAATGTTAAGAAACAAAAAAGTTGCAGATTGAATCCTTCCATTTAAATCAAGTTTTGAAATAGAAAAATGTAGACGCATTAAAAAGTTCTGATGCAAAGTATTATAGCGGCTGATTTTTTCACCACCTTGTAATAACATTTTACGGTTACAAAAATCGCCAAAAAGTGCCATTTTATTAGGAACAGTTATCTGCCAAATTCCATTCTTCAAAATTCTTCCATAGTGGATATACTGGGTGCTGTAAAAATGGTACGTTGTCGAGGATTACTTGTAGAAGTATGGAGTATGGAAAAAATAATGAAAAAAATCAGTATTGTATTTTTTCGAAGATGTCAAGAATTATTTCATTGCTTACAATCTGCATAACATTAATTATTTACACTCCAGCTTATCAAATAAATATTGCAGAGATACATAGTTTCATGCTTGTCAATATAATACACAATTGGTATTTTCAAATGCGATAATGTGAATGTTAAATTGAAAATTAAAAATTTATTTTCTCATTCAAATAAACCTTGCAATATCTCTGCAAAGTTTATTTGATAAGCTGGAGTGTAAATAATCAATGAGTGGGGTGTATGTAGACGTACTTCCAATTAATTTAGTTATTTTATTTTATTTCTGAACTAGTTTCGGCTGTTAAGCCATCATCAGCAGAAAACATCGGTTAGGATTTGTAAATCGTTGAAAAACATGTAACTTCGAAATATCTTGAAGTACATTTGTTTACAATTGTGTTTGTTGAGATTGAAATGATGAAACGATATTTGTAACTATATTAAGGTGGATGTAACATGTTTTTCAACGATTTACGGACTTTAGACAAATCCTAACCGACGTTTTCTGCTGATGATGACTTGACAGCCGAAACTAGTTCAGTAATAAAATAAAATAACTAAATTTATTGGAAGTACGTCTACATACACCCCACTCAACCATCTCCAATTAGTATGGATTATTACCACTAGAAATAATTAATGTTATACAGATTTTAAGCAATGAAAGAATTTACACTAAAGTCTTCGCATCTTCGAAAAAATACAATACCGATTTTTTCATTATTTTTTTCATACTCTCGAAGTAATCCTCGACAACGTACCATTGAGTTAATCAGCCATTTTTACAGTACCTTATATAAAATAAAACCATTTTTCCCCTTAACTTTAAAGGGTTGTAACTTGAAAAAGAAGGGGTTTTGAAGAGTGCTTGGGATTTCGCCCGTCACGAAATCCCTACTCTTATTCTTAGCCACCCCGACTGCATCTCATGCGTTCCCCATGTTTGATGAATTATTGAAAGCACGGTATATTATAATTGCAATTTTGAACAACATTACGTAATTAAATCGAATTTTGTTTTTGACCGGACATTAACGTGCTAGTGTGTGTTAATTGAATTTTCAAAATCTGGTAATTCCGCCATGTTGCTAGCCTCATAGCCTCAAAAAATGGAAGCGCGGTGATCCCTTTTTTCAACCTATCCGTTGATGGAAACATTTTGAAAATCTGATAATTCGTTTAGAAAGAGCAGGAGATAATTAAACCACAATTAACTAAATATGAGTTAACCTTTAACCTCGAAAATAGCCGTAAGTTTTTTATAAGCTTAGCATTACTTAAAGATTGAATAATTATGATTAATAGTTATTGAAATTCCATATTGGTAAATAATACAGGATAATGCTTTTAAATATTTATTGTCCAAGTTCGCGACAATTGTTTCCCCACACTGTGGCTTCTTCAGGCGAAGAAAAACCATTTCGAACGAAGAAAGGTATTATAGATTGAATGAATATTTGTAATTTTGCAGCGGTATGAACAGCTTGAATATGTGTATATGCTTTTCTTCTTTATTTAATTTATTGAATGCTTCTGCAACAAGTAAAGGTTTTCAATTTCAATGATCGTTTTTACTTTCTCCGTTACGAAGTACTAGAAAGTATTGTGATCGTGAAAAATTTTTCAAAAATTTCCATTTCAACAATTTTCTGGAATTTTTTTTTGTGTTTGTTGTGTATGTGTCTGTGTGCCTGTTTTTTTCAAAAATTCATAACTTTGCTCCAAATCATCGAAACAACTCGAATTTTTAAGGCATTTGAAGGAAATTGATTAAATTTTTCTGCCATCGTGGTAAAATTTCCCGCCGATTTTTTTTGCGCACGGTACAGCTTGTCAAAGTTGGACCATTTTTTTACATAAAAAGCATTTCTTTTCCATCGCGTTGTTACAAGGGGGGGGGGGGGCTGTGGACTTGGGGTAAAAATAAACTACACGTTCTTAAAGATAAAACTTGAATCTTTCCCAAACTGAAAGATTAATCGATTTTCGATCAAATTGAACCAAGTTACGACGGTTTGAAAAATCGAGTTTTTTCGCGATTTTTCGAGTGGCGTTTTTTTGACGCCGAGTGTATTTGCTGTAGTTCAATTCGAAGGTCGTTGTGAATTGCATCGATATTTTCGAAGGTGGATAGAACTCGGTCTCTTCGTATCTTTAATAAAAAAAAAATTCTCTTAATGCATGCAGTTCAGATTTTCGAGGGTACACAGAAATATGTCTCTTCGTATCTTTAATCAAAAATACGTCTCTTAATGCATGCAGTTGTTTTTTACATGCGCACATAAATGGAATTGACCACCAAGTGTATCATATGTATAAAATATATTTTTAGTAGATCTGCTCAATACTTAACTCCTTTAAATATTGGTTTTTAACGATCATTCGATACACCAATCTATCAATTTTATCCAATAAATTCGAAAGCATTTAATTGTAAAACAATGATCAACTTTTTAAAGTATAATTTAAAATTTTTGGCTCTTATAAGTCGTTGTTTATTGCCATGCTAACTGTATTTGATATTATCCATGGGAAGACTATAGATTAATACCCCCCTCGTACAATCATGCAAAACAAAATTGGCCTGGGATCCACGTCCATGTGAAGAGAAAATTTAAATGTGAAAAGTTGGGACGCTCTCAAGATTGGGTAAACTTTGATCCAGAAGATGTTAAAATCTGTTTCATCTAACTAAATTCAAATGAAAATATTTACGTTTGCGGTATGATTAGGATCAATAAATTTTAAGTATATTTTAGAGTGTAAATTAGCTGAACTAGTTTTAATGTTTTATCTGTTGGTCCCATGCATTATGAATGTTTTAAGTTAGACGATTGATACTTTTGGCTTCTGCTTCTTTAAAAAAGCACATCTTTTCCTTTTTGTTTTAAGTCACGTGGAAACTGTTTTAAAATCATGTTTTGAGTTTTCTTTAATCTAAAAACGTTTAAATGCTCGACATTTCCCCATACACCACCACCTCTTCTCCTGATCATTTTTTTAAAGAAGCTTTTCAAAGTTGAAGATGGAACATGTGGAATAGTCTTAAGATTTGCATTGTTTTTGCAACTTTACATTTTCATATACCCCATTTTACACCTTTAAGAACGATCGTTAAACTTTAGATCAAAATTGAGGCATGTGAATATAACAGCAAGTACCCTGAAGTCTCATTTAAAACCAAAACTTAGCTAGTTTTAGATTTTCTCTAATATTTTCAAGATTAATATTTATTTGAACAATGTTTTTTAAAGAACTTTTGAAAGTGGAAGATGGGACATGTGGAAAACTGTTAAGATTTGCATTGTTTTTGCAACTATGTTTATTATTAAATATTTAAGCTTTACATTTTCACACACTCATCTTTAAGAACGACCGTTAAACAGAAGATCAAAATTCAAGCATGGAAGTATAACAAGTACTTTTTTTATAACAATAAATTAGTTAGTTTAGTTTTAGAAATTCTCTAATATTTGCAAGAGTAATATTTACTTGAATCATTTCGTTAGAAGTTTCAAACGTTGATTCTTCATGATACATTTGTTATTTTATAGAAACCCAATAGCTTTATTTGCTTGAAGAAGCCTTTGAAGAGCAGAATAATCGTAGAAGCATTTCACGATGATCAACTTTGGTTAATCCTAAAATTCTTGGCTGTCTGTCCTCTCCACATGTCCAACAAACGCAGGCCAAAAATGCAAGCATAAAAATATCGTACCAAATTTTGAGTTTGAGGGTAAACGAAACAAAAGTAAACTTTTAAATGAATTTTACTTTAGCAATTTACTGACAATATATATGCAAGTTTGACGAATAATGATACTGGATTAGATTAGATTAGATTATACAGGCTCGATTGGCTGTGGAAAGTCTTACAGAACTGCGACCTTGTTAGGTCTACTGCTAGTAGTTTCCCAGAAATTCAACTTCCTTGGTGAGATCAATTAAAATCCTGGGAGGCTATGCCTTAGCGGCGGCTCGTGGATCTTTGTAGAGGAGGCTAAGACATAGATGGCGCTCGTGCGGCACTCCTCACTCTTATAGAGGAAGCAAATATTCCACTACCATTTTGGTCAAATTTTCTTCCGTAGCCTCCTCCCCGAACTTCCACGAACCGCTGCCGGTGCTATGCCCTTTAGATACGATCGAAACTATATAAATACATAACATAACCTATATATGGTATCAACAATGTATCAAGTTCTTTGAAGTATTTTTAATTACATGTGAATTTTATCAAAGGTAAATAAATTAAATTTAGGACCCCTTGTGTAATAATTAAAGAACCCCACAGTATTTTAATGTAAAATGAGTTTCATCGAAATTGTCCCATTTTTTGCTAGCTAACTTTTGACATCCTGAACAAAATCCTATGTAAGGATTTTGAGTTATCCACCAAAGAAGGTCTCATTTCACCGATATTCGAAAATCGTAAAAACGGAGGGAAGAACGCATACAACAATATTAATATATTCATGTTTGGATTGTTTTGGACCAAGAAGTTCTTGTACAATGCTCAGCAGTCATTGGTGGGGACACTGAGTATGTGTGCCCACCATTAGGCAATAAATAGGAATAAAAAGAAAATTGTCCGGTGCAAAGTTTTGTAACTTTTTTGAGAGTGCCCATGATGAACCATTGAGAGAACAGATGGCTCATCGATGGTCAGACCTTTTTAGGGCCTTTCCGCCCGTGAAATTGATCTTCCAGTCCAAAATACGAGTTTCAATTGAAGTTTTGGTATAAAGGTTCGTTTTTTTCCTGAAATCTTTATGGCCGCCCTACGAGTTGCCTCGCAATGACTGCTAAGCATTGTATAAGAACTTCTTGGTCCAAAGCCGTCCAAACATGATGATATTAACATCGTTGTATCCGTTCTTCACCCCGTTTTTACGATTTTCGATTATCGGTGAAATGTGACCTTCTTCGGCGGATAACTCAAAATCCTTACATAGGATTTTGTTCCGCCCATAAGGACTTTAGTTCAGGATGTGAAAAGCTAGCTTCCTGCAAAAAATGGGACAATTTCGATGAAACCCATTTTACATTGAAATACTGCGGGGTCCTTTGGTATAAGGTATTTTTACGTATATCCTAAAAACTGTCAACCGGGAACGTTTAGCGCGTTAAACGTCAAATTTGACTAAATCCATCTACACGATATCAGTAGTTTAAGTACATTCTTCATGCAAACAAATTAATCTGTATTTTTTTTTGTTACCAGGTCCGAAGACAGGCAGAGAATAATGGACATCGTGCATGATTACGGGCCTTAGTCACCGCCTCCCCCCCCCCCCCTCGCATAGCTTACTTTTTGTATCCCAGTAGTAAATTAATCCTTAAGCTAGTTTAATAAATCGAAAGCTTTAATCATAACGTGCGCAGCATACATTTTCGAAATCATTTTCAAAAAATGACTTACGCGGCCTTAGGTTTGTCTGACAAATATGGGCCTCAAACACGGAGAGTTTCGTTTATCATTAAAAAAATAGCATTACCTTAGATCTCCTCGATTAAGTGTTCTTTGTGGCAAGAAGAAAAAAATACTATTTATTATAAAAAATAAAACAAAAAAGAAAAATATTTTCTATATTTTATAGATTTGTTTTAACGGGTATTAAAATACATTAGAATTTATTCCGTTCGATATTTGTGATGATATATTAAAATGTATTTATGGAATATACGAAAGATTTATTTTTAAAGAAAAACCGATGCAATGTACCTTTTATAAGAGTAAATCTAACTGTACGATTTTTTTTTTAGATATATTTTTGTAAAAAATATATCTGTTGTTGTAACTTATAGTTCTATTGTATAGTTAAGCTAAATATATATGTATATGTATGTATATTGTATTATATTTTATTATATTTTCCAAAGAGTACATTTTGTAAAAATGTGTCTAATAATTAAGATAGATATGGTGTAAATTTTATACTACTTAAATATTTTTTTTCCTTGTTTTTATTTAATAAATTCCTCTGACAATATTTCACTCTTTCAGTAGTGACCCTGAAAAGATAGTATACAATTTCCTGGCATATTCAATCTTTATTCTTTTATTCATCATAATCAATATTTGTGGAAAAGTTCGGCAAGTTCTAAAGGTATAAAGGTAAGTATTTATTATTATTTGGTACATTTGTTTTTGGGTGTTTTTTAAGTAAATTTTGGCTGGTATTTTATTTTTAAATGTTTGATAAGATGATCGCCTGAGGGTGATCACTCAAATATCACTTCATTAATTACCAAAAAAATATATCCAAAAATATCGTAAGACTTAAACACAGTTATATTCCTTACTTCACTCGTTTATTTATAATACTAAATGTACATTTCGAACACGATGTGTTCATTTTCAATAGTTAACTTAATAATATTATAATAAATTACATTTCTTGGAATGAGCCCGACTAGCACGTTGAAAGATGAATTCAGTTATTTGCAGAAATTATAAATTTCAAGATGATTTCAGTTAGTGTTTAGAAATTTGAACAACCAATATTATTGATCACAAAGATTAAAAAAAAAACTCTGTCTTACAACTAATTTCAATTGCAAAGCGGGCCATAGGGATTTACATGTAAAATTTTAAATATGTTAATATTGGCTCCCCTAATTATTTGACAGCATCGGTTTTCTTACATTATTTTTAAAGCTTTTTAAGCTGAATCATCTGGTATCTTACTCAATGGTTTCTGCAGAGTATTTACCGAGATATTTGCAAGAAACTTTACCACCATTTTGGATTAAAAATAAAGGTTTGCCATGAAATCATAATGGCGGATATTTTATTTTACTGTAAAAAGTGACAGTTACTGTCACATTGCGATTTACAACCGGCCGTGTATTCTACACAAGAAAAAGTATTTATAAGTAAATGATTTTACTCAGGTACTATTTAAGAAGTGTGAGTGATTTGTTTAGTGTTGAATTTCCGAAGAAGGCAATACCCACCAAAAGTACTATTTAATGAGTATTAAAAATAATGTAAGTAGACCGATATTATAAAATAATTAAGGGAGCCAATTGTAACACATTTTAAATTGTACTTTTCCTTCTCCGAAAATTTACGTACCTGAGTAAAAACGTTTTAATCATAAATACTTTTTCTTATGTAAAATACACGGCCGATTGTTTATCGTAATGCGACAGCAAACGTTACTTTTTAGAACAAAAGGAAATATCCGCCATTATGATTTCATGGCAAACCTTTGTTTTTAATTTAAAATAATGGTAAAGTATTTTGAAAATATCTCGGTAAATACTCTGCAGAAATTATTGAGGAAGGCAGCAAATGATTCAGCTTAAAAGCTTTAAAAATAATATAAGAAGACCGATACTGCCAAATAATTAGGGGAGCCAATATTAACCCATTCAAATTTTACATATAAATCCCTATGGCTCGCTTCGCAATTCAACACCCTGTATAATATTATGCTACGTTTTATCCTGTCTACCCTAGGTTTAGGATACACGACTAGAACGATGGATTTCGTATACTCCGGATTTTCTAAGGTAGGTGCATCTGCTATCGGAGGTTCGCTCGGAATAGTTGCAACAAAACCGGTATCTTAGGTGTCTACTAAAATTTTTTTTTGGCTAATCTTCCAATTGCAAAATTTTTTATTGTGGCCAGGATTTTGAAGCTTTTTATGTTGTTGATGTTGACACTTTCGCATTCTTTTTACGTTTTATTTAGGATGTCTGTATTGGCTATCCTGTCCATCCAAGGATCTGCATTCTACGGTATCACCAAGTTTTAAAGACTTACAATGTGTCCTTGTGCTTCTTGTAAGTCCGTGCAGGTAGGTAGGAGTGACGGTTCGCGGGTTTTTTTCTGGTACGGCCGAGGTAACAAGGGTGGCAATACAGATAGGTAGGGTCAGTTGCAGAGACGGCTGGCTGCGTGACCGCACCTATCTGTATTACCACCTCTTGTTCCTCGGCCGTACCAGAAAAAAACCCGCGAACCGTCACTGGTAGGTAGGTATACTTTGTTTTAAAAATACCTGGAGTACGGCTAACCCCCCTCCCCCATTGCACTTCGGCTAGGTTGATCCTTGCGATTACCCCTAATGCTGTTAACTCGGGCGCGTAATTTTTGCTAGCAACTGTAGGATGTTTTAAAAATAATTTAATTACGGAAGGGAATATGCAATTTTGAATGCGCATCATTCGGTACCTAATTATTCCGAATCGACATGGATTTTCTGTAAAGATGTAATTTCGCGAAGGAAGGGTATTTGATTTGTAGTGCATCGTGAATGTATGTTAATTGTTAATCGAATGTTCTGCAAAGTGCGGTTTAATTAGGAAATTAGAAAGTAATTAGACATACTCCCGAATCTGAATCCGCCCTTCACCCTTATGCATGAATCTCAATGCGCCTATTATAAATCTTCAACTTCGTTACGAGTTAAAAATGTATAGAAGGGTATGTAATTCTTTCCACTTACTGAATTATCTTCTTACGTACCAAAATGACGATTCAATCAAACCTATATTGATCAACTGCCCAAGTTTTATTGTGGTAATTTAAAACATTTTATATCGTGAGGTAATGTTTTCAGTGATGCAAGAACCAGTTTAATGCCTTGAAAATAATGGGAAATCGGGATATTCGATATTTGAAAATCAGCCATCTATGAATAGCTGCTCAAAACTTTCATTCAGAAATTTCCAATAAATAACGGTCTAAAATAACAATTTCGAAATGTCAAAAATTCTGCATTTTTTGCCCCCGCAAACGGCACATAAAGCAATTTGCAGTTGTCAAAAATTATGGATTTTTACTATCAAAAACGGCATTTTTTTATATTAAAAAGAAGAAAATGACAATTTCGAATTATCAAAAATTTTGCATTTTTGCCACCATAAACGGTAAATAAAGAAATTAGCAGCTGTCAAAAATTGTGGATTTTTACAATCAAAAACGGCATTTTTTAATATTAAAAAAGAAAATTGCCATTTTTGTATTGTTAAAAATTCTGCATTTTTGCCACAAACGGTACGATTCAATGGCAAATAAATAAATTTGCAGCTGCTAGAAATTGTGGTTTTTTACTATAGAAGACGGCATTTTTTGATATTAAAACTGCTAAAAATGACTATTTCAAACTGTCCAAATCCCACTACTATCACAAATGGCACGTTTGCAGTAAAAAGGAAATTTTCAATTGCTGAAAATAACTATTCAATAATAAATAGAAAATTTCCAAATGCCAAAAATGTTTAAAAACAAAATTTTAACTGCTAAAAATGGCAATTTCGAATTGTCAAAAATTCTGCATTTCTGCCACCATAAACGGCACGATTCAACGGTAAATAAAGAAATTTGCAGCTGCCAAAAATTTTTACTATCAAAGACGGCATTTTTTGATATAAAAAAAGAAGTAAATTTCAACTGCTAAAAATAACAATTTCGAACTGTTAAAAATGGCACTACTATCACAAATGGCACTTTTTTAATTCTGAAAATAACTATTCAATCCTGTAAAAAATTGCTCAATACTGAAAACGGCACGTTTCAACAATAAAAGAAAATTTCCAAATGCCAAAAATGTTTAACTGTCAAAATTTGAGCATTTCTACTATCACTATCGGCATTTTTCAATATTAAAAAAGGGAAATTCACAAATTACAAATTGTCAACAATTCTGCATTCCTGTCACCACAAACGGCACATAAAGAAATTTGCAGCGGTCAAAAATTGTGGATTTTTACTATCAAAAACGGCATTTTTTAATATTAAAAAAAGAAAATTTTAACTGCTAAAAATGGCAATTTCGAATTGTCAAAAATTCTGCATTTCTGCCACCATAAACGGCACGATTCAACGGTAAATAAAGAAATTTGTAGCTGCCAAAAATTATGTTTTTTTACTATCACAAATGGCACTTTTTTAATTCTGAAAATAACTATTCAATACTGTAAAAAATTGCTCAATACTGAAAACGGCACACGTTTCAACAATAAAAGAAAATTTCCAAATGCCAAAAATGTTTAAGTGTCAAAATTTGAGCATTTCTACTATCACTATCGGCATTTTTCAATATTAAAAAAGGGAAATTTACAAATTACAAATTGTCAACAATTCTGCATTCCTGCCACTACAAACGGCACATAAAGAAATTTGCAGCGGTGAACAATTGTGGATTTTTACTCTCAAAAACGGCATTTTTTAATATTAAAAAAAGAAAATTTTAACTGCTAAAAATGGCAATTTCGAATTGTCAAAAATTCTGCATTTCTGCCACCATAAATGGCACGATTCAACGGTAAATAAAAAATTTGCAGCTGCCAAAAATTATGGTTTTTACTATCAAAGACGGCATTTTTTGATATAAAAGAAGAAGTAAATTTCAACTGCTAAAAATAACAATTTCGAACTGTTAAAAATGAAAATAACTATTCAATACTGTAAAAAATTGCTCATTACCGGAAACCACACGTTTCAACAATAAAAGAAAATTTCCAAATGCCAAAAATGTTAGACTGTCAAAATTTGAGCATTTCTACTATCACTATCGGCATTTTTCAATATTAAAAAAAGGAAATTTCCAACGGCCAAAAGTATCAATTATAAATTGTCAAAAATTGTGCAATTCTACTGTTAGAAACGGCATTTTTCAATAGTATACATTTTTAACCGTCAATAATGACAATTTCGAATTGTCAAAAATTCTGCATTTTTGCCATCACAAACATGTTAATATCTTGGAAACGAAGAAGATAGGCATAGGTAATGCTATAATTCATTTAATAACCAGGCGGACTAAACGCAAAAGCCACGTTTACACTATAAAATGTAACCAGACATGTTTTGGCGGTAAATAAGGAAATTAGCAGCTGCCGAAAATTGTGCAATTTTATTATCAAAAACGGCATTTTTGATATTTAAAAAAAAAAAAAAAAAATTTGAACTGCTAAAATGACAATTTCGAACTGTCAAAAATCGCACATGGCACGTTGGCAGTAAAAAGAAAATTTCAATTGCCAAAAATAACTATTCAGGACTGTCAGAAATTGCTCATTACTAAAAACGGTTGCATGTCAACAATAAAAAGAAAAATTCTAAATCCCAAAAATTTGTAACTGTCAAAATCTGAGGTTTTCTACTATTACTCGGTATTAATCGGTTCGATTCAACAGTAAATAAAAAAATTAGTAGCATCCAAAAATTGTGGATTTTTACAATCAAAAATGGTATTTTTTGATATTAAACGAAAAAAGGAAATTTCAACTGCTAAAAATGACAACTGTCAAAAATTGCACATTTCTATCATCACAAATGGCATGTTGGTAGTAAAAAGGAAATTTTCAGCTGCCAAAAATAACCATTTAAATCTGTCAAAAATTGTTAATTTCACTAAAATGTACAGTAATAATACAGCGAGATCGAATAAAAAGAATAGTCAAAGCAGGTCATGAACAAAACACCGCATGTATTTTTTTAGTTTCTAAATTCGAAAATATCAATATACGCCAGCCAGTTTGACAGTTACCAATAAGTTTAGGAATTTTACCTCATGGCCAACTTTGACTAACTTTTATTCGATCGCATAGGGTGGAACCGTGCCCGCTCGTCGTTGTATGTCAACTTTTTCGGATTCATCGAACACAACGTAGAATCAGAGATTAATAGAGAGATCATCTCTTTGTTATAATTTTTATTTTTTTCATTTTTTTTTTTTTGAGAAAAGGAAGGATGATTGACGGAAATTTGGGTTGGGGATTTATGGATGATATGGGGACATTGGCTTAGACAACGTAGGTCATTCAGCCACAACCGATTATTTATAATTTATTCATATTAAATGAAAATAGACATCCACAAACACCCATGCCCTCGCCGGGATTCGAACCCAGGACCCTACGCATTAGTTCTGGCGCGCTAACGCACGCGGCTAGTGGGCCGGCATTTTTAATTTTGATTATACATTTACCGACTACATGCAAGTTTAGTATATAAAATATTACTTGAATTTAATAAATTCATTTTCCAATAGGGGGCAGCTTTTTATTATTCGAGATATCAATTTGACATTTAGTACAGTTTAACTAAAAGCAAATTGACGTTTAGTGCTCATCCAAAAACTTCAGTTGCACTTTCAGTTTCATCGAAACTAACATAAATTTTCAAAATTTGAAATAATAAAATTTTGTATATTCTATTATTTTCGGATTAATGACGTAATTTTACATACAAATCAGTTGCTTGTTTAAAAAAAAATACATGCGTGGATTAACAATTTTGAGAGATTTTTTCACTGCCGAACTGGCAGTATAAAAATTTTGGTTTCTTATATAAGAAATTTTTCTCTCAAATTCAAAAACAAAAATAGGGGCTTGCCATTTAAAAATAAAATGGCAGACGTCATTACACAAGAACAAATGACGACTGAAAAACGACTTTCATGCAAAAATGTGTATTTTTATCAAAGAAAATCGACCTGTTTGAGAATTTTTTCCAAAAATATTTAATTTCGGTTTTGCTGAATATATTCCATACTTTAGGCGCACACTGTATATAAATTTCATGTGTTTTTGAGATACAGATTGTTGAATTTTTTTAACATTGATTTTTTAATCCTCTTGCAACTTAGTAGAGGGAATTGAACCAAAATTCGTACGTGATATCCTCTTACAGCTTATAGGCTTATTGTGTTAAAATAAAAAGATACCGAAGTCAAGTCGACAGAAAATATTTTTGTAGAATAACCGTGAAAAATACAGCGAAACATCAAGAGGAACTTTGTGTAGTATATCAAAATATTAAGCGCAAAATGTAATCATATATTTTTTTACAGTGCACCGCGTGCCGTGTGGGGTCGAATCCCAGCCCGGACGAAAGATTTTTCGGAGATCGAGAAGTATTCGCTCGGGTCCATGGTTGTTGTATACGTCTGACATTATTCATTTGTTTATTCCAAATTAATACATAAAAATATTAACCTGGCCGTGACTGAATGGCTCATGCTCAATTTTATAGTGCCGTAGTAATTTATTCATTCAATTTAAGCATATTGAACCCTCTAACTCCGCCACTGGTTGCTTAAAAACCTTATTATTTTTGCAAGAGGATATTATGTACTAATTTTGGTTCAATTCCCTTTATTCATTCCAGGTTTAATGATGTCTGGTTAAGAGCCAACTGGCGGTGGTCGAGAACGCACCAGTGTAAAACGTTCGCGATTTGGTCTGGCGCGTTCGCAGTTAAGGCCAAAGAGACTAAAAAAATCAATATTAAAAATGGTGATGTGACCATCATGTTACTTTCTCCGATTTGATAAAATCATAGTTATTTATATTTACACGTTCATGGTTTATTATCAATTTAAATCATATTTTAAATGTAAATCAAGCGTTTTGTAGACTCGGATAAAACTGACGTTTAAGACGTCAAACTTATGTAAGAGAAAATGACAAATTGTACTTCAAATCCTAATAGCCAATTTACTCGAAAACCAAAAAGATTTGAAAAAAAACGTATTTTTTATAAGTTATTAATTTTGGCATTCTCTACAATTATTATTAACATAAATTTTCGGTAACTATTATCGTTTCATAATTATAAACCAAAAACGAAAAAAAAATTAATAATTTTTTTTCTCGAATAACAATGATTTTATATAAAATATTTTCAAATAAAAGATGTTCATTTCGTTGTTGTCTTTGATATTTGTTTATATATTTTTGTGATATTTTTCATATTAAAAAAATATTTGAAAAAACAAAAAACTGTTAGGGTAAACGCTCACTTCCGGTGTACGAAATTTTATTAAAAGCTTTTCAGTTCTTCGGATTGTCGAATAAGACATGTTTAAAGTTTAATATCAATTGCTTTATTAGTTTTTGAGATACAGCGCGCACAGACGCACAGACACACACACCACACACACACACATACCGACACATTTTTTTTTCTCCATAAATCTCTGAATCCCCTCCAGGGACCTCAAAACAGATATTTCCGCAAAAAAAAATTTGAAAAAATTTTCCCGATCACAATACTTTCTCGTACTTCGTAACCGAGAAAGTAAAAAAACATCCTAAATCTTGAAAACGAAAGGAATTTGTATAGAGGTGTATAGGAACTTTTTATCTTACCATGTGTCGTACTTTTTCAATTCCGCCCTGTATATTTAATTATATTTTTATACATTAATTTGATTTAAATAAACTGTCGGTTTTTAGATGATTTATTTAAATTCAATCGTTGCTTTACACATGTTTTTTAATTCTATGTTTTTTTTTCTGTCAATTCAAAAGTCGAATGTCTTTTTGTCTCGTACCTTTGCCAGTTGTATGTGGTTGTACCTCTGGTCAGGCCGATAAACGAAAATGGTACAACATGTGGTTTTGCCGAAAAACGTTCGAAAAATATGAAATCAAATTTGCATAACCTAAAAATACGGTTCTGCAAATTTTGTAAAGGCATACAACATGAGTCTAAATAGAAAAGTAAGAATAATTCTTACCTGCGAAGTTATAACGGGTGTCCAACAATTATTATAGTCTTGGGTGGTTGTGGAATCAAACAATAATGTTAATATGTTAATAATGCTATTTGCATTGACGTATCAATGATTGGCTGTCAAACAACAAAGAATTTCGTATTTAATGTTTTATTGCAATTTGAAATAATATTTACTTAAAAAATATTTACATTGTCAAACAGCAAATAACTTCTTGAATGTTTCATTGCATTTGAAACAATATTAAGTTAAAAAAGTTTACAGAAGACATTGTTGTTGGAAGTATTTTTTCACAGCGGCAATCGTTTGGAAAATTGGGATATTGGGAGTATATAACACGTTGACCGCTTTGTCAGTCACCGGTGACTGACACTGAAGTATTCCAATGGTGCCATGTCAGTCACATGTGACTGACATTGAGTACCTACTTTAAACTAACTATTTAGCGCTGTCAGTCACGAGTTAAATTAAATAAGCATATTCTTACTCATTTTATAAAATAAAACTTAAAAACAAAGAAAACTTTTTTTGACATTTTACAAAAAAACTTGTTGGCAGCCACTGTGTTAATAGATGTGTGATATTTTACAAACGCCAGGTTCAAAAATTTTGTGTGGAGTAAGAATAAACTTTCATGTTTGATTCCACATTTTCCCAGGGGCGGCTCGTTATATAGAGCCAAGGAGCCATGGCACTACCTGTAGTTTTAAGCTAGCAAGAATTTTTAATTTATTCTTGAAACATTTTTCCGCCAGTTACTTTGGTCTAGGGAGAAAAAAACGTTGTTTCTTTCTTCAAAAAAGGAGGGGTGGGGGGTATATTGTATAAGTGGCTCTACCATCAACATGTTCCACGAGCCGCCGCTGCATGGAAACCCGTGAGATGAAGCGAACAAAATCCCAATGGAGATAGAGATAAAAACCAAACTATAAAATTTTCGATATTGTAGAGGATTGTACACCCGCTGCAGGTGATAAGATCGATTATTTACATTTTTAATAAAAAAAAAACAAACAAGCCCATACGCACACCTTGAGAGATAAGGAGAATTTATATAAATAGCACTCCCTCGATCCAGCAGTCATCATATTATTGAATGTTGGCCAAATTTTTTTGTACTTACACGATAATTACAAGTTATATAATCTTATTGCCCATAATAGTAATACTTGGCAAAAGTAACAAATCAGTTTGCCAATTGTATAATTAAAGCCTATGCAGGTTTTAATTATAATATTGGCAAACTTTATAGTTTTACAGGATATTTATTTTGCGTATGTGTTGTAATTGTTATTTGTCTACCAAGTATGGAAAGTGCTTGTTTATCACACGCTTATAAGTGCATCGGCGTTGTGTAAACTCGGATGAAACTGACGTTTTAAACGTCAAAATTATGAAAGATGGAAAAATTATACTTCAAATTCAAACACTCAGTTTACTCAAAAACTAAAGGGATTTCGAAAAAAACTTTTTCTTTATAAGTTGTTCATTTTAGCATTCTCTACAATTATTATTAACATAAATTTGCTGTAACTATTATCGTTTTATAATTATAAACCAAAAATTAAAAAAATAATAATACATTTTTTTCTTGAACAAAAATGATTTTATGAAAAATGTTTTCAAGCAAAATATGTTCATTTCTTTGTTGTCTTCAAAGTTTGTTTGAATATTTTTTATATTTAAGAAAATATTGCTAAAAAACAAAAAACAGTTAAGATAAACGCCCACTTCCGGTGTACGAAATTTTACCAAAAGCTTTTCAGTTCTTCAGATTATCAAATAAGAGGGATGTTCAAAGTTTTATATCAATTGCTCTATTAGTTTTTGAGCGCACACAGCCAGACACACATTTTTTTCCAGAAATTGTTGTAATGGCAAAAAATGACAAAATTATACTTATCTGGTTTTGATTGTAAGCCGACGATATGTTGAGTATACCAATCAAAATTTATTATCCACAACAATAGAATCGCCGACCGTTATTTTCGGAGCCTTATGCATTTTCTAAATTTGCACGACTCGCCTACACGATTTTCGTTATTATATTTACTATAACATAGAATCTGTCGCGGAAAAATACTGGCACTAGTACACACACCGGTTGCCCTATATAAATATCAACATGCACCAATTTCTGGTTTTAAGCCAAGCACAAGTTGCAACGCTTGATTCACTGCCTATTTATTCGGAAACCTATATCATCTCGTTTAACGCGGAACTGCCAAAAATAATTGCTGTAAATCTATCCAAAGGCAAAATTGATGCACAACGCTAGTGTATTTATTTGTTATTGGTTCGGATCGGTTTGGAAATATTGCAATTTATTGAGGAAATGCGTGGATCCAAGGAACATACAACGTGCTATAAATATAATAATATAAGAATTTTGCAAAACTTCTGTAACAAAAGTACTGTTATCTAACTGATTTAAAAGTCAATTTTCAAAACTTTTTTTTCACTCCATGTTATTTTCTCCGCTATCCAAAGACTTTCCAAAATTACTCAAAATTTCTTCAAGAATACGATTTTGTGAAAACCTATTACAGGATTTTATACCATTAGATGCTGTGAAAATTGTAATGATTTTGACGATTCTAAAGAAATATAAAAACAAATGACAATTTTCCAAAATGGCAGAAAATTGATTGAATATTATGATTTCGTGGAAATCTGCATACATGCTATGACTGGATTTTGGGTAACGTCATATGATCGTAATGTTGTAAAAAGATGTAATAAATGATTCGAAAACTATAAAAACAACTGTTAACGAAATTTCTTAAATTATTCGTAATTTATTTGAAATTATTATTTCGTGATAATCTACATACTCGAGCACTAGTAATTCACTCATCATTAATTTAGTATCCGAGTGTAAAGTTGTGTAAAATTGTAACAATTTTAAGGATTCGAAAAAATTTTTTTACATTTTCTTTCTTCAAAATCAAAAGTGTTTGAAGGTTTTTACAAAACTACAATCTTGTTGCGCATCGATGTCAATTAAACAACACTCATAATTAATTTAATATCTGAGTGAAAAGTTGTGAAAAATTGTTACAATTTTGAGAATTCGAAAAAAAATTTTTACATTTTCTTTCTTCAAAAGCTTTTAATAAAACTACAATCTAGTTGCGCATCGATAGCAATTAAGCAATCGCCATCGATGCGCAACACGATTTTAGTTTCAAACACTTTTGATTCTGGAATTATTTCTTGTGATCGGAGTGTACAGTAGGGCGGAGTAAAAAAAGTCATTTTTTTTTTGTTGGAAACGGGTACCCTTCAACGACTGTGTATGAGATCTAGTAACAATTCTGTAAAATATATAATTTTTACGACGTCATCTTGAGTCTGCACATTTGGTTTGAAGTTTGAAAATTTTTGAAATTTACTTGAAACAAAAAATAAACCGTTGAATAGTTGAAAAAGGCCTTAAATATAGACAGGATTTTTTAAAATATTTTTAGGCGGTGGTTTTATTCTCCACATTCGGTACAGAATAAAACCATTCTGTGCGGAATAAAACCACCGCCTAAAAATATTTCAAAAAATCCTGTAAAAATTAGTTCTGAATAAACTTAGCGAATTGAAAGAAATTAAAAAACAAAAAACATCGATTTTAAACTTTAGAAAATTTAAAAAAATGTATTTATAATTACGATTTTGTAATTGTAATTTTGTCTGTTGAGAGATAAATAAATGAATTAATTTCATGTGATAAGAGCGTAAAATTGTAAAAAATATAATATGTAGCTGTGATTTTTAGTTTTAATTAGTAATAGTTATAGTTGTACACGTGCTTTTAATTATTTTTTCATTTTTATAATTTTAACTTTACATACTATATATTTTTTCTATTTTAATTTGTAATGGCCTTCTGTAAATAAATAAATAAATATATAAATAAATAATAATGTTGATCATTTGCAAGATTGAAAAATAGTAAAACTTTCCCAAATTAATTAAAATAAATTCGAGATTATAATTTCATTAAAAAAAAATACTTAGATTCCAGCAGTAGATTTTGGGACAATTTTTCTGGAGAGGAGGTTTTGAAAATTGTAATCATTTCAGCGATTCTTGTAAAAGATAAAAACAATAGGTAACTAAAAACTTTACAAAATAACTCAAATTAAATTTGAGATTATGATTTTATATAAATCTTGCATAAACTCCATCACGGATTTGAGATATTTTTATGTAATAATCTTGGCGATTCTTAAAAAAATATAATAACCATTGCAAATTTCTAATATTTCTTAAAATTTATTTTAGGTTATGGTTTCGTGAAAACATTTTACAATGAATTTTAACAAAATTTCATTTCAGATTAATATTGTGAAAAATTACAACACATTCCGTCAGTAACTTTTGCGATATTTTATGCAAACACGCTGTAAATTTATGAAAAATTATAATAATTTTGTTGATGCGAAAAAAAATATAAAAACAATTAATATCCAATTGAAACTTCTGACAATCATTCACTATTAATTTAAGATTAATATTGTGAAACATTCCAATACATTCCATCAATAGCTTTTGTGATATTTCATGCAAACACGTTGTAAATTTATGAAAAATTGTATAAATTTTGTTGACGTGAATAAAATATTAAGACAATTGCTACTCACTTGAAACTTCTCAAAATCACTCATAACTCATTTAAGGTTTATTTTGTGATGAATTACAATACATTCCATCAATAGCTTTTGCGGTATTTCATGCAAAAACGCTGTAAATTTATGAAAAAAATGTCATAATTTTGTTGACGCAAATAAAATATTAAAAAAAAATTGATATACACTTGAAACTTCTCAAAATCAGTCACAATTAATTAAAAATTAATATTGTGATAAATTACAATACATTCCATCAATAGCTTTTGTGATATTTCATGCAAACACGTTGTAAATTTATGAAAAATTGTATAAATTTTGTTGACGCGAATAAAATATTAAGACAATTGCTACTCACTTGGAACTTCTCAAAATCACTCATAATGTATTTAAGGTTAATGTTGTGATGAATTACAATACATTCCATCAATACCTTTTGCGGTATTTCATGCAAAAACGCTGTAAATTTATGAAAAAAATGTAATAATTTTGTTGACGCGAATGAAATATAAAAAAAAAAAGATATCCACTTGAAACTTCTCAAAATCACTCACAATTAATTTAGGATTGATATTGTGATAAATTACAATACATTCTATCAATAGCTTTTGTGATATTTCATGCAAACACGTTGTAAATTTATGAAAAATTGTATAAATTTTGTTGACGCGAATAAAATATTAAGACAATTGCTACTCACTTGAAACTTCTCAAAATCACTCATAACTCATTTAAGGTTAATTTTGTGATGAATTACAAAACATTCCATCAATAGCTTTTGCGGTATTTCATGCAAAAACGCTGTAAATTTATGAAAAAAATGTAATAATTTTGTTGACTCGAAAAAAATATTTAAACAATAGCTACTCACTTGAAACTTCTCAAAATCACTCAATACTAATTCAGGTTTAATTTTGTGAAAAATTACAATACATTCCGTCAATAGCTTTTGCGATATTTCATGCAAACACAGTGTAAATTTATGAAAAATTGTAAAAATTTTGTTGGCACGAAAATATAAAATTTCAGGCAAACCCGGTCTAAAATAAAAAAAAAACAATCGCTGTAATATATTTTAACTTTAAATTCCAATATTATCTCTGCACCAACACTACGTGGGCGAATGGACGTGCCTTGATGATTTATCGTTATTGGAGAGTTGGCACTATTTTCCGAAAAAGCAATGACTTATTTTTTCCCGCAGTGCTATTCACTTCAATAAAATCCCTCTTTTATTTAGCGTCTAATAGAATGATAATGCTGTTCTTGTTGAGCGCGATAAAGTGTCTTACTGTAGCCGATTTTTAGGTCATCAATTATGAAATGCAGTCCCAATTCGTGTGGCCATCTTGGACTAGATGCAAATAATGATGTGCTGTATTAGTTACCCAGTAACATATACAGAGAGGTAGATCTGTGTGTCCGGAAATAGATGGAGCAGGGTAAGACACTCAATGTCAACTTACGTCCTTCGCTCTATTAATAAAGTGACATAGTGTTGTCGCTCCCATACGCTATACCCACTGCACAATTCTTGCATACTGTTTATTTATTTATGAAACCGGCCCTTTTGTTATTATACAATACCAATCGTAGGATCAATAAACACATTCGCGACTGTTTGCATCAATCGCCGAGCGCTGATGCTTAATGACCAGAAGGTGGTCGTTTAGATGTTAATCGTTGCATTCGCGTCTTGTTGTAATTATGTTTGTCTAGTGTTCACTTACACGGTCCGCATAAATAATACTGGTTTTTATTATTTATATTATTCTCCGATGATGATTTGCATCCCGGTTTCTTCATTGCCACCCATGAAAGTGTATTGGGACATCGAATCGATTTGCGAACGTGATGAATCAATAAATTAAATTGAAAGAGTGGTAACAGTTTGAAATTGATCAACTGTAACCGACGTCGGTCGTATTTTTATTCTGATAAATAGCTAAACTTTCAAGTATGATTGGAAGTTTGAGTCATAATAAGCGAGTGATATAATAAAGTTGTTTCCCTGTACTCTGGGTTTTGAAGAGTTTCGGAAGTAAAAAAAAAACGCATTCAATATCGACATCTTTTTGATTTCCTAACAATTTGTGGTGAATATGCAAAAATGAATACCATTAGCTCTTTCGCTATTTTTTTTATTACTATTGCAATTTAAAAATTAAGAAAAATATGATGAATTAAAAGCAGAATTACCAGGAAGGAAAGGAAGAAGCTGGAGGAGCATGTAAGGGACAGAGGAGAGTGGAAGAAGTTTAAAAATGGCTAGAAGGGTACGTAAATTTTAATTCCCCGGCGCATCCATCATAAGACGCATTCATACATGAGCTCATTTTATTTGTCTGGTTGCGACTACTATAAACTAGTTCGTCAGCTAAGGGTTAACCCGCCATTGGTGACGCAAATTTAATGGTGACGCCGGTCTCACGCACCGTGGTTTTTAACTGAAGATTTTTCGAAACGTTTATTTTTTTAAAATTTATGCTCTTTGACAATAAAACAAAGATATTTAATCAATTTAAACTCTGCAATGCGGCAGATACTCAAAATTGCAACAAAAAATGGTGATGTGACCATCATGTTACTTTCTCCGACTTGATGGTATCATAGTTACTTATATTTACATCTTCATGGTTTATTTTCAATTGAAATCAAATTTTAAATCGAACGTTTCACATGATCGAGTGGTAATGGCGTTTAAAACGACAAAATTATGAAAGGTAAAAATGACAAATTATGTTTCAAATTCTAGAAATCTTCACCGTAAGCTTACTGACAAACTAAAAAAGAAGCTAAAAAAGAATCCTGAAAATGATTTCTAAAAATAGTCTTGATTAAAAAGTCCTGAAAAAACTAATAAACAAGAACAAGAAAGTCTTAAAAAAGACTTCTAAAAATAGTTCTGATTAAAAAGTCCTAAAAAAATTCTAATAAAAGCCCTCAACACGAAAGTTTTGAAAAAAGTCCCGATAAAAAAGTCCTGATTAAAAGTCCTGGCAAAAAATGTTTTGAAAAACAGTTCCTTTAAAATGACCAGAAATAAAGTCCTGAAAAAGAGTTCTGTCAAAAAAGGTCCTGAAAAAAAGTCCTGGAGAAACACTTTTTTAAAGTCTTGTTAAAAAGTTGTGTAAAAGAGTCGTACAAAAAGTCCAAAAAAAGTCCTAAAAAATTAAGTCTTCGTATAAAACATCAGAAATAAATGTATTCGAAAGACTGTCTCAAAAAAAGTCCGGAACAAGAAGTCCTGAAAATTAATCCTATAAAAAAATGTCCTGAAATATAGTACTGAAAAAAGGCCTGTAAAAAATTCCCGAAAAATGTAATTAAGAAAATTCAGAAAAGAATCCTGAAAAGAAGTCCTGAACAAGAGGTTCTTAAGAAATTCTCGAAAAAGTCCCAGTCCTGGAAATAAAGTCTTGAAAAAGAGTCCTGATAAAAGCCGCGAAGAAAAGAAAAAAAAAAACTCTATATATGTCAATTCCTGTTTTTTTTTCTTTTTTGTAATTTACATTTTCAATAAATTTCTGCTCACTGTACTATTTTGATGATTTTTTTTTTGTATTTGTACTAATGGGAATGTCCCGTAATAAACTATTATTATTATTATTATTATTATTAAGAAAAGTCCTGAAAAATAGCCTCGAAAATACCAGAAATAAATGTCCCGAAAAAAGCCCCAAAAAATCCTGAAAGAAAGCTAAAATAAGTCCTGATGAAATATCATAATAAAATTGTCCTTAAAAAATTGCCTTGAAAATAACAAAAAACATTCTGAAAAAAAGCATTGTAAAAAGTCTTTAAAAAGTTCTGAAGAAATTACCCTGAAAAATAAATCTTAGTCTTGAAAAAAATCCTGCAAAATGGCTTAAAATAAGTTCTTAACAAAATTCATGAAATAAAAAGTTTTGAAATGTCTTGAAAAAAAAAATGCCAAAAATATCTGCAAAAGTCCTTAAAAAGGTCATGAAAAGGAGAATTCTAAAAAATGTCATGAAGAAATGGTGATGTGGCCATCATGTTACTTTCTCCGACTTGATGGCATTATTTATATTTACGCTTCCATGGTTTATTTTCAATTTAAATCATATTTTAAGTGTGCATCGAACATTTCGTAGACTCGGATAAAACTGACGTTTAAAACGTCAAAATTATGAAATATGGAAAAATGTACTTCAAATTCAAAAACTCAGTTTACTCAAAAACTAAAGAGATTTCTAAAAAACTTATTCTTCATAAATTGTTCATATTGGCATTCTCTACAATTATTATTAATATAAATTTGCTGTAACTATTAGCGTTTCATAATTGTATACCAAAAATTAAAAAAAATATATTTTTTTTTCTCGAATAACAATGATTTTATGAAAAATGTTTTCAAACAAAATAATCGCATTCCTTTATTGTCTTCAATATTTGTTTAAATGTTTTTGTGATATTTTTCATATTTAAGAAAATATTGGCAAAAAACAACACCCACTTCCGGTGTACGAAATTTTACCAAAAGCTTTTCAGCTCTTCGGATTATCAAATAAAACTTTTCATATCAATTGGTCTATTAGTTTTTGAGATACAGCGCGCACAGACACACACACACACACACACACACACACACACACACACACACACACATACAGACACACACACACACACAGACACACATTTTTTTTTTCCAGAAATTGTTGAAATGGCATCCAAGGACCCGGATATTTCCGTAAAAAAAATTTTTGAAAAAAAAATCACGATCACAATACTTTCTCGTACTTCGTAACGGAGAAAGTAAAAAAATCCCGAATCATCATGAAAAAATTGTCCTGTAAAATCAGGACCTGAAAATAACATGTTTAAAAAATAAACAAAAACATTTCTGAAAAAAAGCATTGTAAAAAATCCTTTAAATGGTCCTTAAAAAGATCTGAATAAATTGCCCTGAAAAAGAAATCGCGGTCTTGAAAAAAAAACTCCTGCAAAAAGGCCTGAAATGAGTCCTTAACAAAATTCCTCAAATAAAAAGGTTTAACATTGTCTTGAGAAAAAAAGCTAAAAATATCTGAAAAAGTGCTTAAAAAGGTCCAAAAAAGGTCATGAAGAAAATTCTAATTTTTTTTTTCTAAAAAAATCCCGAAAAGAAGTCCTCAACTAAAAGTCCCGAAAACGTTCAAAAAAAAAATCCCGTTTTTGAAAAGAAATCCTGGAAATAAAGTCCTAAAAATAAGTTAATAATAATTTTTTTAAGTCCTCAAAAGAATCATCGAAAAAAGGTCTTTTAAAAATGCCCTTAAAAAAGTTCTGAAAGCATTGTCCTGAACTACCAAAAAGGCTAAAAGTACAAAAACCTGTTCAGGTATACGAAATTTTACCAAAAGCTTTTTAGTTCTTCAAATTCTCAAATAACACTGATGTTCAAAATTTCATGGTTTCATTTCTGTTTTAGTTTTTGAGATACACTATTATGTAGAGAAAAAAATGGTGATGTGGCCATCATGTTACTTTCTCCGATTTGATGGTATCATTTATATTTTCGCATTCATGGTTTATTTTCAATTTAAATCACATTTGAAATGTACATCGAACGTTTTATAAACTCAGATGAAACTGACGTTTAAAACGTCAAAATTATGAAATGTAAAAATTACCCTGCAAATTCAAAAACTCAGTATACTCAAAAACTAAAGCGATTTCGAAAAAAACTTATTCTTTATAAGTTGTTCATTTTGGCATTCTCTACAATTATTATTAACTTAAATTTTCTGTAACTATTATCGTTTCATAATAACCAGAAATGAAAAAAAAATTAATACATTTTTTTCTCGAATAACAATGATTTAATGAAAAATATTTTCAAAGAAAAAATGTTCATTTATTTGTTGTCTTCAATATTTGTTTAAATGTTTTTGTGATATTTTTCATATTTAAGCAGATATTGGAAAAAAACAACAAACGGTTAAGGTAAACACCCACTTCCGGTGTACGAAATTTCACCAAAAGCTTTTCAGTTCTTCGGATTATCAAATAAGATTTATGTTCAAAGTTTCATATCAATTGCTCTATTAGTTTTTGAGATACAGCGCGCACAGACACAGACACATTTTTTTTTTTCCAGAAATTGTTGAAATGGTATCTAGGGACGCCAAAACGGATTATCCATAAAAAAAAAAATTGAAAAAAAAATTACGATCACAATACTTTCTCGTACTTCGTAACGAAGAAAGTAAAAACAATAACGGAGAATAAAGTTATTCGACACACCCGGTCTCACAGACCAGTAGGTCACCATTGTCGGGTTAATATATCATATAGAAATATGAAATGACAAACACTTAACATCCATGAACCCACGGGGCCATTATTCGTTTAGAAAAAAATAATCCTATCTAAGGCCCTGAAGCGAAAACTCTACATTCCAGTGATCCCTTTCAATTTATATTTTTGTTCTTCTGCAAAATTGTGATAGCGACAAATGTAACAATCAAATCATCATCCTAGACTTTCGTATACATTTTTTCTTTACAGATATATTAGTTGTTTCAACAATAAGCATTCATTAGCCCCTTTAACTACAAATATAATAAAAAATAACATTTATTTGAAATATCGATAGAACATTTAAGGTCATTAGAAACAATTTTAATTGCATTACTATTATCCTCCAGTAATTAATTTGCTATTATCTCATATTTTTAATGAATCATTATTTTCTGCAAATCATTCCACTTTTACTCGGTTGCACTTTTTCCTAAGACAAACACGTACTAGGAAATCGTGTCCATTTCAGATCCATAATTCCACCGTGGAAATTTTTAATAAATAATAATGAAAAAAAAAAATCGAAACCAGCCAAGGTACTCGCCAGTAAACTAATTCAATCCGATACCGTTTTATAAGAATCCGAGTGACCAATGTCGTTCAGGATACGGCAAACTACTTCCTAGCTTCGCGACCTTCAATCACTCACAGTTGCAATGGAAAACACTTCTTTTATTATTGTTGAGATTATGTGTTGACGTATTTAGATAGTGAATTAATTATTGGTGCATGGAATTAATGATGATCTTGTATTGTATAAAATTGGATATTACATAAAGTGCGGAATTTGTGATGCTAACATGTTAAGGCTTAGACAAAGAAGCATTTTATTTTATTTTTTCAAAAATTTTCTTTCTTCAAAATCAAAAGTGTTTGAAGGTTTTTAAAAAGCTACAATCTTGTTGCGCATCGATGGCAATTAACCAACACTCATAATTAATTTAGTACCTGAGTGTAAAGTTGTGAAAAATTGTAACAATTTTGAGGATTCGAAAAGAATGTAAGTTTTTACATTTTTTTTCCTTCAAAATCAAAAGTGTTGCAGTTTTAAACACTTTGGTTTTTGAAATTATTTCATGTGATCGGAGTGTACAGTAGGGTGGAGTGAAAAAAAGTCTTTTAAAAGGCTTAGACAAAGAAGCATTTTTTTATTTTTTTTCCAAAAATTTATGGGTTAAAAAAAAACTTAAAAAAAAGATACTAAAGTCAGAGATCATGATAATGGGGTAAACACGTTGACACCAAAACAAGGGATACAATCAAAGACCACAGAACTTCATATATTAGCCAGAAGAGAACTTCCACATACGAAAAGCACCTGCTAGACCAGTGTTGCAATTTTCGTAATTTGTTTTTGTTTACAAATTGCTTGAATTATTTTTGTATAATTTTCCAAATCGTTGAATGCAATTTTCGTTTTCACAGATCAATTTTGGAGCGTTACTGTTTTGATATGGCAATTTCCTTTAAAAAAAATTATCATCCTAAGGGTTAAACTTGACAGGCAAAACGAAAATTGCATTCTACGGTACGAAAAACTGTACAAAAATAATCAGTCAAGGAATTTGATTTTAAAGTTCAAGATCCATAGAAAAATAACACATTTTCGATTTCCCATAAAAACAACTGGCATATCCTAAGTAGAAACAAAATAGCAACGCTGCAAACTTGAACTGTGAAATCAAAATTGCATCTTACGGTTTGAAAAATTGTAGAAAAATTACCAGTCGAAGAATTTACGTAAAAAGCACAAGATCCATTAAAATATAACACATATATGATTTCCTGTAAAAACAATTGCCATATCCTAAGTAGAAACAAAACAGAAACGCTGCAAACTTGAACTGTGAAATCAAAATTGCATCTTACGGTTTGAAAAATTGTAGAAAAATCACCAGTCAAAGAATTTGCGTAAAAAGCTCAAGATCCATTAAAATACAACACATATATGATTTCCTGTAAAAACAATTACCATATCCTAAGTAGAAACAAAACAGCAACGCTGCAAACTTGAACTGAGAAATCAAAATTGCATCTTACGGTTTGGAAAATTGTAGAAAAATTACCAGTCAAAGAATTTGCGTAAGAAGCTCAATATCTACTAAAATACAACACATACATGATTTTCCGTGAAAACAATTGCCATATCCTAAGTAGAAACAAAACAGCAAAGCTGCAAACTTGAACTGTGAAATCAAAATTGCATCTTACGGTTTGAAAAATTGTAGAAAATTTACCAGTCAAAGAATTTGCGAAAAAAGCTCAAGATCTATTAAACTACAACACATATATGATTTCCTATGAAAACAATTGCCATATCCTAAGTAGAAACAAAACAGCAACGCTGCAAACTTGAACTGTGAAATCAAAATTTCAACTTACGGTTTGGAAAATTGTAGAAAATTTTGATTAAAAAAACAAGGATAAAAGGCACCCCAACTGCGGCGATAATAAAATATGAACAGAGTATAACATCATGGTTCTCAGTATTTTTTATTGTTAGGCCTGGATTCTTAATTTTTTTGCCGTTTAAGATCTTTGGCCTGTATTTTCGTTTTTTTGTCTAAATTTTTGATTTTCTAACCTAGATATTCTTTATTTTGGCCTAAATTTTTGATTTACGATTTTTCATTTTTTAAGCCAGAATTTTCGATTTTCGGTCTAAATTTTTGTTTTTTCTGGCCCATGTTTTTGATTGGGCGACCTGATTTATTGAGATTTATGCGCGATTTTTTGATTTTTTGGCAGGTATTTTGGAGTGTTTATTTAAATAACTGTATTTTAAATTTTGCTATCCACATTTTGTTTATATTCAGACCCGAATTTTTTATTTTTGGCACCTATTTTCTACATAATTTTAGATTGTTTACTTGATTTTAATTTAAGCGTTTATTTATTGCTTCAAGTTAAAATTCGACATTTACTTAAAAATTTAGTCGTGATGGTATAACTTTTTTTATTTTTTGGCCTTAAATTTTATTTTTGGACATAGATTTTAGATGTTTTAGATCTTTGGCCAATTTCTTTGCTCCAAACTTTAGGCATAAGTTTTTTATATGTAATCTGAATTTTCGGTTTTTTTTGCCCATTTCTTAGACTCTATAACTGGAATGATTAATTTTCATGAGCAATTTTTTTGGGCAGTATTTTCGAGTTTTACTTTCTCCTTTACGAAGTACGAGAAAGTATTGTGATCGTGATTTTTTTTATTTGTTTACGGAAATATCCGTTTTGGGGTCCCTAGATGACATTTCAACAATTTCTGTAAAAAAAAAATTGTGTCTGTGTGTGTGTCTGTCTGTGCGAGCTGTATCTCAAAAACTAATAGAGCAATTGATATGAAACTTTAAACATCCATCTTATTTGATAACCTAAAGAACTGGAAAGCTTTTGGTAAAATTTCGTACACCGGAAGTGGGCGTTTACCTTAACTGTTTTTTGTTTTTTGCCAATATTTTCTTAAATATGAAAAATATCACAAAAAACATTTAAACAAACTTTGAAGACAACAAAGAAATGAACATCTTTTGCTTGAAAACATTCAAGCAATCATTTTTATTCGAGAAAATAATTTTTTTTTTAATTTTTGGTTTATAATTATAAAACAATAATAGTTACAGCAAATGTATGTTAATAATAATTGTACAGAATGCTAAAATGAACAACTTATTAAGAATAAGTTTTTTTCGAAATCTCTTTAGTTTTTGAGTAAACTGAGTTTTTGAATTCGAAGTATAATTTTTCCAGCTTTCATAATTTTGACGTTTTAAACATCAGTTTTATACGAGTTTACACAACGCTCGTTTAAATTGAAAATAAACCATGAAAACGTAAATATAAATGATACCATCAAGTCGGAGAAAGTAACATGATGGCCACATCACCATTTTTTTATATTCAGATCCGAATTTTTAATTTTTGGCACCTATTTTCTGCATAATTTTAGATTGTTTACTTGATTTTAATTTAAGCGTTCATTTTTTGTTTCAAGTTAAAATTTGACATTTACTTAGAAAAATACAGTCGTGATGGAATTACTTTTTAATTTTTTGGGCTAAAATTTTATTTTTTTACCTAGATTTTAGATTTTGGCCTACATCTTTGGCCAATTTCTTTGCTCCAAATTTTAGGCACAAGTTTTTTATATTTAATCTGAATTTTCGGTTTTCTTTGCCTATTTTTTAGACTCTATAACCGGAATAGAGCAATTTTCATGAGCAATTTTTTGGGCAGTATTTTCGAGTTTTTATTTTAAGGAGTGTATTCTAGATTTTTCCACTAGCGAGTACAAGCGAGCGCTTGTGCCGGTTGCACCGCGTGCCGTGTGGGTTCGATTCCCAGCCCGGGCAAGAGACTTTTCGGGGATCGAGAAGGATTCGCTCGGGTCCATGGTTGTTGTATACGTCTGACATTATTCATCCAAAAATTGTACATAAATAGTAGCCGCCTTGAGATGGCCATATGGGTTACGATCGAGGCAAAAAAAAAAGTTTTGCCACCTAAATTTTGTATTTTTTTATATTTTTATATTTAGACCCGAATTTTTAATTTTTGTCCTGTATTTTCTACAAGGATTTTATTTTAATTTTGGGTTGTATATATACTAGATTTTATATTTTTTATTTTAATTCAGGCGTTTATAATAATAATAATAATAATAATAATAATAATAGATATTTATTTCCCAACAGACATATATCCAATTAAAGGGAAATGTAACATTTCATAAGACATTAATTAACAAAAATTTCTAGTTTCAAGTTAAAATATGACATTTACTCATATAATAATAATAATAAACATTTTATTCACTGATCATAACACCATAATATAAATTATATTTGATATACACAAATATTCTCGTGAGGAAATTATTTAAAACCAATTACTTAATTTATTGTCTGAATTTGATTTACAACAAATCTTTATTTACAAAAATGGCTTAAAAATTTCCCATACAAAGTATTGACAGTACATGGAAAGCAAAAAAAAACATTTCTGTGAATGGGCTGTAGATCATAGATCTTTCTGCCCTTCGTTGAGTCGATGTACATAAAGAATAAGAAATAATGAGATGGTTAACATATTATGTGTTTTCTGGAGTGACTGAATTTGATTTTGGTCCTAATTTTAGATCTTTGGCCCGTAAGTTCAATTTTTTTGGTCCATATTTTAATTTTTGGGCCAAATATTCCTTATTTTGGGCAAAATTTTCTATTGGGTTGTAGAAATTTTTTATTTTTTTGTACGCATTTTTTATTTTTAGACTCAAGTTTTTGATTTTTGGTCTATATGTATATATATATATATATATATATATATATATATATATAGTAAAAATGTCGAAGAAAAATCCTCGTATCAGGGAATCCGACCAAAAAGGGTGGTTAATAAATCATCTATTTATCATAAAACCGAGCTTTCGCCAATGTTTATTAGCTTCTTCAGGGATAACGCTACAAAATAATTTAAACCAACATGTCCGGCGATGTGTGTTTGTAAATTTTAATCCTGTGACATCAACGTTTTAAACAAATTTTAATATGTTTCACTATTACTGCATCGAGCCTTTTCATTAATTCCGTATGTTCAACGGTTTATTTTTTCACATCTTCCATGTAAGTACATTTTCGCCAACACGTGCGTCGCGAACACGTGCATAACCTCATTTCATTAACTTATAAAATTTTTCACTCTTGTAAATTATTTTGTAGCGTTATCCCTGAAGAAGCTAATAAACATTGGCGAAAGCTCGGTTTTATGATAAATAGATGATTTATTAACCACCCTTTTTGGTCGGATTCCCTGATACGAGGATTTTTCTTCGACATTTTTACTATTTTCCAACAAGTACGGTCGTTACTTCCCTCCAGCATATATATATATATATATATATAGCATCTTTATTTCAGTAACTTTTACATATTTTAGTTTTTCAGTTATTTGTATTTGGTTAGTAAGTCACTGTCTGGGCTATCGACCATCGGTCTTTCTACCCTGTTTTACAAAAAAGAAAAGGAAAATTGAATTTTGTTTGATGTTAGTTTGTGGAACTGTGCGGATGATGCGATCTAATGAATTGATGAAGTGTACTTGTGGGATGTTCGTATTTTGAGGGGATTTTTGGTCTAAATTTTCGTTTTTTTTTAACGTGAATGATTGATTTTTATGCGCTAATTTTGGATTTTTAGCTAAAATTTTCGAGTTATTATAGCCTTATATTTTTTATTTATTTCTTATATGCATATATATATATATATAATTTTTGTTTTTTCTTTTTCTCTATATTCTTCCCTGACCTGACTGTATCTGTTGTTAGCACCAATAAATATATTATTATTATTGCCAAATAATTTTTTTTGAATTTGGAGACCCACAAATATTTCTTTGGCGACTCCTTCGGGGGTAAAGGAAGAAAACTGAATTACATGGAAAACCTGGAAATAAACAAAAGAAAAGACACCGACCTCTTTCTCGACGACCAAACGTGCATAAATCGATCGCCACTCCTCAATATGTTTAATTTTAAAAATAAAAATCCTCCAACCCCCTCCCCCACCCTAATTAGTATTTAAACCAAGCGCAAGCGTACTTGTACGATTTCTTCGCCTGAAGAAGACACAGCGTGGCTAAACAATTGTCGCTTTCCATGTGCTTACTTTAATAGATATAAATTCTAATTAGTTTACATCAAAACAATATTCAATCGCTAATTACAAACCAAAAAGAAAATACTAGGAAGTATTTACACCGTGCTGTTATAAACATAAATATTTAAATCGTCCGATTGTTAAAAGTCTCTCCTACGTACGAATTATGCAGGGACACCAACTTACTGGTAGAGATACCGACAACAATGCAACATTGAAGAGATTTATCGTCGGACTGGTAGAAAATACAATATGTACACTTACACAACTTTCTCACCTAAAGTCCTGTAAACCGAAATTATTACGGAGCGCCGCCGTCGATTTCGTTTCGTCCGTCTGCCGTGCCACACTTAATGGGAAAGTAAATGGGTCGTTATTTTGTTATGTTGGCACTCTTAGTTCCGGGTCATATTACCTAATAGACCAGGAAACACGAAAGTCTTTTAATTAGTACACTCTTTTCGGGGATATAAAAGAAATAGTCGATGCTCTTCATTGATGATGTAACTTATTGATGGCTAGTCAACATATGGAAATAATTATGTGTCTAATAAATAGGATTGTCATTTGGATTTAATGTTAAATGTGGTACCTTATTCTAAATAACACCCAAATAATTGTAAATGGAAAACATTACAAAAATTGAAGGAAAAAAAAATGAAACACTTTAAATTCGTGAAATTTTGACCATTTTCAAACCGCCATAACTCGGCGTATTTTCAATGGATTTTGATGAATCTTTAAGGGCGAAAAACTTTGAAGTGTCTTCTTTAAATTCATGTATACGAACTTAAGCGTAACCCCTTCCGCCCCTCTCTAGCACCCCTGTGAAAAAAAAAAGATTTTTTAGGAAACCATTTTCAACTTTGACGATGTCTATGGAGTTGGAAAATTTTTGTCGACTCGATCCACCATAAAGGCATTAAAATCTGATCAATTCCCTATATAGGACTCGAAGAACGAAGTTCCTACGACGATTTGGCACCAAGTTATGGCTGTTTAAATAAAAAGTGCATTTTGAGGTTTTTCGTACATAACTTAGCGACTTTTCAACCAAATTTGATGATTCTTTCGGGAAAAAATCTCTTTTTGGCCCTACTTTAAGGAGGTAAACTCAGATTGGAATTATCCCTTTTCGAACCCTTAAACCCCCGAACAAAAAAACACGTATTTTTCATGATGGGAATCTCGAACGCAAAAAGAGCGACAGAAAAAAAATCAAAAGAAACTGTAACGAAAACAGAATCCGAATCTTTAATAGCAATGTTAAAATGCATTCGAATCATAGACATTCAGGAAAGCAACGAAGATGGTGATGATTTTATTTGTCCATATAATTATTAAATTACCAACCAATGACCTAAAAAAAACGTCTGTCTGATATGGATTTCGCGGCGATAATAGTTTAGATAATGAGTATTATGAGCAGATATACCTTAGTAATCGTATTTGCTTAAGGAAATTAAAAAGCCTTATCAATATTATTTATAACATCGCTAATAATATTTACCGGCCTTAGGTGTCCCACAAGGATCACAATAGTCTCTACTAGAGATGGGCGGAATGACTCTAAAAGAGTCTTTACGTGACACATCTCTAGTCTCTACTTCTATATAATATATTATACTACCACGCCATCTTGTTTTTCGTGCATACAGTTCTGTATGATATCGCAAGCTCCTTCTCTCCAGTCTTGAAAATTCCTGAAAATAGAGTCCTGAATATAAAGTACTGAGAAAAGTCTTGAAAAAGCCTTGAAAATAAAATCTTGAAAAAGAGATCTAAAGAAAATCCTGAAAAAGCAGTTTTGAAAAAAAAAATTTAAATAAATTCCAAAAAGTACTCAAAATGTCCCGAAAAGAGTTCCGAAAGGCCTAGAAGATATCTTCTGAGAAGTCCTGAAAAAGACTTAAAAAAGTGCCCAAAAGAAGTTCTAAAGAAGGGCCTGAAAAGATCCCGAAAAACGTCGCGAAAACAGTCCTGAAAAAGTCCCGAAAAAAAATCGAAAAAAAAGTTTTAAAAAAGGCCTGACAAGGAGTACTAAAAAAAGCCTTACAAAAGTCTTAAAAAAATACAGTTCTGAATATAAAGTACTGAGAAAAGTGTTGAAAATAGCCTTGAAAATAAAATCTTGAAAAAGAAACCGAAAGAAAGTCCTGAAAAAAGTCGTTAAAAAATCCTGAAAATGCAGTCCTGAATATAAAGTACTGAGAAAAGTGTTAAAATAGCCTTGAAAATAAAATCTTGAAAAAGAAACCGAAAGAAAGTCCTGAAAAAAGTCGTTAAAAAATCCTGAAAATACAGTTCTGAATATAAAGTACTGAGAAAAGTGTTGAAAATAGCCTTGAAAATAAAATCTTGAAAAAGAAACCGAAAGAAAGTCCTGAAAAAAGTCGTTAAAAAATCCTGAAAATGCAGTCCTGAATATAAAGTACTGAGAAAAGTGTTAAAATAGCCTTGAAAATAAAATCTTGAAAAATAAACCGAAAGAAAGTCCTGAAAAAAATCTTCAAAAAATCCTGAAAATACAGTCCTGAATATAAAGTACTGAGAAAAGTGTTGAAAATAGCCTTGAAAATAAAATCTTGAAAAAGAAACCGAAAGAAAGCCCTGAAAAAAGTCTTCAAAAAATCCTGAAAATAAAGTACTGAGAAAAGTGTTGAAAATAGCCTTGAAAATAAAATCTTAAAAAAAAAACGGAAAGAAAGTCCTGAAAAGTCTTCAAAAAATCCTGAAAATACAGTCCTGAATATAAAGTACTGAGAAAAGTGTTGAAAATAGCCTTGAAGATAAAATCTTGAAAAAGAAACCGAAAGAAAGTCCTGAAAAAAGTCGTTAAAAAATCCTGAAAATGCAGTCCTGAATATAAAGTACTGAGAAAAGTGTTAAAATAGCCTTGAAAATAAAATCTTGAAAAAGAAACCGAAAGAAAGTCCTGAAAAAAGTCGTTAAAAAATCCTGAAAATACAGTTCTGAATATAAAGTACTGAGAAAAGTGTTGAAAATAGCCTTGAAAATAAAATCTTGAAAAAGAAACCGAAAGAAAGTCCTGAAAAAAGTCGTTAAAAAATCCTGAAAATGCAGTCCTGAATATAAAGTACTGAGAAAAGTGTTAAAATAGCCTTGAAAATAAAATCTTGAAAAATAAACCGAAAGAAAGTCCTGAAAAAAATCTTCAAAAAATCCTGAAAATACAGTCCTGAATATAAAGTACTGAGAAAAGTGTTGAAAATAGCCTTGAAAATAAAATCTTGAAAAAGAAACCGAAAGAAAGCCCTGAAAAAAGTCTTCAAAAAATCCTGAAAATAAAGTACTGAGAAAAGTGTTGAAAATAGCCTTGAAAATAAAATCTTAAAAAAAAAACGGAAAGAAAGTCCTGAAAAGTCTTCAAAAAATCCTGAAAATACAGTCCTGAATATAAAGTACTGAGAAAAGTGTTGAAAATAGCCTTGAAGATAAAATATTGAAAAAGAAACCGAAAGAAAGTCCTCAAAAAAGTCTTCAAAAAATCCTGAAAATACAGTCCTGAATATAAAGTACTGAGAAAAGTGTTGAAAATAGCCTTGAAAATAAAATCTTGAAAAAGAAACCTAGAAAGTCCTGAAAAAGCAGTTATGAAAAAAAAAGTAATTTCAAAAAGTCCTCGAAATGTCCTGAAAAGAGTTGTGAAAGGCCTAAACAAAATCTTCTAAAAAGTCGTGAAAAAGACCTGAAAACAGTCGAAAAGAAGTTCTAAAGGCCTGAAAAAATCCCGAAAAACGTCACGGAAACAGTCCTAAAAAAGTCTCGAAAAGAAGTTCCAAAGGCCTGAAAAAATCTCAAAAAACGTCGCGGAAACAGTCCTGAAAAAATTCTGAAAAAAATTCCTATAAAAGATTTGAAAAAAGTTCTAAAAAGAGTCTTAAAAAAATCGTGGATGAAGTTCTGGAAATAAAAAAAAATGTACTGTAAAAAGACCCTAAAACAGTTCTGGACAAAAGTCTTTAAAACAGTCCTGAAAAAATTCCTGCAAAAGAATCCCGAAAATGTAAGTTTTAAAAAGTCCCGAAAAAAAAGTTCTTTTACGTTTTGTAAAAAGGAGCCGAAAAAGAAGGTCTTAGAAAAATTACTGAAAAAACTCTTGGAAAGAAAAAGTTCCCCGATAAAAAGGTCCTGAAAGAAAGATCTTGAAAAATCCTGAATAATGAAGTCCAGAAAAAGAGTTAGGAGAAAAAAATCCGTATTAAGAATCTGAAAAAGTCCTGAAAATGCATTCCTGAATATAAAGTACTGAGAAAAGTCTTGAAAAAGCCTTGAAAAAGAGAAAAAAATCTTGAAAAACAGACCTAAAGAAAGTCGTGAAAAAGCAGTTTAAAAAAAAAAAAAAAATTCAAAAAGTCTCCAAAATGTCCTAAAAAGAGTTATGAAAGGCCTAAAAAAATCTTCAGAGAAGTCCCGAAACAGACCTAAAAAAAGTCCCGAGAAGAGGTTCTAAAGAAGGGCCTGAAAAAATCCCTGAAGTTCTAAAGGTCTGAAAAAACCCGAAAAACGTCGCGGAAACAGTCCTGAAAAAGTCCTGAAAAAAATCCCTATAATATAATATAATATTAAAGATTTGAAAAAAGTCTTAAAAAAATCGTGGATGAAGTTCTGCAAAAACGTCCCGAGAAAAATGTAGTGTAAAAAGCCTTTAAACAGTTCTGGACAAAAGTCTCAAAAACAGTCCTGAAAATTTTCCTTCAAAAGAATCCAGAAAATAAAGTCTTGAAATGTCCCGAAAAAAGCCCTCAAGAAAGAAGTCGTAAAAGTAGTCTTGTAAAAAGGAGCAGAAGAAAAGTTACTGAGAAAAAGTCTTGAAAAAAAAAGTTCTGAAAACAATGGTCCCGATAAAAATGTCCTAAAAGAAAGACCTTGAAAAAAATCCTGAAGAACTAAGTCCAGAAAAAAGTCCGGAGAAAAGGGTCCCGAAAAAAAATCGCCATAAAGAACCTGAAAAAAGTTCTGAAAATTGCCCTGACAAATAGTCCTGAAAAAAATTGACTTGAAAAATAAAATTCTCAAAAAAAAATTCTGCAATAAGTTCTTAAAAAATACTGAAAAAAAGCCTTAGAATAGAAAAGTCCTGGAAAAAGAGTGTGGAAAAATATAAAAATGCCAATAAAGAATGTGAAAAAAAAAGTTCTGAAAAATGCCCTAACAAATAGTCCTGAAAAAAATTGTCTTGAAAAACAAAATTCTCAAAAAAAATTCTGGATAAAGTTCTCAAAAAATACCGAAAAAAGACATTAGAATAGAAAAGTCCTGGAAAAAGAGTCTCGAAAAATATAAAAATGCCAATAAAGAACCTGAAAAAAGTCCTGAAAATGCCCTAACAAATAGCCCTGAAAAAAATTGTCTTGAAAAACAAAATTCTCAAAAAAAATTCTGGATAAAGTTCTCAAAAAACACTGAAAAAAAGCCTTAGAATAGAAAAATCCTGGAAAAAGAGTCCCGAAAAATATAAAAATGCCAATAAAGAACCTGAAAAAAGTACTGAAAATGCCCTAACAAATAGCCCTGAAAAAAATTGTCTTGAAAAAAAAAATTCTAAAAAAAAAATTCTGGATAAAGTTCTCAAAAAATACTAAAAAAAAAGCCTTACAATAGAAAAATCCTGGAAAAAGAGTCCCGAAAAATATAAAAATGCTAATAAAGAACCTGAAAAAAAGTCCTGAAAATGCCCTAACAAATAGCCCTGAAAAAAATTGTCTTGAAAAACAAAACTCTCAAAAAAAAATCCTGGATAAAGTTCTCAAAAACGCCCCAAAAATACTGAAAAAAGGCCTTAGAATCGAATAGTTCTGGAAAAAAGTTTCAAAAATTCCTGATAAAAGTCTAGAAAATGAAAATCTAGAAAAAATTGCAAAAAAGTTGGCAAGTCACCATGAACAGATGAAATAAATTGAGAATAAGCCCTGATCAAATGTTTTCGTCTTAATTTAGAATCACAATTAATAAAACCGCATGAATGAAATTAAAGTGTATTAATTAATAAAGTGTTTTATCCCGAGCAATTATTGTAGCCAGTGGCGGCCGAATTTCGAGAAAAAAATATTCTTTACAAAATGTTCATTTGAACAGTTATCTCCTATAAGTGTCGAAACGATTTGTAAAGTTTTTCATATAAAAAAAAAATGTCAAAAAAAACGGTTAAAGGTATAGAAAATTTTACCAAAATCAATTCTTATGATCGTCAAATAAGAAAAACGGTTAGCTGTTGACTGTTAATTGTTAATATTTTCTTTATTTGCTTCAGTAGTTGATGCCAAAAACTATTCAAACCACTCTTTCTCAAAATTTATTAAACACTGATTTTTAAAATAAGGGATTGTTCAATGCGTTTTCTAAGCCTTTAGCGGTGGATTTCACATTTACTTAAGCCAGGGTTTTTGTAAGCCGGTATTATATTTTCAGTTGTGTAAACGTTCTTTATGCTTTTTATCCATCACTATCAGTCAGTCATCGAATATATTTTTGAATTGTTATTGAAATGGAGCGTCGAGAAGAGGATTTAAGGTCAAAATACATTTGTGTAATGTAATCGTGGAACCTAACCTCAAATTATGTATTCCGTATACCATTTGAAAGATCGTTTACACAGCCGAAAATATAATACCGAAAATGGAAAATGTCGAAAAAATCAACTCTTTTAATAATCATCGTAGACCCTTATGTAAATTATTTAATACCTTTTTCTTCATCAGAAGAACTAGCTAAATCGATTTGCGTGAAAAAATTTCATGTAGGAAAAAATGCAAAAGAGTCACCATGAACATTTTCAAAAATAGTCGATTTTTACTTTCTCCGTAATGAAGTACGAGAAAGTATTGTGATAAATACAATTTTCTTTTTAAAGTAAAAAGAAAACAACAGACGTTTAGCCAGAAATGAGGTATTCCGACACATTTGCCCAACCCTGTATAAATAACTATTATACCATAAAATCGTAGAAAGTGATATGTTGGCCACATAACATTTTTCTATTTTGCAATTAATTTATTACCCTCGTTGTCTGTACATGCGTGTGTGTTTGTGCACATCACTTCTTCGTATGATTGTAAACATGGTACCTAGCCAATCAATATTACACATTATATATTAATCGAAAGTACTAACCTTCCGCGAATGTCCGGGCGCATTTTGTTTCCTCGGATTTGCCCATTTTCGCTACCGGTCCACGAACTCATCCGGCGCTATAACTATTATCTACGATTTCTTCACCTTGCTGCAATTTTTACACAGTACTCCTCTTCCATATTTACACTACATGTTCACTTAACACACACACACACACGAATCGATCCAAAAAATACTCGAAATTCATTGAAAATAGCGCCGCGCGGATGCGTTTACGGAGGGACAGCCGATAAGCACGATTTCTTCGCCGGGTCTATCTCTCTCTCTCTCGCCGAGTCGGCGGCGGCATCGCGGAAGTCTCCAAAACAAAACACTTGTTTATTTGTCGTTAAATTCTAATGCAGGTGTGATAATTACGGGCGTACGTTATTGTAAATACATCGAGTGAATAACAGTGCAAGTGATGTTTGTGAATATGGACCGTGCTGATACTACGAACACAGAATTTACTGTTGGAAGCTGCAATTTGGAAGTTTTAAGGTTAGTGGTGATAACCGTTCTGTTATAAATCGAAGCGATATTATTAGAGCCATATAATACGGATAAGTATTTTAATCAAACAATAATTAAGTAACATCTAATTGCAAATTGTTCTTAACGTGTTTCCATGTTTGTGCCGTACCAATTGACTGTTGTTGTATAATTAATGGTTACTTTATTTTCTATTACATTCCCATTGTTTTTCTATTGCACAGAAAATTGACGTATTTTTACAAACGTGTGAATATCGAACGAAAGAAGAGGCATAGGGAATGCTAGTATAGATCAATGCGGAATTAAATTCTGCGTCGGAATATGTAAAAAATATACAGGGGGTTCCATTTAAAAACATCGAGGTTTAATGCTTTAAAGTTGACTAAATATGGTATGAAAATTTGAACACTCCTAATTTTATTTTTCCAAAAATAAATCACCACTGGGTACCTTTGGGTATTGGCTTTTTATGGCCAACATTACATTTTGTATTATTCGCAGATATGTATTTTTAAAGTGAATTATGAAAAAGCACAAAATTTTTAAAATGTCAAATATTTTGAAAACGCTTAAATTTTGAGGTTATGTTACTTAATGATTTTTTTCGCAGAATTTTATGTGTAATCCAAATTTGCCATAAAAATATAGCATTCCATTTAAAATAAGGAAGTTGGTGTTGATTTCCGGTATAACCGGAAGTCGAATAATCTTGAAAATATTTTCATTGAAAAGGGCACTGCTAATTACGTAAACGCTGAAAATCTCATTAGAATACATTAATTACAAGTCCATGTACTTTTAATGTACCATCTCGGTGGGACGCAAAAAATATTGCACTCGTGATATACAGGGCGGGCCGTAAACTTTGGGGGCCCTGGGCAAACCTAATTAACGTAAATATATTCTCAAAAAGAAGTGCAAATTGGTCTGTATGGGAAAAAACCCGTTGACGTGGCCATCACGTGACTTTCTTCGATTTAATGGTACAATATAAATATAAACAAGGTATGAGCCACGGAATTTTGTTGCTAAGTTGGCCATGCCTGAGAGAGAGAGAGAGAAAGAGAGAGAAACATAGCAGTCATGTCGGAGATTAATTATTATTTTTTTAATATAATTTAATTGAACTATGACGTAATAATATGCGACATACTTCATTTATCTCACAGCCAATTCTGAAACAAAGATTTTGTGGCTCATACGATATTTTGCATATTTATCGATTGTTTTTTCAAAACTACAGTGATTTCAAAAAAGTTGTTCATTTTGGCATTTTATACAGGGTGTCCCAGAAGTCGACGTCAAGCCGAAATCTTTTAACAGACTAAGTCATGAGAATTATCAGAAAAATATAAAAAAAAATCCAAATAATTTATTTAAAAAATTATGGCCATTTTTAAGAAGATGTCGAGCCTGTATTGAGGTTGAAGGAAGGCAGTTTGAACATCTTTTGTAATTTTAATTGATGTTAAACATTTGTTATGCTTGTAATAAATCAAAGACCAGGCTGTAGATTTTCTCGTTTTTTTTAAATGGCCATAATTTTTTAAATACATTATTTTGATTTTTTTAAATATTTTTCTGATAACTCTCATGACTTGGTCTGTTAAAAGATTTCGGCTTGACGTCGACTTCTGGGACACCCTGTATAATTCTTGTTTATACAGGGTGTTGAATTGTAACGCGGGTCATGGGGGTTTACGTTCCATTTCTTTTTTCAAAAACCAGTGGGAGATATCGAAAAAACATATTTTTTATACTTTGTTTATTTTGGCATTTTCTGCAATTCTTGTTTATACAGGGTGTTGAAAAAAACTTATTTTTTATACTTTGTTTATTTTAGTATTTTCTGCAATTCTTGTTTATACAGGGTGTTAACTTGTGAAGAAGGCGATAGGGATTTACATGCGTTAATATTGGCTCCCCTAATTATTTGACAGGGTCGTAATGTAAGCAGACGGACTGTCCAATAATTAAGGAAAAATTTAAACGTCATTTTGACAAGATTGTATTTCAATAATCTGCACTGACGAGACAAATAGTCTGAAACCGGTCCGACGTTTGGTTTAAACCAGTAATTTTGATATTTGAGTTGAGTTGAAACGTCATCTTGACAAGATTGTATTTCAATAATCTGCACTGACGAGACGAAAGCGGTCTGAAGTTTGGTTTAAACCTCTAATTTTGATATTTGAGTTGAGTTATTACATTCCTGGTAATTGTCGATCATCTTACTAGGGCACTGATGATACAAAATAGTCTGAAACCGGTCTCAAGTTTTGCTGAATTGACGAATTTCGACATCCGAGTTGAGTTGTTACATTCCTCGTCCGATATATCCATCCTGACTACTTTACGATGAGACAAAATAGTCCCGAACCGGTCTATTTCTGGCAATTGTCAATTTTCAATCATCTTACAAGGGCACTGATGATACAAAATAGTCTGAAACGGGTCTCAAGTTTTGCCGAATTGACCAATTTCGACATCTGAGTTGAGTTGTTACATTCCTCGTCCGACATATCCATCCTGACTAGTTTATGATGAGACAAAATAGTCCCAAACCGGTCTATTTCTGGCAATTGTCGATTTTAAATCATCTTACAAGGGCACTGATGATACAAAATAGTCTGAAACCGGTCTCAAGTTTTGCTGAATTGACCAATTTCGACATCTGAGTTGAGTTGTTACATTTCTCGTCCGATATATCCATCCTGACTACTTTATGATGAGACAAAATAGTCCCAAACCGGTCTATTTCTGGCAATTGTCGATTTTCAATCATCTTACAAGGGCACTGATGATACAAAATAGTCTGAAACCGGTCTCAAGTTTTGATGAATTGACCAACATCGACATTCCTCGTCTGACATATCCATCCTGACTACTTTACGATGAGACAAAATAGTCCCGAACCGGTCTATTTCTGGCAATTGTCAATTTTCAATCATCTTACAAGGGCACTGATGATACAAAATAGTCTGAAACGGGTCTCAAGTTTTGCCGAATAGACCAATTTCGACATCTGAGTTGAGTAGCTACATTCCTCGTCCGATATATCCATCCTGACTAGTTTACGATGAGACAAAATAGTCCCAAACCGGTCTATTTCTGGCAATTGTCGATTTTCAATCATCTTACAAGGGCACTGATGATACAAAATAGTCAGAAACCGGTCTCAAGTTTGGTTTAATCCACCAACTTCTATAACTAAATTGAGTTATTATATTCTTGGTAAGCAGTGACGGCTGGTGGGGTGGCTCGTGGTGCGGCCGAGGTAGCAGAGGTGGCAATACAGATATGTAGGGTCAGTTGCAGAGATCTGTGTTAGGTATTTTTACTTTCTCCGTTACGAAGTACGAGAACGTATTGTGATCATGAAATTTTTTTCAATTTTTTTTTACGGAAATATCCGTTTTGGGGTCCCTAGATGCCATTTCAACAATTTCTGGAAAAAAATTTTTGTGTCTGTGTGTATGTGTGGGACTTTTTAGACTTTAGGACAATGTTTTCAAAACTTTTTTAAGGGCTTTTTTAAAAGACCTTTCTTCGGGGATTCTTTTTCAGGACTTTTTAAGAAATTTTTATCGACTTATTTTTAGGACTTCTTCTTTCAGGACCTTTATTTTCAGGATTTCTTTTCGAAATTTTATTAACAGAATTTTTTCTCGGGCTTTTCTAAAGAACTCTTTGTTGAAGACTTATTTTCGGAATTTTCTTATTGACATTTTTTAGAATTCTTCTTACCATGACCTTTTTTTGGACCTTTTTAAGGACTTTCTAGATATTTTTAGCATTTTTTTCTCAAGACTATTTTCAAAACTTTTTATTTCAGGAAATTTGGTAAGGACTTATGTTAGGCCTGACTTATTTTTAGGACTTCTTCTTTCAGGACCTTTATTTTCAGGATTTCTTTTCAAAATTTTATCAACAGAATTTTTTCTCGGGACTTTCTAAAGAACTCTTTGTTGAAGACTTATTTTCGGAATTTTCTTAATGACATTTTTTTGAATTTTTCTTTTCATGACCTTTTTTTGGACATTTTTAAGGACTTTTCAGATATTTTTAGCATTTTTTTCTCAAGACTATTTTCAAAACTTTTTATTTCAGGAAATTTGGTAAGGACTTATTTTAGGCCTGACTTATTTTTAGGACTTCTTCTTTCAGGGCCTTTATTTTCAGGATTTCTTCTCAAAATTTTATTAACAGAATTTTTTCTCGGGACTTTCTAAAGAACTCTTTGTTGAATACTTATTTTAGGAATTTTCTTAATGACATTTTTTAGAATTTTTCTTTTCATGACCTTTTTTTGGACCTTTTTAAAGACTTTTCAGATATTTTTAGCAATTTTCTCAAGACTATTTTCAAAACTTTTTATTTCCGGAAATTTGGTAAGGACTTATTTTAGGCCTTTTTGCAGGACTTCTTTCAAGACTCTTTGGGATTTCTTTATAAGGACTTTGTACAATGCCTATTTTCAGAAATTTTTTAGTTTATTTTTTAAACATGTTATTTTCAGTGAAATTTTTCAAGGACAATTTTGTTATAATTTTTCATCAGGACTCTTTTTCTAAAGTCTTATTTTAAGGACTTTTTGGACTATTTTTCAGGACATTTATTTCAGGTATTTTGTATGAAGACTATTTTTCAGGACTTTTTTTCACGGCTTTTATCAATACTCTTTTTTTCGCGACTTTATTTTCAGGACTTTTTTGAAATTTTGTTGAGAACGTCTTGTTCAGAACTTCTTTTTAGAATTTTCTTCATTACATTTTTCAGAATTATTTTATCGGGAATTTTTATTCAAGCCTACTTTACAGGACTTTTTCAGTACTATATTTCAGGACATTTTTTATAGGATTAATTTTCAGGACTTCTTGTTCCGGACTTTTTTTCAAAACTCTTTTTGGGATTTTTTGAATTTCTTCAGAATTTCTTCAGGTCTTTTTTAATGCTCTGTTTACAAGGTTTTTTTTAGAAATGTTTTTTTGAGGATCTTTCTACGATGTTATTTTCATAAATCTGACTGTTATTACAGGACATGTTTTCAGGATATTTTATCAGGACTCTCCTTTGGGACTTTTTTCAGGACTTATTTTAGGACTTTGTAAGGACTTTGTACAATGCCTTTTTCAGAAATTTTTTAGTTTACTTTTTAAACATGTTATTTTCAGGGCAATTTGTCAAGGACAATTTTTTATAATATTTCATCAGGACTCTTTTTCTGAAGTCTTATTTTAATGACTTTTTGGACTCTTTTTCAGGACATTTATTTCAGGTATTTTGTATGAAGACTATTTTTCAGGACTGTTTTTCACGGCTTTTATCAATACTCTTTTTTTCGCGACTTTTTTGAAATTTTGTTAAGAACCTCTTGTTCAGAACTTCTTTTTAGAATTTTCTTCATTACATTTTTCAGAATTATTTTATCGGGAATTTTTATTCAAGCCTACTTTACAGGACTTTTTCAGTACTATATTTCAGGACATTTTTTATAGGATTAATTTTCAGGACTTCTTGTTCCGGACTTTTTTTCAAAACTCTTTTTGGGATTTTTTGAATTTCTTCAGAATTTCTTCAGGTCTTTTTTAATGCTCTGTTTACAAGGTTTTTTTTAGAAATGTTTTTTTGAGGATCTTTCTACGATGTTATTTTCATAAATCTGACTGTTATTACAGGACATGTTTTCAGGATATTTTATCAGGACTCTCCTTTGGGACTTTTTTCACGACTTATTTTAGGACTTTGTAAGGACTTTGTACAATGCCTTTTTCAGAAATTTTTTAGTTTACTTTTTAAACATGTTATTTTCAGGGCAATTTGTCAAGGACAATTTTTTATAATATTTCATCAGGACTCTTTTTCTGAAGTCTCATTTTAATGACTTTTTGGACTCTTTTTCAGGACATTTATTTCAGGTATTTTGTATGAAGACTATTTTTCAGGACTTTTTTTCACGGCTTTTATCAATACTCTTTTTTTCGCGACTTTTTTGAAATTTTGTTAAGAACCTCTTGTTTAGGACTTCTTTTTAGAATTTTCTTCATTACATTTTTCAGAATTATTTTATCGGGATTTTTTTTCAAGCCTACTTTACAGGACTTTTTCAGTACTATATTTCAAGACATTTTTTATAGGATTAATTTTCAGGACTTCTTGTTCCGGACTTTTTTTCAAGACTCATTTTGGGATTTTTTGAGGACAATTTCTTCAGAACTTCTTCAGGTCTTTTTTAATGCTCTTTTTACAAGGTTTTTTTCAGAAATGTTTTTTATTATTTATTCTCATAAATCTTTTTAAAGACTGTTATTACATGACGTTTTCAGGATATTTTATCAGGACTATTTTTCGGGACTTTTTTCAGGACTTATTTTAGGACTTCCCTTCGGGACTTTTTTAGGTCTCTTTTTGGACTTATTTCAGGATTTCTTAGGGACATTTATTTCTGGTGTTTTATATTTATTTATTTATTTATTTATTTACGCAAGGCCATTACAAATTAAAATACAAAAATATATATATGTAAACTTAAAATTATAAAAATGAAATAAAATTTTTTAAAACATATTAAAAGCACGTGTACAACTATAACTATCACTAATTCAAACTAAAAATCACATATGAAGACTTCATTTTTCAGGACTCTTTTTGCAGTACCTTTTTCAGGACTGTTTTCACGACTCTTTTCCGCATTTTTTTAACATGACTTTATTTTCAAAACTGTTTCTCCAGGATATTTTTTGTCAGAACTCTTTTTTCAGGACTTTACTTCTGGTCTTTTTGAAGGACCATTTTTTTGTCAGGGCTCTTTTTTCAGGACTTTCTTATCGGGACTTTTTTCAAGACTGTCTTGTTCAGGACTTTTATTAGTTTTTAAGGACTTTTTAATTACGACTATTTTTAGAAATTTTTTTCAAGACTTTCTTGTTCAGCATTTTTGTTAGACTTTTTAGGACTTTTTAATCGGGACTATTTACAGAAATATTTTTCAGTACTTTTTTTGATTTTTTTTTAGTTTTTCAGTAAACCTATGGTAAAGATTATTAGAATTTGAAACATTATTTGTCATTTCTACGTTTTATAATTTTAACGTTTCAAACGTCATTACCATTCGATCATGTGAAACGCTCGATTTAAAATATGATTTAAATTGGAAATAATGAATGAATCTATAAATATAAATAACTATTATACCATCAAATAATCGGAGAAAGTAACATGATGGCCACATCACCATTTTTTACTTTCTCTGTTACGAAGTACGAGAAAGTATTGTGATCGTGATTTTTTTTTCAAATTTTTTTTTACGGAATTATCCGTTTTGGGGTCCCTAGATGCCATTTCAACAATTTCTGGAAAAAAAAATTGTGTGTGTGTGTGTGTCTGTCTGTCTGTGCGCGGTATCTCAAAAACTAATAGAGCAATTGATATGAAACTTTGAACATCCGTCTTATTTGATAATCTGAAGAACTGAAAAGCTTTTGGTAAAATTTCGTACACCGGAAGTGGGCGTGTACCTTAACTGTTTTTTGTTTTTTGCCAATATTTTCTTAAATATGAAAAATATCACAAAAACATTTAAACAAACCTTAAAGACAACAAAGAAATGAACATCTTTTGCTTGAAAACATTTTTCATAAAATCATTTTTATTCGAGAAAAAAATTTATTATTATTTTTTAAATTTTTGGTTTATAATTATAAAACGACAATAGTTACAGCAAATTTATGTTAATAATAATTGTAGAGAATGCTAAAATGAACAACTTATAAAGAATAAGTTTTTTTCGAAATCCCTTTAGTTTTTGAGTAAACTTTTTCCATCTTTCATAATTTTGACGTTTTAAACGTCAGTTTTATCCAAGTTTACACAACGCTCGATGTACATTTAAAATATGATTTCAATTGGAAATAAACCATAAAAGCGTAAATATAAAGTCGGAGAAAGTAACATGATGGCTACATCACCATTTTTTTTTTGTAAATAATGAGAAAGTATATTTCTCAAGTGTTGATTACAACTAAGCTATTTGTTCCTGTCTAACCACAATATTTTCCGATTATTTGTAATAATGCAATTTGTTATTAGTAGTTATTTTTTCGTAAAGCTACATTACAGTTATGGGTAAAAATAATTTTCCATTAAATACATCTGCTATTATGATTTTAAAATAGCGTCGCGTCGTCCAGAATAGTTTGGCATGGACAGAAAAGGCGGCTTCCTTATTACAAATTTCAAACTGCACCGGGCGCAGTCACAAATTATATTTCGACGCATACATAAATAAAATTACCATACGGAATTAATGAGGTGAGGAAGCGGACGAAAACGAAGCGAACCAAATATTAAAAAAAAAAAAATGAAGAAATAACAGTTCGACGAGCAGTCAAAACAATAAACACGCCTTGCCAAAATATATCCATGCACGGCTACCAAAACTGATTTCTCATTATATCACATTGTGTCTGAGTGAAAGGAGAATAGGCCGCTTAAAATATCAAAACTATATTTAAAAAAGTGAAAATAATAGAAAACTTCTCTTATATAACTCAGGTAAGACTTCACATAATAAAATGAATATACTTGTATCTGTGCCAAGGTAAGTCGGCTGGCGCAGGCGCTCTCCGAGACTTGCTCACTCGACTTAAGTCGGATTAGAAGTGCACTGCACGGTTTAACGACGTGCTTCATTCCGCTCTGGCTCTCCGCGGGATTCGGCCGTTTTTTCTCTCCTTTCAGATTCGAATTCGGAGATACATTTGATTGAAAACCAGTCGGAGAAATAATAATGTCAATAAAAATATCGAATAGGGCAATAAAATTAAGCACAAGTCTTATGAGTATTTTCTATAATATTCTAGTTGTATAATTAGGGTCTGCAACATTTTCAATAATGATAAAACACCATAACTTGAAAACTACACCGTTATTAAAAAGCTAAAACTAAGACTAAAAACCAACTTCTATTTTAGTTATAATTCGAATTTTTGAATTGTTGTCTAAATAACGCGGAATTTTGAGATTAGGGAAATTGACAAATTTACATATTTTCGTAACCAGGAAGCTCGTTTTAAACATATTTTGCGTGCTTAATTTTATTGCACAGAAGTGTACATTAAAATTGAAATTTGAAAAATTCTTCCAAATTAAATGGCTCGGTTTCTTGCAGTATCGTAATCAGTTCATTTTTGAAACTGCTGATTATTACCCGTTTGTAGGTCTTCTGGCAAATAGTTATAAAATTTCATACATCAGCATTCTGAACTTTTCTTAAATAAATATCGAGTATTGTGATTGTGTAAGGTATTTTATTGGTGAATAAATTATTTTATTATTTATTTTAAATACATTTAAACGAAGCTTTTGCAGTGGCAGTCAAAGTAAAATAAATGTAAAACATATAAAATAAATACTAAAAACATTAAAATCATCGCCGCCAAAATCAGCAAAATCCTCTTTACTCAATCAAATCGTAGAAAGTTACATAATCGCCACATCAACATTTTTTTTTATTTAATAAGATACAATGAGTTTTATTCGGGTTTGTGATTAAGCCGCTATCTTGAAACCACTTGAATATTGATTGCGGTACTTCCCCCAGTTTTGACACAGTTCAATTACATCAGAACCTTTGATGACTACTTTGGTATCATCTACATAATTATTAATTTGAAAACCGATAGTGTTGGTAAGAGCAAATAAATCAATGATAAACATATTAAATCAAAGTGAACCTAAAATGCTTCCCTGGGGGATACCCCTAACAATCTTTAATACACTCGACGTGTCGTTTTGTTTTAGGATTTCAACGATTGTTTTCTAAATAAGTCGAGTCAAAAAAAAATTCCTACTCAAAGTTGGACATGGTTTTCTGAAAAAACATTTTTTTCACAGGGGTGCTAGAGGGGGGCGGAAGGGGTTACGCTTAAGTTCGCATGCAAGACTTTAAAGAAGACACTTAAAAGGTTTTCGCCCTCAAAGATTCATCAAAATCGATTGAAAATACGCCGAGTTATGGCGGTTTGAAAATGGTCGAAATTTCACGAATTTCAAGTAATTTTTTTGCCTTCAGTATATAAGTTCCTGTCAAAATGAAAATATCTAAAATTACTTCAAATTCAATTAAGTTTATTATTCCATGAAAAACAATTCCACAAAAATATCCTTTCCGACGCTAGAATTTGTCTTTTTTTTTTAATATAAAAACATATACTATCGACTTGAAAATTTCCAAAATAATTCAAAATTAATTCAAAATTATGATTCCATGAAAACTAGATACATCCCATTTTTAGATTTTGCGATAATCTCATGTGAACAAAGAGTCAAGATGCGAAAATTTGTAATACATAATCGGCGACTCGAAAAAAAATATAAAAACAATTGCCAGCGACTTAAAAAATTCTTAAATTACTCAGAATTCATTGAAAATTATCATTCCGTGAAAACTAGATACATTTCCTTTCTAGATTTTGGGTTAATCCCATGTAAATAGAGAGTAAAAATATTAAAAATTTCTAATAATTTTGGCGATTTGGAAAGAAATATAAAAACAATTGCCATCGACTTGAAAATGTACGAAATTACTCAAAATCCATTGAAGAATATGATTCCACAAAAACTAGGGACAGAGTAAAAATTTGTGATAATTTTGGCGATTCGAAAAAAATATAAAAACAATTGTCATCGACGTAAAAATTTCCAAAATTACTCAAAGTAATCCAAGATCATGAATCCATGAAAATATTTTGGGATAATCTTATGTAGATAGAGAGTAAAAATATGAAAATTTGTAATTATTTTAGCGGTTTGGAAAATTAAAAAAAAATTGCTATGCAAGCTTATGATTTCATAAAAACTAGATACATCTCATTCCCAGATTTTGGAATAATCTCATGTGAATGGAGTGGAAAGATCTGAAAATTTGTAATAATTTTTATCGATTCGAAAAAAATATAAAAATAATTGCTATCGACTTGAAAATTTCCAAAATAACTCAAAATTGATTCATGATTAGTATTCTATGAAAATTAGATACATCCCCTTTCTAGATTTTGGGATAATCTCATGTGGATAGAGAGTAAAGGCAAGAAAATTTGTAATAATTTTGACGATTAAAAAAAATACAAAAACAAATGCCAGCGACTTTCTAAATTATTCAAAATTCATTCAAAATTATCACTTCATGAAAACTAGATACATCTCCTTTGCTAGATTTAGGGATAATAGAGGGTAAAGATCTAAACATTTCTAATAATTTTTATCGATTCAAAAAAAATATAAAAACAATTGCCAGCGACTTAAAAAAATATTAAATTACTCAGAATTTATTCAAAATTATCATTACGTGAAAACTAGATAATTTCCTTTCCAGATTTTGGGTTAATCCCATGTAAATAGAGAATAAAAATATTTAAAATTTCGAATAATTTTGGCGATTTAGAAATAAATATAAAAACAATTGCCATTGACTTGAAAATGTCCAATATTACTTAAAATCCATTGAAGAATATGATTCCACAAAAACTAGATACATCTTCTATTTATATTTTGGGATAATCTCATATGGATAGAGTGTAAAAATGTGAAAATTTGTAATAATTTTGGCGATTTGAAAAAAATATAAAAACAATTGCCATCGACGTGAAAATTTCCAAACTTACTCAAAATTAATCCAAGATCATGAATCCATGAAAACTAGATACATATTCTGTCAAGATTTTGGGATAATCTTATTTAGATAGAGAGCAAAAATATGAAAATTTGTAATTATTTTAGCGATATGGAAAAAAATTAAAAAAAAAACAATTGCCATCAAGTTAAAAATTTCTAAAATTACTCATCATTCATGTAAGATTATGATTTCATAAAAACTAGATACATCCCATTCCTAGATTTTGGAATAATCTCATGTGAATAGAGTGTAAAGATCTGAAAATTTGTAATAATTTTTATCGATTCGAAAAAAATATAAAAATAATTGCTATCGACTTGAAAATTTCCAAAATAACTCAAAATTTATTCAAGATTAGTATTCTATGAAAACTAGATACATCCCCTTTCTAGATTTTGGGATAATCTCATATGGATAGAGAGTAAAGGCAAGAAAATTTGTAATAATTTTGACGATTAAAAAAAAAATATAAAAATAATTGCCACCGACTTGAAAATTTTCTAAATTATTCAAAATTCATTCAAAATTATCATTCCATGAAAACTAGATACATCCTCTTGCGAGATTTTGGGATAATCTCATGTAAATAGAGAGTAAAGGCAAGAAAATTTGTAATAATTTTGACGATTAAAAAAAATACTAAAACAATTGCCAGCGACTTGAAAATTTTCTAAATTATTCAAAATTTATTCAAAATTATCACTCCATAAAAACTAGATACATCACCTTTCTAGATTTGGGGATAATAGAGGGTAAAGATCTAAAAATTTGTAATAATTTTGGAGATTCGAAGAAAATATAAAAACAATTGCTAGCGACTTGAAAATTTCCAAAATAACTCAAAATTGATTCAAGATTAGTATTCCATGAAAACTAGATACATCCCCTTTCTAGATTTTGGGATAATCTCATGTGGATAGAGAGTAAAGGCAAGAAAATTTGTAATAATTTTGACGATAAAAAAAAATACAAAAACAATTGCCAGCGACTTGAAAATTTTCTAAATTATTCAAAATTCATTCAAAATTATCACTCCATGAAAACTAGATACATCCCCTTTCTAGATTTGGGGATAATAGAGAGTAAAGATCTAAAAATTTGTAATAATTTTGGAGATTTGAAAAAAATATAAGAACAATTGCCATCGACTTGAAAATTCCCAAAATGATCCAAAATTAATTCAAGATCAAGATTACATAATATTTCTAGATTTTGGGATAATTTCATGTGGATAGAGAGTAAAGATGTGAAAATTTGTAATAATTTTGTCGATTCGAAAAAAATATAACAATAATTGCAATCGACTTGACAATTTCCAAAATAGCTCAGAATTAATTCAAGATTATGATTCCATGAAATGTAGATACATAATCCTTCTAGATGTTGAGATAATCTTATGTGGATGGAAAATAAAGTTGTGTGAAAATTTGTAATTTTTGGCGATTAGAAAAAAAAAATAAAAACAATGTCCATTACTCATCATTCATGTAAGAGTATGATTTCATAAAAACTAGATACATCCCATTCCCAGGTTTTGATCTTATATGAATAGAGAGTAAAGATCTGAAAATTTGTAATCATTTTTATCGATTCGAAAAAAATATAAAAATAATTGCTATCGACTTGAAAATTTCCAAAATGATCAAACATTTATTCAAGATCATGATTCGATGAAAATTAAATACATCCCATTTCTAGAGTTTGAGTTAATAATGTGTATTGAAAGTAAAGATCTAAACATTTGTAATAATTTTAGCGATTGGAAAACAATATAAAAAACAATTGCCATCGACTTGAGAATGTTTAAAATAACTCAAAATTCATTTAAGATTATGATTTCATGAAAACTGGATACATCTCTTTCCTACGTTTTGGGATAATCTCATGTGGATAGAGTGCAAAGATGTGACAATTTGTAATAATTTTGGCGATTCGAAAAAATATAAAAAACAATTAGTATTGACTTCAAAAATTTCCAAAATTAGTCTAAATCCATTCAAGATTATGATTCCATAAAAACTAGATGCATTCCCTTTCTAGATTTTGAGATGATCTTATGTGAATAGAGAGTGAAAATCTGAAAATTTTTAGTAATTTTGGCGATTCGAAAATAATATAAAAACAATTGCCATCGATTTGAAAATTTCCAAAATAACTCAAAATTCATTCGAGATTGCAATTCTATGAAAACTAGGTACAAACCCTTTCTAGATTTTGAGATAATCTCATGAGAAGAGAGAGTGAAGATGTGAACATTTTTAACCATTTTGGCGATTAAAAAAATAAATAGAAAAAATTGCTTTCCTAAATTACTTAAAATTGATTCAAAATTAACACTCCGTAGAAACTATATACCGGGTGACCCAGGGTTCTGTAAAAGCCTCATAACTTATTTGCTTTTTGAGATATCGCCTTCTAGTTTTCATAAATCGGTACCCACACCTATTCTACATATTTTAAAAATATATATGTTTTTGTACAGGGTGTCCCAGTATAAGTAACATATCAAAGTTATGTTTTTTTAAATGGAACACCCTATATTTTATACTTTATTTTCAACCCTCTTGAGAAGCTGATAAAAATAGTATAGGATAGTATGGGTCTATTATGGACGGTTGGTTAGTTATGGGCAAATGTGTGGCAAAAACATGTACACATTGAAAACATTGCAGAAGCGTTCCTAGCAAAGATAGCATCACTATTTATATACTAGAAAATTTCCCACATCATATAGAATAATACACATCGGTTTTGGTTCTCTTTTATTCACAGTGCTATACAGGGTGTCAACATACGCAAAACAATAGATAACTATTTTTGTTCAAATGGAACACCCTATATAAATTGCCACCAATCTATGGCATTTTTAATAAGCTTTCTAATGATATACAGTTTGTATCACAAAATATTAAGGATTCTTGAGATTTATCAATAAAAACATATTTTTTTGCCACCTTCTGCTGATTTTTGGATTTTCAGCCAAAAGTATGCATTTTCAGGAAAAATTATAAGAGACCAAAGTTGTAGAGCGAAAAATTTCCGATCGATACAGGTCTTTCAACTTTTAAGATAATGCTTGCATTGCCCGCCAGAGCGCGAAAAATCTTGACCGTATATGCATTTTACCGTTTTCTTTTCAAATTTTTTATTAATAAATTGCACTATACTTTATTTTCCCCACCCTCTACCGGAAAAATGGAAAATTATAGGGAAATTAAAATGGCCCGTATCGATTGAAAATGTTCCGCTCTACATCTCTTAATAGAAGCAATTTTTGCCAAAAATGCATAGTTTTCCCTAAAAATGCAAATTGAAAATGTATGTATCAATTTTTGCGTTTTCAATGGTTTTTTGCATTTTTAGCGAAAACTATGCATTTTGGGTAAAAATTTCTTCTTTTAAGAGATGTAAAGCGGAATATTTTCAATCGATGTAGGTCATTTGAATAATTCTATAATTACCCGTTTTTTCGCTAGAGGACGTGGAAAATAAAACATAGTGCAATTTATTAACAAACAATTTGAGAAAAACGCTAAAATGCATATACGGTCACGATTTTGCGCACTCTGGCGGGCAATGCACGCATTATTGGAAAAGTAGAAAGAACTAAAATTTTCCGCTCTACAACTTTGGTCTCTTATTATTTTTTTAGAAAATGCATAGTTTTGGCTGAAAATCCAAAAATGAGCAGTAGGTGACAAAAGAAAAATGTTTTTATGGATAAATCTCAAGAATCCTTAAAATTTCATTATACAAATTGTACATCATTGGAAAGCTTATTAAAAATTACATGCATTGGTGGCAAGATATATAGGGTGTTCCATTTGAAAAAAAATAGTTATCCATTATTTTGCGTATGTTGACACCCTGTATAGCAGTATGAACAAAAAAGAAACAAAACCGATTTGTATTATTCTTCATGAAGTGGAAAATTCTTTAGTGTATAAAAAATGAAGCTAGCTTTGCTAGGAGCGCTTCTGCAATTTTTTCAATGTGCACATGTTTTTGCCACAAATTTGCTCATAACTAACCAACCGTCCATTATAGACCCATGGTATCTTATACTATTTTTATCAGCTTCTCAATAGGGTTGAAAATAAAGTATAAAATATAGGGTGTTCCATTTAAAAAAACATAACTTTGTTCTGTTATGTATATTGAGACACCCTGTACAAAAACATACATATTTTTAAAATATGTAGAATAAGTGTGGGTACCAGTTCAAGAAAACTAGAAGTCGATATCTCAAATAGCAAACAAGTTATGGGGCTTTTACAGATCCCTGGGTCACCCGGTACATCCACTTTCTACTTTTTTTTGGGATAGTCTCATGTGGACAGAGAGTATAGTTTTGAAAATATGTAATAACTTAGGCTATTCGAAAAAAATGTAAAAAAATAAATGCTATGGTCTCGAAAATTTCCAAAATTATTCAAAATTTATTTAAAATTATGATTTCATGACAACTGAATACAACCTAACTCGATATTTTTGAGATAATCTTATGTTGACAAAGCGAAAATATGTGACACTGTATAAGTACTTTGTCGATTTTGTGTATAAATACAATTGATGTGGCCTTGAAAATTTCTAAAATTACTGAATGTCTTTTTGAGTTTATGATTCCTTAAAAAAAATATATACCTGCCTCTAGATTTTCGCATGAACTCGCCTGAATTGAGCGTAAAGATCTGATATTAGGAAAGTATACTTTCTTTCTTAATTTGTATTGTTATTTAATTTTTTTCGAATCATTAAATAAAAACATGTATTAATAAAAAAAGTGCTGACTGAAATTACCGGCCAGAGTGTGATCTACATCCACGATCTTGGTATCTGGAAGCAGGCGCTAAACTGCCTTCACCTCCCCTTTTAACGGTTTCAAACCTAATTATGTAATTATGCACATGAATCGAAAACTCAACCCAATGAAACACGAATAAATAATAACGAACACAATAGAATAATACAGAGGCGATTTTAAACTTTCACGACCACCATGTAAAATTCATCGATGTTTCCACAGGCAGCAAAGTTTTTTTCTCCGTTCCATTGTGAAATTACTTCTCGCCCATAATTTAATTTTACAACACTTGCCTTTTCTAGTTTTGAGCAATAATTAATACAATAGAGGACTATTTCAAAATCGGCTCTTCATATCGATAAAATTGATTCGATCGCATTGTCTTTCAGCACAAAACTATTGTAATATAATTAATTGTTTTCATATTTGCGTGGTAGTAGATACCAAATAAAAATACAGTATAGAACCTGAATGTTTAAAATTCTCGAGTAGTTTCGTCTTATCTAGGTATTTCCAAAAGAATTTTCCTGATAAGGTGAAACTATCAACGAAATTATCTTGAAAATGCCTTGATAAAAGAAAAAACTAGTCGAGAAATTTATTTTAAACATTCAGTCTTTTTATTTGGTGGTATTAAGATCTAACTAATATTTAACTATTATTCATAATAATGAGACTCATGCCACTTGATTAGTAGTAACTTGTTTCAGAGATTACACCTACTTTTATACTTTGATACCGATTAAAAAATGTTTCATTTATCTGATAATGGATACTTGAGAGCTGCGTTTATTAATATGAGAAATTGAATTTCTAAGAAACTTTTTAAGTTTTTGCAATTCTGTATCATGTTGACTTAATCTAAAAGCTTAAAGTGAGCGTTTCATAATCGAATTATTGAAAAAAAATCATAACTTTATACACATGATAAAACGTTATTATCGACGGAAATAATTGAACATTTTCCGCTCATGGATAAAATTATACTTTATGATCGAGTTTTATACTTCAATACATGGACTGATTACAATCCAAAATGTGGGTGTTTATTGGACTCTTATGTCAAAAATAGAGTAAATTGGACTCTTACGTCAATGTCAGAAATGCCAGCTTTAGAATAAAATAGAATATATTTGTGTAAAAAATAAATAAACTGTTACAATAATATATACATACACATATACAAATATTTCTACATTTTTAATTTTAATGAGATATCAAACAACATCAAATAAACACGATATAAACTACTAGTTATTATCGTCTTGTATAAAAATGTATCAGTAAGTTACAAAATATTTTTTATTCAAATATTTTCTGCTCACAAAATTTTTGTCTACTTTACCATACTTTGCATACCGTGTTTGCTTCTGAATATTATCGATACCTTGTTGGTATGAATTTAATAATTTCTTAATTTTTTTTGTTTAAATTCACAAACATATCTGAGTCTTTAGAGAAACAAAATTCATACAGCATGTATTTAAAGTCCACCGGATTAATAAACGTTATTTATGCCCGAATAGATCGGCTTATGTTTATGGCATTATAAATCACGAAATCTGGATGCAGCCTTTTTTCCACAAACATAAAGAGTATTAAGAAGAGCCGTTTCACGTCATTTAATTTTTCTATTTAATTTGATGCAATAAAACAGACGATAAAGCGTCTCATATTTATTGCTATTATTGAGAAGTTTAAGAACTTATTAGTGGACGATATCATATTACTCAACGCATTTGGAGACGTAATTTGTTCTTAAGAGATTTATACATCGTAAACAATTGTGGTTATACAATAACTAATTATTTATCGATATTGTCACCTCTTGGATTCGACGTTTATTTTAAGACTTTATTCTTTGTACACAATTTGTTATTATGTCTATTGCAAATTACTTTTGTAGAAAGATTTTACTATCCAATTTATTTATATGCGGAAGACATTTGTAATTTTTAAATGGTTTAGTGTTAATAGCATATTGACTAAAAATCGCAGTTTCTATATACAGGGTGGCCCATCTATTCGTTGCTTTTTAAACTATCGATTATTTCAGCTCGAATGCCAATGTGTCAAATATTTAGTAAAAGGTTTGTGGTTAAGTTTCCGCTCGAAGAAAATTGGGAAATATTGAAAACTTACTTCCAAAATAGTGAGTCTTCAACCGAAACTGCATTTCTCACCTATTAAAATGGTATTTTTCAGCTATCAAAAAAAATATTTTTCAACATTTTTTTATTTGTCAAAAATGGCATTTTTCAGCTGTCAAAAATTGTAATTTTTGTTGTCAAAAATTGTATTTTTTAGCTGACAATAATGGTTTGTTACAGTAGTCAATAATGTTTTGTTGCAATTGTCAGGAGTCGTATTTTTCAGCTGTTAAAAATAGCATTTTGCAGCTGTTAAGAAGTGTATTATTCAAATGTCAAAACTAATATTTTTCAGTTGTCAAAAATGTTTTTTTTAATGTCAAAAAAGGTATTCCTCATTAAAATGTTATTTTTCAGCTATCAAAAACAGCATTTTGCGACATTTTGTTTTAATTGTCAAAAATCGCATTTTTCAGCTGTCCAAAATTGACTTTTGTAGTCAAAAGTTGTATTTTTTAGCAGGCAATAATGGTATGTTACAGTTGTTAATAATGATTTGTTGCAGTTGCTAACAGTGGTATTTTTCAGCTGTTACAAATGGTAGTTTTCAGCTGTTAAGAAGTGTATTATTCAACTGTCGAACAAAATATTTTTTAGTTGTCAAAAATGATATTTTTCAGCCATCAAAGAAGGTATATCTCACCTATTAAAATAGTATATTTCAGCTATCAAAAAAAATATTTTTCAACATTTTTTTATTTGTCAAAATGGCATTTTTCAGCTGTCAAAAATTGTAATTTTTGTTGTCAAAAATTTTAATTTTTGTTGTCAAAAATTGTATTTTTTAGCTGACAATAATGGTTTGTTATAGTTGTCAATAATATTTTCTTGCAATTATCAAGATTCGTATTTTTTAGCTGCTAAAAATAGCATTTTCAGCTGTTAAGAAGTGTATTATTCAAATGTCAAAAATGATATTTTTCAGTTGTCAAAATTGTTTTTTTAATGCCAAAAAAGGTATTTCTCACCTATTAAAATGTTATTTTTCAGCTATCAAAAACAGCATTTTGCGCCATTTTTTTTAATTGTCAAAAATGGCATTTTTCAGCTGTAAAAAATTGACTTTTTTGTAGTCAAAAATTGTATTTTTTAGCAGGCAATAATGGTATGTTACAGTTGTTAATAATGCTTGTTGCAGTTGCCAACAATGGTATTTTCCAGCTGTTAAAAATGGTAGTTTTCAGCTGTTAACAACTGTCAAAAATGATATTTTTTCAATTATCAAAAATGCGATTTCCAACCTATAAAAATTTTATTTTTCAGCTATCAAAAGCAGCATTTTTCGACATTGTTTTAACTGTCAAAAATGGAATTTTCAGCTGTCAAAACTTGTATTTTTTTGTGTTGTCAAAAATTGTATTTTTTAGCTAACAATAATGGTTTGTTGCAGTTGTCAAGAATGGTATTTTTCAGCTGTGAAAAATGGTAGTTTTCAGCTGTTAAGAATTGTATTTATTCAACTGTCGACAATGATATTTTTCAGCTATCAAAGAAGGTATTTCTTACCTATAAAAATGGTATTTTCAGCCATCAAAGGTAGCAGTTTTGGTCATTTTTTTATTGTAAAAATGATATTTTTCAGCTGTCAAAACTTGTACTTTTTGTTGTCAAAATTGTAATTTTTAGCTGACAATAATGGTATGTTACAGTTGTCAATAATGGTTTGTTGCAGTTGCCAAGAATGGTATGTTTCAGCTGTTAAAAATGGCATTTTTCAGCAGTTAAGAAGTGTATTATTCAACTGTCAAAATGATATTTTTCAGCTGTCAAAAATTATATTTTTTAGCTGTCAACAATGGTATGTTTCAGCTGTTAAAAATGGTATTTTCAGCAGTTAAGAAGTGTATTATTCAACTGTCGAAATGATATTTTTCATCTGTCAAAAATTATATTTTTCAGCTGTCAACAATGGTATTTTCCACCTATAAAAATGTTATTTTTCAGCAATCAAAAGCAGCATTTTTCGATATTTTTTTAATTGTCAAAAATGGCATTTTCAGCTTTCAAAAATTGTACTTTTTGTTGTCAAAAATTGTATTTTTTGTTTTCAAATGTATTTTTTAGCTGACAATAATGGAATGATACAGTTGTCAATAGTAGTTTGTTGCTGTTATCAAGAATGGTATTTTTCAGTTATTAAGACTTGTATTCTTTAGCTGTCAAAAATGTATTTTTACAGCTGTCAAAAATTATATTTTTCAGCTGCCAAAAATGGTATTAAAATAAAAGAAAACAAAATATTTTTACACAATCGTAAAGAGAATAAAAAGGGTTACAAATTAAGTAAAATAAAAAAAATATTTCTATTAAAAAAATGTCCATGACGTCATACGTGAAAGACGTCATACTATTTTTGAAGACGCTAAAAAGTGCGGAATGAAAAACAAAAATCTAGCTGTCCCAGGATTTTTTTCTGGAATTTCTCATTTTATAAATGCCGAAATTCCAGTTAAAGTTTCCACCCTGTATAAATGGTATTTTTTAACCATCAAAAGCGGCATTTTTGACATTGTTTAACTATCAAAAGCAGCATTTTTGACATTGTTTAACTGTCAAAAATGGTATTTTTCGTGTGTTTCAGCTGACAAAAATAGTATTTCTCAGCTGTTGAAAATTAGTATTTTTCAGTTATCAAAAATAGTATTTTTCGGGTATCAACAATGGAATGTTACAGCTGTCAACAACAGTATTTTTCAGCTAGTAAAAATAGTTTTTTTCGACATTTTTTGATTGTCAAAAATTGTATTTTTTAGCTGTCAAAAGTAGTATATTTCGCTGTCAAAAGTAGTATTTTTACTGTCAAAAGTAGTATTTTTACTGTCAAAAGTAGTATTTTTACTCTCAAAAATAGTATTTTTTGTGTGTCAGAAATGGCATGTTTCAGTTGACAAAAATAGTATTTCTCAGCTGTTGAAAATTAGTATTTTTCAGTTATCAAAAATAGTATTTTTCGTGTGTCAACAATGGTATGTTTCAGCTGTCAACAACTAGCTAGTAAAAATAGTTTTTTTCGACATTTTTGAATTGTCAAAAATTGTATTTTTCACCTTGTCAGAAGTAGTATATTTTGCTGTCGAAAGCAGAGGTGGCTCGTTATTTAGGGCCAAGGAGCCATGGCACTACCTGTAGTTTCAAGCTTAGCAAGAATTTTTAATTAATTCTTTAAACACTTTTTCGCCAGTTACTTTAGTCTAGGAAGATAAGTGGCTCTACGATTAACATGTTTCACGAGCCGCCACTGCAATAGGGTACCATTTTAATCGCGCTGCATTTATCAAATGGATAAATTATGATAATAGAGAATGCATTTAACGGCGCTGTTCAGTGGCGATGCGTGACTTTAGAATTCATTGGACAATAATTAGAGTATAAAACGACCTTTCGATAATTAACACGAACGACCTTATTATGTTATTATTCGTAAAAATTACAAAATTCAGGATATACTTTCAAGGCATAAAGACATTGAGGTGTAAAAAATGACCGTTTAATTAAATAAGAATTTCATTAGGCGCTCGAGCAGCACCGGCATACTTCACAAACGGAAGCGATAACAAGGAAAAACTGCTTTTCATAAATTTATTAAGAATTTTCCTTGTTCGGGTTATGAATAATTTCTTAGAGGTTATTAGCGATGCTTGACAATCGGTAATTATTAGCCAGGCGCTACATTGGCGGATGCTCAGTTTCTTTATTTTTTCGGAAAGCCTCTCTAATTAACTACTTAAAATTGTTCACATTTTTTTTCATAATTTCCAAACAGTTCCAGTTATACCGGGTGATCAGTTTCATTCCGGGCCAAAGTATTATATTTAAAACTAAATTGACTGCAAAAATTATCTTTTGATTTAAAAATTTTCGAAAAAAAAAAATCAAAAATCGAATCGAAATATTTAAAAATTAGTAATTCTTCAAACACAAATCGCGCAGGCTGTATTTTCTAGCTAAAGATCAAAGCACATTAATTTTATCTTAAAACAACCACTATAATTAAATTAATAACATTAGAACAAAAAATTCAAATATAACCAAAAATTAATACAAAAACCAAGTACAAGCTAAAAATATCAAAAATTCGGTCTGCAAAATCTAAATTATAGGGTAAAAAAAAAACAAAAACTCGGACCAAAAAAACTCGAAAATATCGGCCAAAAATTCAAATTAAAATCAGCAATTCATTTAAATCTAAAGTAAAGACAATAAAAAATTCGCTCATTCAAATTAATAATTAAGGTAACAGAACTAAAACATTGGTAAAAAAATTGAAATTGGTAAGAAAATTTCAACTAAATATTCGAAAATTTTGGTATAGATGCTAAAAACATCTAAAATATAGGCCAAAAAAATCAAGAACCCTGGTCTAAAAAATTAAAATGCAGACTAAAAATTGAAAATTCAAGTAAAAGAAAAATAATTTGCCATTTTCAGCCTCGAAAATAACTCTTTACCTCAATGTAAATTGCCGAAACTCTAAACTCAAAAATAATTTAAAAAAATCGCCCATAAAAACAATAATTCAGCTTAAAACATCTAAAATGAAGGTAAAAAATCAAAAATTTGGTCAGAAAAACCTGAAAATACCGGCCAAAAGTTTGTGCACAAAAATCAACAATTCAGGTTAAAAATCTAAAGTATAGACTAATCAAAAATTCGCTCGTTAAAATTAATAATTAAGGTAAAAAAACTAAGAATATAGGCAAAAAATCGAAAATTTAAACTCTCGGCAAAAATAAAAAATGCAGACCAGAAAAAAAAACGAAATTTTTAACTAAATATTAAAAAAAATTGGTTTATAGGGCAAAAACTCTCAAATTTGGAACAAAGAAATGAAAAACACAGACCAAACATTGCAGTCAATCAAATATTCTGATGTGAAAATAAAAAATTCAGACTAAAAAAAAAATGAAAATTCAAGCAAGAGAAAAGTGATTTGCCATTTTCAGCCCCTAAAATAACGTTATCCCAAAATAAATTGCCGGAACTCTAAACTCGAAAGTGATTTTAAAAATTCGCCCATAGAAACAATAATTCAGGTTACAAAAAAATCTAAAATGAAGGGCAAACAATCAAAAACTTTGTACGAAAACTCGAAAATACCCTCGAAACAAAAAAAAAATCGCCCATAAAAATCAACAATTCATGTTAAAAATTTAGAGTGTAGATCAATCAAAAATTCGATCGTTCAAATTAATGATTAAGAAAAATCGAAAAATGTAGACAAAGAAACAAAAATTTCAACAGATAATTAAAAAAAAATTGGCCAAAATATTTTGATTTTGCCCAATTTTTTTAATATAGGCAAAAAATCGAAAAATTAAACTCTCGGCAAAAATAAAAAATGCAGACCAGAAAAAAACGAAAATTTTAACTACATATTAAAAAAAATTGGTTTATAGGCCAAAACCTCTAAAAATCAGAACAAAGAAATCAAAAATGCAGACCAAACATCTAAAATATAAGCAAAAAAATAAAAAGCCGGGCCAAAAGAAAAAAAACATACAGACCAAAAAATTAAAAACTCAAGCAAAAGAAAAATAATTTACTATTTTCAGTCCCAAAAATAACTATAGCTCAAAATAAATTGCCAACCAGACACGCGAAAATGTTTAAAAAAGATAAAGTACAAAAAATCAAAAACTCGAAAATACCGCGCATAAAAATGAATAATTCAGGTTGAAATATAGGGTAAAACATAACAAATTCGGGCCTAAAAATAAAAAAAATGCCGACCAAAAAATCGAAAATTTTAACAAACAAATCTAAAATTTAGACCAAAATTCAAAAGATCAGAAATTTATACCAAAAAGAAAAAAACGAAACTGCAGGTCAAAAATCTAAAATATAGGCCTAACGATAAAAAATGCAAAAAATTATTTACGGGAAAATGACCACTGTAATTCGAATATTACACCCGATTTTGGATAAAATAATTTTTCTGCCCTTAATTTTTTTTTTCTCACTATTATTTTTTCTGTCGGTATTAAATTTCTTTAAAAACTCCTAAACCAAAATAAATCGAAGTCTCGAAATAAAGTTGTCAGCTTTTTACGTTTTAATTTTAAATGATTGTTCATATCGTTCTGGTATGATGTTTTAATAAAAATAAATCTAATTATGTAATGTTTGAAATAATTCTAGTCATAGGTATGCGAACTTTACAATAAGTATGTAACATATTTTAACTATTATAAATGATAAGATATGTTACTACATTTTTTTTTAATATACTCGTAGGTATGTTTTATTTAGAATAAGTATGAAAAAATTTTAACTATTGTATGTAATGAGATACGTTAGTACCATTTTTTATATATAAATAAATTGTGCATATACAGGGTATTACAAATTCGATGCATTAGCATTGCTATAAGAGATAAAGATTTGGTAATTTGATTTAAAAAAAAAAACCTTTAAATAACTCCTATAGCAAACAATTTTGTGATATGCGTGAGACATCATTAGTTGGACTCAAAAATGAAATACAAAATGGTGATGTGGCCATCATGTTACTTTCTCCGATTTTATGGTATAGTTGTTATTTATATTTATACTTTCATGCCTTTTTTTTGCAACGATGTTTGATGGAATTGCGGGTTAAGGAGAGTGAATGACTATAAGAGAATTGGCGTAAGCGATTTGTTGTTCGGCCAATAACGTATATAAGTTTTTGAAGATTTCATTTTTATAATGAATGGGACATACACTACACATCTATGGACCCGCACGGCCACTTCTTCGTTCTGAAAAAGTGACCGCACGGATGGGATTCGAACCCACGACCACGAGGCCCGTAAGCAGGAACGCTACTCACTAAGCCACCATGGCCCCCATTTCATGGCTTATTTTCAATTTGAATAATATTTGAAATGTACATTGAGTGGATGAAACTGACGTTTAAAACGTCACAATTATAAAAGATGAAAATGTTGACCATTATGCAAAAACTTTTTTTTTCAATTCTGCTGGAAAGGATGATTAGAATTACAGTGAATTGGCAATTGTAAATTTTCCTTCACAGAATCTGTTCCAGCACGATATTTTGTGATTTTTTTTAATGGTAAACTTCATTCATAGATGACTACGATTAATTTCTTTTTGAAACACACTGTACATAAAAACGATTTTTCCAACTGATAACCTGATCAATGGTCTCTTCCTACTAAACACCAATTTATTTAGATGCGTCGTTTCTTAGGTCGAAACCGAAACATTCTGTCAAATGTGTGTGTGATTTTTTTGGCCGTAAAGCGCAGCTGTTAATTCTTAATTAGAAACAATTCCCAGCACTGGAATCAAGTTGTGTTTTCATTATGTAATTATAATTTATAATCTGTGGGCAATTAACCTTATTATTTAATTGATATATGGCGGTTTTTTCAGCTGCGCATAAATTAAGATGAACACCTTTCCGAACGATGCGCAGCTCTTACTTTTCGTCTTTTCGAATTTGAATATATTACTTAATTGGGAGACGATCCGTAATTTGCATTATTATCTAACGGCGCGGTGGTCTTTCTTTTTAAGACTGTGTGATGTAATAAATAATTTAATACTGTAGCTTCATGTTGATATATTTACACTAAGTGTAAGCTTTTAAAATTTTTGCAGATATAAACAGATTATAGCTAATATAGGTAAAAGAGTGTGCTTGTTTAGATTATTATTATTATTATTGATCCCCACAATATTTGACAAAATGACAATATAACATAACAGCAGTGATCAAAGGAAATATAACAAAATTAATATTAACTAAAACTTTTATTTTGAGAGCAAACGGTCGACACAATTATCGGTCAACACAAGTTTTTTTAGCTTGGTCAACTTTACAATAAAATAAAATCATAAAATATCATGCAGGGACATAACAGATTCTGCCAAGAAAAATTTGCTAGAATTCCAATTAACCATGGAATTAAGTGCAAACTTGATATTTTAAACACCGACTTGTTCAGGCTTTCAAAAAAGTCAATCACTCCATATTACTCTCAAAACTGGACGCCTATGGTGTTATCAATTAGTTTCGTTCTTACTTAACTTCAAGACAACAAAGTGTTCATCTGTAATTTCATATCTCGCGGTATTGATGAATTATCTGGTGTTCCACAGGGTAGTCGCTGTGGCCCTATTATTTAGCAAACTTATTTCATTAATCATTAATTTTTTTAGTATTTTTTCAATCTGATATTGAATATTACTGCTTTACAATTGTGAATTTAGATTTTCCATCTGCGATTTAATAGAGCAGCAAAGGTTTCTTGTATCCGACAACGTATTCCTTAAGAAAATAAATTACACGAAGCCGTTTCTAATTAGAATGTGTGGTGTTTAATATCTTTACAACCTAGATATAACGACAGTCGTATTTCATAAAGCAAACATAAGCCAATTCTTACAAAGGCCCAGCTTGCATATGTTAAATAAATGTGCACTGTTTTGTTGACCCAAATATCAGCATCCAAACTTCCGGTAATAAATAGGAGGCTAAATATGAATTAGGTTGTCGGATTCTTATCTGCATAATTGTAATTAATTAAAAGCTACAAAATTACACAATATTCAACAATTTCTTTGACATATGACGGCAGGGCCGGATTAAGGTACAATGGGGCCCTAGGCGAATATATTCCTGGGGCCCCTTCTAAGAATGAATCCAAACTAACACACACACAGACACATTTTTTTTACAGAAATTGTTGAAATGGCATCTAGGGACACCAAAACGGATATTTCCGTAAAAAAAAAAATTTGAAAAAAAATCACGATCACAATACTTTCTCGTACTTCGTAACGGAGAAAGTAAAAATGAATGGACTACGGACCATAATTAAATAAGATATAAAGGTTTAGAAAGACAGTTTTATTGCAAAACAAATTCAAATCGCAATGACATATTGAAATACAAAATCACAAATGAACGTAACACAAAATCAAATTGGTACTTTTCTTACTTTGGAGTTTACAAATCGGCAATTAAAGGTTCGTGGTTAATTTCGTTGAATGACTGTTTTTCAATATTTAATAAAAAAAAGAACCTTTATTTGGCATAACCTCGTATAACAACTCAAAATAAAAAAGGAAAAAAAAAAGAAAAGAAAGAATTTAATAAAGCTAAATCTGTAAGCAATGTTAATTATTTAGTCTTCTAGATAACCAAAATCAAACCCCAGAATGACCATTTCTAAAGCTCAAAAATCGAAACAGTATTGATTTTTCAAAAATTGATTTAACCACAGACTTTCAGCTTAAACATCGTTATTGGGCAATAATTGGAATTTGATATTATAAAAAATCAAACTTTGTTAATGATTTAGTTTTCTAAATAATCAAAATTTAACCCAAGAGCGATCATTTTTAAAGCCTAAAAAAAAGTATGATTTTTTTAAAATCAGCTTAACATCATCATCTCTTCATCGATTGCTTCCGTCCGCGCGCCTTTCTTCCAAAGAAGATTGCTCCGTTAATTTTTGTCGGATTTTAATTTTATAAACGTTTTTGGATTAACAATTATTCGTTCTTTGAATCCGTGTTGATTTTTTTGTTTCGACTTTTGCACTTTAAAAATGGTGGTTATTTACGTGAAAAGTGTTCATGAAAATTAAAAAAAATTGTAAAAAAATATAAAACGTTGGGATAAAATTTTACAAAATCACACGTACATGTCTACATCTATTGGCTAATGGAGTAACTTTGATTTTTTCAAAAATTTTGTTTTTAATAAAAGTTATGAATTTTTTTAAGTCAGCTCAGCACAATTATAGCTTACGTCTGCGCGCCTTTCTTCTAAAGAAGATTACTCCGTTAATTTCTATTGGATTTTAATTTTTTGAATTTTTTTAGACCAACAGTGATTCGTTCTTTGAATCCGTGTTGATTTTGTTGTTTCGACTTTTGCACTTTAAAAATCGTGGTTATTTGACATGAAAAGTGTTCATAAAAATAAAAAGAAAATGTAAAGAGATATAAAACGTTGGGATAAAATTTTACAAAATCACACGTACATTTCTACATCTATTGGCTAATGGAGTAACTTTGATTTTTTCAAAAATTTTGTTTTTAATAAAAGTTATGAATTTTTAGCTTACATCTGCGCGCCTTTCTTCTAAAGAAGATTACTCATTAAATTTCTATTGGATTTTAATTTTTTAAATTTTTTTAGACTAACAGTGATTCGTTCTTTGAATCCGTGTTCATTTTTTGTTTCGACTTTTACACTTTAAAAATGGTGGTTATTTGACATGAAAAGCTTTCATGAAAATAAAAAAAAATTGTAAAAAAATATTAAACGTTGGGATAAAATTTTACAAAATCACACGTGCATTTCTACATCTATTGGCTAATGAAGTAACTTTGATTTTTTCAAAAATTTTGTTTTTAATAAAAGTTATGAATTTCTAAAGTCAGCTCAGCACAATTATAGCTTACGTTTGCGCGCCTTTCTTCTAAAGAAGATTACTCCGTTAATTTCTATTGGGTTTTAATTTTTTTAATTTTTTTGGACTAACAGTGATTCGTTCTTTGAATCCGGGTTGATTTTTTTGTTTCGACTTTAGCACTTTAAAAATGGTGGTTATTTCACGTGAAAAGTGTTCATGAAAATAAAAAAAAATTGTAAAAAGATATGAAACGTTGGGATAAAATTTTACAAAATCACACGTGCATTTCTACATCTATTGGCTAATGGAGTAACTTTGATTTTTTCAAAAATTTTGTTTTTAATAAAAGTTATGAATTTTTTTAGGTCAGGGTAGTATAATTATCTCTTCATCAATTGCTTCCATCCTCACGCCTTTCTTTCAAAGAAGATTACTCCATTGGATTTTAATTTTGAAAACTGTGTTCCATCAGCAGAAAACAAAATGAATCTTTGCGGGGTCGTTTATCGTTTCATAATTATAAACCACAAATTAAAAAAATAATAATAATTTTTTTTCTCGAATAAAAATGATTTTATGAAAAATGTTTTCAAGCAAAAGATGTTCATTTCTTTGTTGTCTTCAATGTTTATTGAAATGTTTTTGTGATTTTTTTCATATTTAGGAAAATATTGGTGAAAAACAAAAAACAGTTAAGGTAAACACCCAGTTCGGGTATACAAAATTTTACCAAAAGCTTTTCAGTTCTTCGGATTATCAAATAAGACGTATGTTCAAAGTTTCATATCAATTGCTTTATTATTTTTTTAGGTACAGCGCGCACAGACACACGCACACACACAGACACAAATTTTTTTTTTCCAGAAATTGTTGAAATGGCATCTAGGGACCCCAAAACGGATATTTCCGTAAAAAAAAAAATTAAAAAAAAAATCACGATTACAATACTTTCTCGTGCTTCGTAAGGGAGAAAGTAAAAATAAATGGACTACGGACCATAGGTATTTCTGCTTTAGAATTTTCTGTCAATAATACATTTTTATCCGTTTTAAGTGTTTATTAAATTTTTTTATGTAAACTAAATACGTCTATTTAGATTCTTATTCTATTTTATAGGCTAATTTTCCAAGAAATGTACATTTTTAACCGCTAATTTTAGATTTTTTGTGCTTGTAAATCCGCGCCCGATTTAATGCTTGCGTCGAAAATCGAATTTATTATTTATAAGCGATTACCATTACATATTATAAAAATATGAGATAATATGTAAATGAGTGCGTAGATATGAGGATTGGTGGAAGAGATGGTGCGTGTGGTGCGCATATAATACATCATAAATATAATAGCGGTGATGGTTCATCCAGTCATCCACATCTCGTTCGTGCATATGTAGTTTTGTATTTTGTATACAGTTAAGGAGAGAGTTCTTACCTTGCATTACCTTGACGGTTGTTGACCTTTTTTGTAAAGGTGTGTGTATCATAATACACATCTGCCCAAAGTAATTCCCCCCAAAAATTCTTCTCGAAATGTAACAGACGTCGCTTTGAAGGCTGCACATGTCCTCGTTAGCCGTGCTAGTAAAACGTGCTACGTATTATTAGTAATAAATAAATTTGACGATCCCGCCTTATCAACGTTCCCGATAAAAGAAATATCCAGATCAAAAGTTCAAGAATGAATATAAAAGTGCGTATATGTGCGTAACCTCAGCACACGCTATCAATTTTTAAGCGATAAATGAGCACTTTAGAAAAATATTATTCTCCCTTCATATTTACTTGTTTACTTAGTGAGCGATTGATGATTTTATTAAATTACAACGTAGTAGTACGCTATCACAAACTCACAAGTACCATGTGCGATATTTTTCCTTGTATTTATAGATATCTGCCGCCGCACGTTTTATAAGAAAACTTTGCAGCCGACGCGATATGAACATCTGCTCGTAATATCATTAACTGTAATTATTCATAAACCAAGAATATTATCGGTTATTACAACGTTTATTGTTAATAACAATCATGTAGCTTATCTAAAAATAATAACTAAAACGTACATTTTATTCTATTTATAGATGGACAATCTTGCATTGGGTTTCCTGAATTTTTCTGGACATTCCCGGGGTACTCAAAAGATGTCCTGGATTTTAAATCAATTATAAAGCAAGAATTTTTAATTAACCTTTAAAACTTTTTTTCGCATTTACTTTGGTCTAGGAAGATAAAAAATCGCTGCACTGAAAAATGCGAATATACGACTAGATTTTCTCAATTTTCCCAAGAATCCCTTCTTGAATTTTAATAAAGTTTTCGGGAAATATTCCAAAGATTTGTAGCTATAAAACAAAAGAAAAATCTAAAAAGACGGTATCACTAGTTTTTCCGGAATTTTCCATCAAAATCTCTACTTTGCAAAAACAAACATTCGACTGGATTTTCTGAATTTTCTCAGAAACCATGTAATGGGTTTTGATTAAATTTTTAGGAAATATTCCAGATATATGTTGCTATAAAATAAAGGAAAAATCCAAAAAAACGTCATCACCAGTTTTTCCGGAATTTTTCATCAAAACATCTGTATTGAAAAAGGCGAACATTCCAGCAGATTTTGTTAATTCTCTCAAATTGTATGAGGAAATATTCCAAACATAAGTAATCATAAAACAAAAAGGCGTTATCACTATCTTTTTCTGATTTTTTCATCAAAATCCCTGCTCTGGAAATGTAAACATTCCACTGCATTTTCCTCATTCTCTCAAAAACCCTGTAACGATTTTTCATAAATTTTCCAGAAAATATTCCAGACATATGTAGCTATAAAACAAAGGAAAAATCCAAAAAGGCGTCATCACTAATTTTTCAAGATTTGTTTTTATCAAAATCGCTGCATTGCAAAATACGAGCATTCTACTAGATTTTCTTCATTTTCTCAAAAATCCTGCAATGAATTAAAATAATTTTTCTAGGAAATATTCCAGACATTTACAGCTATAAATATAAAGGAAAGACATAAAAAGACGTCATCACAAGTTTTTTCCGAAATTCTTTGATCAAAATCGTTGTTTTGCACAATGCGAACATTCGACTGGATTTTTTAAATTTTTTCCAAAATCGTGCAACGAATTGAAAAAATCAGTCATTATTTCAAAAATATGTAGCTATAAAACGAAAGAAAAATCCAAAAGACGGCATCACTGGTTTTTCCAGAATTTTTCATCTAAATCACTGTATTGCAAAATACGTTTGACTAGATTTATTTAATTTTCTCAGAAATCCGTTGCTGAATTTTAATAAATTTTTGAGGAAATATTCCAGACATATATAGCTATAAAACGAAAGAAAAACCAAAAACACGGCATCACTAGTTTTTCCGGAATTTTTCATCTAAATCACTGCATTGCAAAATACGTTTGACTAGATTTCTTTAATTTTCTCAGAAATCCGTTGCTGAATTTTAATAAATTTTTTAGGAAATATTCCAGATATATGTAGCTATCAAACGAAAGAAAAACCCAAAAGACGGCATCACTAGTTTTTCCGGAATTTTTCATCTAAATCACTGCATTGCAAAATACGTTTGACTAGATTTTCCTTATTTTCTCAAAAACCAGTTGCTGAATTTTAATAAATTTTTCAGGAAATATTCCAAACATATGTAGCTATAAAATGAAAGAAAATCCAAAAAACGGCATCACTAGTTTTTCCAGAATTTTTCATCTAAATCACTGCATTGCAAAATACGTTTAACTAGATTTTCTTAAATTTCTCAAAAACCCGTTGCTGAATTTTAATAAATTTTTGAGGAAATATTCCAGACATATGTAGCTATAAAACGAAAGAAAAACCCAAAAGACGGCATCACTAGTTTTTCCAGAATTTTTCATCTAAATCACTGCATTGCAAAATACGTTTGACTAGATTTTCTTAATTTTCTCAAAAACCCGTTGCTGAATTTTAATAAATTTTTGAGGAAATATTCCAGACATATGTAACTATAAAACGAAAGAAAAATCCAAAAGACAGTATCACTAGTTTTTTCAGAATTTTTCATCTAAATCACTGCATTTGCAAAATACGTTTGACTACATTTTTTTAAATTTCTCAGAAATCCGTTGCTGAATTTTAATAATTTTTTTAGGAAATATTCCAGACATATATAGCTGTAAAAGGAAAGAAAAACCCAAAGACGGCATCACTAGTTTTTCCGGAATTTTTCATCTAAATCACTGCATTGCAAAATACGTTTGACTAGATTTTCTTAATTTTCTCAAAAACCCGTTCCTGAATTTTAATAAATTTTTGAGGAAATATTCCAGACATATGTAGCTATAAAACGAAAGAAAAACCCAAAACACGGCATCACTAGATTTTCCGGAATTTTTCATCTAAATCGCTGCATTGCAAAATACGTTTGACTAGATTTTCTTAATTTTCTCAGAAACCCGTTGCTGAATTTTAATAAATTTTTGAGGAAATATTTCAGACATATGTAGCTATAAAACTAAAGAAAAATCCAAAAATATGTCATCACTAGTTTTTCCAGAATTTTTCTTTAAATCGCTGCATTGCAAAATACGTTTGACTAGAATTTCTTGATTTTCTCAAAAACCCCTTAGTGGATTTTATTGAAATTTTCCGAAAATATTCTTATCATATGTAGCTATAAAACAAATGAAAAATCCAACAAGACGTTATCACTAGTTTTTCCGGAATTTGTCATCTAAATCACCGCATTGCAAAATACGTTTGACTAGATTTTTTTAATTTTTTCAGAAACCCGTTGCTGAATTTTAATAAATTTTTGAGGTAATATTCCAGACATATGTAGCTATAAAACGAAAGAAAAATCCAAAAACATGTTGTCACTAGTTTTCCCAAAATTTTTCATCGAAATCACTGCATTGCAAAATACGTTTGACTAGATTTTCTTAATTTTCTCAAAAACCCCGTAGTGAATTTTGATAAAATTTTCAGAAAATATTCTATTCATATGTAGCTATAAAACAAATGAAACATCCGACAAGACGTTATCACTAGTTTTCCCAGATTTTTTCATCAAACTCTGTTTTGTGAAATTCGAACTGGATTTCTTCGAAAACCCTGTAATGAATTTTATTCAAATTTTTCAGAAAATATTCCAGACATATGTAGCTATAAAACAAAAGAAAAATCCAAAAAGACGTTCACACTAGTTTCTCTGGAATTTTTTTATCAAAATCTCTGCATTGAAAAATGCAACCATTCACGTGGATTTTCTTAATTTTCTCAAAAACCCCTTGATGAACTTGAATATTTTTTTCAGGAAATATTCCAGACATATGTAGCTATAAAATAAAAGAAAAATCCGAAAAGATGTTATCACTAGTTTTTCCGGAATTTTTCCTCAAAAATTGCAAAGAATCGAATATATTTTCTTCATTTTCTCAAAAATTTTGAAACGAATTTTAATAAATATTTCTGGAAATATTCCGACAATATATAGCTATAAAACAAAACAAAAAATTTTCCAATTGTTTTTTAACAAAGTCGCTATATTACAAAAATGTTAACTTTCGACTAGGTTTTTTTAATTTTTTCAAAAACCCCTTGACGAATTTTAATAAATCTTAAAGGAAATCTTCCAGACATATATAGCCATAAAATAAAGGAAACAACTAAAAAGACGTTTTCTCTAGTTTTTCCGGAATTTTTCATCAAAATCGCTGCATTTCATAGAGAATAACACTTGAGCACAAAATATATTAAAAATATGTCCGATTTTGGATAATATGAATATGTTTTGGGTTCTGTGACACCTGCAACTGAATTAATTAAATACGATTACAACACCGGCTGATTACCATACATATTGATTAAAGATCGTTACTGATCCTTCACCTATGGTCTATTTTTTTTTGTTTCTATTAAATATTTCATGCATCTGGAACAAGTGACGATATCGAATTTCAATTATTTTGTTCTGTTTTAAGATTAATATCAGTGATACATTTTTTTACACGCAACTAAAAAAATACATTGAGATCTAATCATGACCCTGACGCCGATCACCCCGATAGACATAATATAAGAAATTTAGACGGGCAAAATGTCTCTTGTGTACTTATCAATATCAATAACGACCAAAGTCCATATAAATTTGAGAGATCTAATTGTAGACGAAGCTCATTTTGCGTATCGGCAAAAGTCCAATAATTAAAACGCAACCTTGAATAAATTTACTAAATATTTTTACTTCCCTTTTTTGTGAATTTCCAAAGGATTCACATTTCAAATTAGTCATTTTTAAACATGCGATAGAAACATTTTTTGGTTATATATAATTATTGATATTTCATTTTCAATTCGCTCATTTGGTTCAAGAATTGAATTTTCACCGAAACATTTTTCAAAGCCCACACTTGAAAATCGACATATTTTCAAAATTGAATGGGTTTTTGAAATAGTTTCATTTTGTGCATTTAACGTGATTTCTATTGAATTTTATCTCTGTGTTCAATTTTTGATTTATATACAACGTGTCCACGCAAGTATGCAACATATGGGAAACTTTTTTATTATTAATTTCTCAAAAATTTTTATTCTTTATAAAAGTTGGTGCTTGATCTTAAACGTACAAAAAAAAGACAAAGCAAATGACATACGGCTTTAATCAACAAAAACATTAATTTCTTTGAAATTTACAACCTTAACGATATTATTAATTAAATAAATCACTCGATGTGATCCCCTTCCCTCTCAATACATAAATTTGTTCTTCTGTTAAAATCTCTGATTACATTATTTTCAAGAATATTGGGATGATTATTTAAATATCTTACACCATTTCGAATTTTATTTTCCAAATCCTCTAAATTTCTCAGAATAAACTCTGTTTTTTAACCACCCCCATAAAAAGTAATCAAGTGGATTCAGCTCGAGTTGGCGAGCAGGCCATGAAAATCTTGAATGTCTTGAATATTTGTACTGTTTACATTACCAGAACTGGTCGAGTTCCAGACGACTTTTATCCACTACGATATCTTTGTTTATATAATCATCAAATATAGATTTGGCGGAACATGAAGAATCAGATGTGTTTGTTGACACCACCGAACATGGGGTAACTCCGAGTGTGCGCAATGCCGTGCGCAATTCTCGTACAGCAATTCCAGCGCCATTACCACTAATCTACTTTACCGACATCGCGCTAAATTCAAATATTGTCGTATTGTCATATTTTAAGCGAACAACGGAGCCAAATAAAGTTCCTATATGTATTCTAACATTTGTATGTACTATAATAATGTATTTTATCCTAAAAATGTTATATACGACTTATACTTTGTCAATTACTCGTGTAATTATATTACTATTACCAAGTATATGGAAAACAAAATCGACTTCATTTGAGTTTTCGCGCGAATAAGTGAAGATATTAACACGCGGTTAAGGGGATAATGAAAGTCATTAATATGCCTACTTATGCTATTTGGCCCCTTTTTGTAAGCGTACAAGAAAGCTTACAAAAAATTATTCTTGAAAAACTATTTTTTTCACGTTTTTCTGCTGTTTACACCAATTTTTTGGAGTTACATGACCCGTAAAAAATCTGGAAAAAATGCCGTTCTCTAGTTTTGGGTATAATAAAATTCAATCAATTAAATCCGATCACACAACTGACCGGAAAAAATACACATAATTTTACGTTGGAATAATTTAAGAAAAACGCATTTTTTACCACATTTTTGGTAGAAGTCGAAAATAACAGTTAATGAGCATGCAAATCTCATTTTTTAATATTTAAAACAAGGTTTCTACACTTGTAACTCAAATGGCGCGGGGGGCACTACCCCCATCTTATCCCGCTATCCACTTAGAAACTTTAAATAAAAGAAACTGATTATTGTTTATTAATTTTCTTGTTGCAAATAACGACAAGGAAAATATTTCAGTTTAAAACGTATGTATTATATTTGCTATGTATAAATTGTAATAAATAAACAATGATTATTATTATGAAACGCGAACACATGCACAAAATAAATCTATCATTTTTGGACGCTGAAAATAACACTAACCTTTTCCATTCTCTATGTTTTGCCTTCCCTAATCAAAGTACCCCCGGGAAAACAGTTGTTTGCACCGATTGTTAAAGTCCATCGCCTTCTCACTATTTTTCCACGTTGATTCGATTAAAAAACATTGAAATACCCGTAGAAATTGTATATTTACACAGAAAAACAACGCGCGAGTACCTTCGTTAACTCTATGAGGACGCTCAAAGCGCAGGCTGCGTTGCCACGCTGCGACACGCGATTATGACGTCACTTGTTTGCACACGGCACTACAGCAAGAGCAAATGCATCGACGAAGGTCGTGCCTGCGCAATTGTTTTATTTACGGTCATTTAATTCAACAGCGCGTTGTTTTATTTTGCTCGCTTACTCTTCGTTTACTTGGAGTATTTCAACAATTGTATCGGTGTGTAAATTGTGCGCAAATATAGTGACAATGTGTTTATAAGAAAAGAAAAGACACAGGCGGCGGCGCGGCGCTAAAAGTCCATCGGCGTGGAGGATTAAACAGGTTGGTGTTTTAGTTAAAATTGTAAAATTATGAAACATGTAAAATTGGTTCGGTTTTAAAGAATGGAGATTGGTTAGTTGTTTCTAATATTTGCATGATTTTTTTTGCATTTAACGCAAATAAATATGTCTTAAACATCTTTAACTCAAGTAAAAATAAGTGTAGTGATGGAAATAAGAATGGTATTAAAAAAAAAGTTATAGTGTTTTATTTCAATCTACAATCAAGATGTACCACGAAGTAAACGCCGCCAACATTAAACATTTGAAATAAGAATGGTTACTGAAGAATGAAACCTTCTTAGTTGTTTTTAATTTTAGCATAATTTTATTACAGACAAAGGCTGAAAGACCTGTCTCAATAAATGTATTGTCTCTCTCTCTCTCTCTCTCTCTTTATTACAGATTTTCATATATGATTTTTTCGATTTGTTTCAATTCAAATTAAAAGTTTTAACATTCATAACTCACTTAAAAATTGGTGTATTTATAAAAACTATTTTTAAAGAATTAAGATCGATTAGTAGTTTTTAATTTTTGCATTTGTTTCATTTCGGCGTTTTATAATTGTTTATAATGCACTTGACTGTTAAAATATTTTCAAAAACCAAATCAATTCTAATAAAATGCATCTTTCTCAGTGGCTTCTAATTTTTTCATAATTTTATTTCAGCGTTTTATATTTTGTTTTATACAACGCTTCCACAATTTTTTTAAACACGCGGAATTCACTTAATCATTGGAATATTTTCAAAAACGAAATTAATTCTGATATAATGTATCCTTCTCAGTGGCTTCTATTTTTACTTATGAAGTACGAGAAAGTATTGTGACCGTGAAAATTTCTTCAGTTTTTTTTTACGGAAATATCCGTTTTGGTATCCCTAGAGGCGAATTCAACAATTTCTGAAAAAAAAATGTTTGTGCTGTGTGTGTGTGTGTGTGTGAGTATCTCAAAATTTAAATAAATACTGAAGACAACTCATCGTTATTCGAGAAAAAAAAATGTTTTTTTTTCATTTTTGGTTTCTAATTATGAAACGATCATAGTTATAGCAAATTTATGTTAATAATAATTGTAGATAATTCCAAAATAAATAACTTATAAAGAATAAGTTTTTTTCGAAATCTCGTTGGGTTTCGAGAAAACTGACCATTAGTATTTGAAGTAAAATTTGTCATTTTCATCTTTCATAATTTTGATGTTTCAACGTCAGTACCATCCGATCCTGCGAACCGCTTGATGTAGATTTAAAATATGATTTAAATTAAAAATAAATCATGAAAGTACAAATATAAATTACTATTATACCATCGAAATCGGAGAAATTAATTTGACAGCCGCATCACCTTTTTCTTATACATGATTGTAACATAACACTATATTGACTACCATTCTGTACCATTTGTAAATGAGCTATTGACCTGATGGTCTCTCTAGTCGTATCGTTATTTGGGTTTAGAGATATTATTAAATTGCATTGAAAAATTCACAATAAATTATTGAATAAATTTGAGACAACCTCAATTTTGCTTTGCAGAGTTACGAACAGGTGAATATTCAAATAATCAGGCTATATTTCGTTTTATTAAATTTATAAATTATTGATTCAATAAAGATTAATCAAGTTCATTTAATCACTTACCAACAGTCGGAACTATCTTCATAACTAATAATTAAAATCGATTTCCATTAAATATAATCTTCAATATTTTGCACACTAAAACACGTGAACACTCACTCGGTGGAAGGTAAACTGCCGATTTCAACGATTAAAAAGAGATTTAATTTGAATTCGAGCTGCGTGAATGCAGATAAGCATTGATAACAGGCAACGAAAGAATGCGGTCTACGCCGGACGTGATCTGCTTCCGGCACAAAGGTCAGTTGATTTGGCTATTCGCACCTGACAAGGTCTTCCAGTTCCATTAGTGAGTTCGGTGTTTTAGATTTTAACAGTGCGGTGAAGTGTAGTTCTTGTGTTGTTTTTTTGAGTCAAATTTGAAGGATGGACGAGGGGCGGTTGTCGTGTTATGGACACTATTTTACTAAGGTAATTGAGCTAATTAATTGGAAATTTATCATTTATTATCACCTCAGAAATAACAAAAATTAATTTAACCATTTACCATTTAATAAAAACCCTTGCCATGACTTTGACAAATGTCATGTTATGGCGAGAATAATTTTTCTAGTAAGATATCAATTCACACATTGTAATTACTATGAACAATAACGTTGGGCTCGTTGTTAAGTGTGAACTAGCATTCATCGGTCGCAAAAATTTATGAAACATATCTATCCGATCATCACGAACGTTTCTTTTTGGTATCTTATTATTCCTAGAAAATTGAAGGAGTGGAGGGGTTGCTGAATTTATTACTGCACAAGGTCGCATAAAATTTGTATTTTTATAAAAGTTTCAACAATGCTATCAAATCTCAGTGAAGGACTCTAAAATGTACAATTGAAGATTTTATACATTTAAACATTCAAAGTAAAACGAAAATCCAATGAATTAAAATTAAAATATAATTTAAAATGTAGTAATGTGTTTATTACATTTACTAATTTGCAGAATTTACTAATTTTGAATGTTGTATTGAAAGAGAAAATCTATCATTATAGTTCTTTCAAATGTTGTTGTTGTTGTTACTTTGTATCTAATTTTATCTTAGTCTGGTGAAAATTGATTTTTACTTAAATCGATTGAATAACATGTTGTGGCCATCCGAAACTCGAACGATAATTAGGTTGCATATTTTATTCTTAGCACATTAAAAACATACTAATCATTTGACGAAAGTCAAAGTCAAGTTTAATCAAGCAGATTTTTTGCAATAAATAATGACATGGAAGATAAAGCAGATACTTATTACGTTGTTGTCGCATTTTCTTATTTTCCACATAGTAATAATAAATGCAGTTTATTGAAACTCACAAGAGCTACAAATGGCCATCGACCGAAGTCTTTCAGCCTTTCCACATAATTAACAAATTTTGTACTAATTTGGATGTAAATCAGAAAATCCAAAAAGTCATTGATTTTGGAATATTATTCAAAATGTTAATAAAGTCATCACAAGTTATATTAGCACCTGTGGCCCGAAGATTTTATTATAATTAGTAAGTATATTGATTTTTATTTCTAAATAAAAATGATGGGGGAACAAATGGGTAAATGTTAATCGATTGGCATTTTACGAAAATTTGATGAAGATGATTGTCTCATGAGCAGCACCTTCACTGCTAATAACTTCTCAAAGAATCGTCGAATACTCGAAAAATTTTTAATCTAAGATGGCAATATTTTTATACTGCCAGTTCGACAATGGAAAGATCTCTCAAAATCAAGAACAAAAATAGGGGGTTGCCATTTAAAAACAAAATGGCGGACGTCATAACTCAAAAACAAATAACGACTGAAAATCGACTTTCATGCAAAAATGTGTATTTTTATAAAAGAAAATCGACCTGTTCGAGGATTTTTTCCAAAAATATTTTATTTCGGTTTTACTGAATATATTCCATACTTTAGGCGCGCACTGTATAATGAAGTTCCATCAATAGAACTCACGAAATGGTAAGCTTAGTATACTAAATGATCAGATTTTACAGATGATCCTAGACCAGTGGTCTGGCAATTCGTCTTTCTGCTTTAAATTTCAATAAAAATCTAAAAACACCCCTTAACTAAAGTTTAAGATAATCAAAAGAGAACGCAGCATGCAGCTATGTCAAAGTTTTGCCCACTTTTTGTAGTTTTTAAAAAATATAAAAACAATCGCCACAAACTTGAAACTTTCCAAAATTACTCAAAATAGATGTAGCTTTATATTTCAATATAAATCTAAAAATACCCCTTAACTAAAGTTTGAGATAATCACGAGAGAACGCAATATGCAGCTATGTCAAAGTTGTCCCATGTTTGAAAAAATTAAAAACAATAGCCACCAACTTGAAACTTTCCAAAATTACGCAAAATATATTCTACTTTATTTTCAATAAAAATCTGAAAACACCCCTTAGCTAAAGTTCGAGATCATCACGATAGAACACAACTTGTAGCTATGTCGAAGTTGTTTCCTTTTTGTAGGTTTCAAAAAATATAAAAACGATCGCCACAGTTTTGAAACTTTCCAAAAATACTGACAATATATTCAACTTTATAATTAAATTAAAATTTGAAAATACCCCATTACTATATTTCGACATAATCACACGAAAACGCAGCTTTTAGTCATGCTGAAGTTGCTCCAAGTCTAATAGTTTGAAAAAAAAATAAAAACAATCGCCATCTACTTGAAACTTTCCAAAATTGCTCAAAATAGATTTTGCTTTATTATATTTCAATAAAAATCTAAAAACACCCCTTAACTAAAGTCTGAGATAATCACGAGAGACAACTTGTAGCTATGTCGAAGTTGTTCCTTTTTGTAGGTTTGAAAAAAAATGATAAAAATGATTGTCACAGTTTTGAAACTTTCCAAATATACTCACAATATATTCAGATTTATAATTGAATTGAAATTTAAAAATACCCCATTACTATATTTCGAGATAATCACGCGAAAACGCAGCTTTTGGTTATGCTGAAGTTGCTCCATGTCTAATGGTTTGAAAAAAATATAAAAACAATCGTCATCTACTTGAAACTTTCCAAAATTACTCAAAATAGATTTTGCTTTATATTTCAATATAAATCTAAAAACACCCCATTAACGAAAGTTTGAGATAATCACGAGAGACAACTTGTAGCTATGTCGAAGTTGTTCCCTTTTTGTAGGTTTGAAAAAAAATATAAAAACGATTGCCACAGTTTTGAAACTTTCCAAATATACTCACAATATATTCAGCTTTATAAATGAATTGAAATTTCAAAATACCCCATTACTATATTTCGAGATAATCACGCGGAAATGCAGCTTGTGGTCATGTTGAAGTTGCTCATGTCTAATGGTTTTAAAAAATATAAAAACAATCGCCAATTACTTGAAATTTTCCAAAATTACTCAAAATAGATTTTGCTCTATATTTCAATAAAAATCTAAAACCACCCCTTAACTAAATTTTAAGATAATCAAGAGAGAAAGCAGCATGCAGTTTTGTCAGAGTATTGTCCACTTTTGTAGCTTTTAAAAAATATAAAAACAATCGCCAAAAACTTGAAACTTTCCAAAATTACTCAAAATATATTCTACTTTATTTTCAATAAAAACCTGAAAACACCACTTAACTAATGTTCGAGATAATCACAAGGAAACACAGCTTGTAGTTATGTCAAACATGTCCACTTTTTGTAGGTTTTAAAAAATATAAAAACAATCGCCACAAATTTGAAACTTTCCAAAATTACTTAAAATAGATGTAGCTTTATATTTCAATCAAAATCTAAAAACGCCCCTTAACTAAAGTCTGAGATAATCACGAGAGACAACTTGTAGCTATGTCGAAGTTGTTCCCTTTTTGTAGGTTTGAAAAAAAAATATATAAAAACGATTGCCACAGTTTTGAAACTTTCCAAAAATACTCACAATATATTCAGTTTTATAATTAAATTAAAATTTGAAAATACCCCATTACTATATTTCGACATAATCACACGAAAACGCAGCTTTTAGTCATGCTGAAGTTGCTCCAAGTCTAATAGTTTGAAAAAAAAATAAAAACAATCGCCATCTACTTGAAACTTTCCAAAATTGCTCAAAATAGATTTTGCTTTATTATATTTCAATAAAAATCTAAAAACACCCCTTAACTAAAGTCTGAGATAATCACGAGAGACAACTTGTAGCTATGTCGAAGTTGTTCCTTTTTGTAGGTTTGAAAAAAAATGATAAAAATGATTGTCACAGTTTTGAAACTTTCCAAATATACTCACAATATATTCAGCTTTATAAATGAATTGAAATTTCAAAATACCCCATTACTATATTTCGAGATAATCACGCGGAAATGCAGCTTGTGGTCATGTTGAAGTTGCTCATGTCTAATGGTTTTAAAAAATATAAAAACAATCGCCAATTACTTGAAATTTTCCAAAATTACTCAAAATAGATTTTGCTCTATATTTCAATAAAAATCTAAAACCACCCCTTAACTAAATTTTAAGATAATCAAGAGAGAAAGCAGCATGCAGTTTTGTCAGAGTATTGTCCACTTTTGTAGCTTTTAAAAAATATAAAAACAATCGCCAAAAACTTGAAACTTTCCAAAATTACTCAAAATATATTCTACTTTATTTTCAATAAAAACCTGAAAACACCACTTAACTAATGTTCGAGATAATCACAAGGAAACACAGCTTGTAGTTATGTCAAACATGTCCACTTTTTGTAGGTTTTAAAAAATATAAAAACAATCGCCACAAATTTGAAACTTTCCAAAATTACTTAAAATAGATGTAGCTTTATATTTCAATCAAAATCTAAAAACGCCCCTTAACTAAAGTCTGAGATAATCACGAGAGACAACTTGTAGCTATGTCGAAGTTGTTCCCTTTTTGTAGGTTTGAAAAAAAAATATATAAAAACGATTGCCACAGTTTTGAAACTTTCCAAAAATACTCACAATATATTCAGTTTTATAATTAAATTAAAATTTGAAAATACCCCATTACTATATTTCGAGATAATCACGCGAAAACGCAGCCTTTGGTCATGATGAAGTTGCTCCATGTCTAATAGTTTGAAAAAAATATAAAAACAATCGCCATCTACTTGAAACTTTCCAAAATGACTCAAAATAGATTTTGCTTTATATTTCAATATAAATCTAAAAACACCCCTTAACCAAAGTTCGAGAGAATCACAAGGAAACAGCTTGTAGTTATGTCAAAGATGTCCACTTTTTTTAGATTTTAAAAAATATAAAAACAATCGCTACAAACTAGAAACTTTATAAAATTACCTAAAATATATTCTTTATTTTCATTAAAAATATGAAAACACCCCTTAATTAAAGTTCGAGATCATCACGATAGAATACAACTTGTAGCTATGTCGAAGTTGTTCCGTTTTTGAGGGTTTGAAAAATATAAAAACGACCGCTACAATTTTGAAACTTTCCAAAAATACTCACAATGTATTCAACTTTATGAAGAAATTAAAATTTGAAAACACTGCATTACTATAATTCGAGATAATCACGCGAAAACGCAGCTTTTGGTCATGCTGAAGTTGCTCCATGTCTAATGGTTTTAAAAAAATATAAAAGCAATCGCCATCTACTTGAAACTTTCCAAAATTACTCAAAATAGACTGTGCTTTATATTTAAATAAAAATCTAAAAACACCCCTTAACTAAAGTTTAGAGATAATCACGAGAGAACGCAATATGCAGCCATGTCAAAGTTGACCCATTTTTGTTGGTTAAAAAAAACAATAGCCACCAACTTGACACTTTCCAAAATTACTCAAAATATATTCTGCTTTATTTTTAATAAAAATCTGAAAGCACCCCTTAACTAAAGTTCGAGATCATCACGATAGAACACAACTTGTAGCTATGTCGAAGTTGTTTCCTTTTTGTAGGTTTGAAAAAATATAAAAACAATCGCCACCAACTTGAAACTTTCCAATATTGATCAAAATAGACAGTGTCTTATATTTCAATCAAAATATATAAACACCCCTTAATTAAAGTTTAAGGTAATCGCGAGAGAACACAACTTGTAGCTATGTCGAAGTTGTCCCCTTTTTGTAGGTTTTAAAAAATATAAAAACAAGCGCCACAATTTTGAAACTTTCTAAATACATATACTCAGTATATATTCACATTCATAACTAAATCGAAATTTTAAACATACCCCATTACCAGATTTCGAGAGAATGCAGTTTGCAGTCATGCCGAAGTTTCTCACTGTCTAATGGTTTGAGAAAATAAAAAAAAAATAATCGTCACTAACTTGAAACGTTCTAAAATTGCTTAAAATAGATTCTTAATTAATTAATTAATTAATTACAAAAGTTGTAATTCAAATTTCATTTAAAAAAACCTGAGTGAAAATTGCTGGTCATATATTTTGCGTCAGAAAATACGGAACAAACAACAATTTTTTTTAAATTTTTTGAGCTTCTCGGCAGGAGCACTTTAGTTCTATATTAAAAAAAAAAACTTGTATACTTCATATTGAAATGAAATAGACACCAAAAATGTAAAAAGAAATGAATTCTTATTTAATTATTTATCTAGAATTTCGTTAATAATTTTAATAAAACCTTTAGAAAAAAATATAGGAAACACAAATTTGGAATGATTAGAGGTTTAGAAATATTTTATTTTTTAATACAAAACTGCAAATTCATAACAACAATTCTAAATTTCTCCAGGAAGACAAAATCTTCTAAATGTAACTCATAAACGCACTGAACTTGAAGATCTGAATTAGAACAAGAAAAGAACTGATGTTAAAAGAGTAAATACTACAAATTTGGCTTGTTTCGCTTGGACAAAGGCAAAGCCAGACACGATGATTTCTCCAAAGTATACATAAACAAAATCAGTGGCGGTTTCAAAGGGGTGGGGGGGGGGGCTAATCGGGTAATTACCCCCCCTAAGAATTTTTCACTTATCAATTTTTATTGTTAAAAATTACCGGTATTCCTTATTCCAAACAAATAATATAATATATTTTACATTATTTAACTTGGATTATTCATTTTGTTTCGTGATTTTTTAATTTTTTGCTAATATTTTCGAATTTCTGGTCAGAAACTTATTTTTGGTGGCAAATTATTTTGCTTCTACCGTTCGATTTTTTGGTCTGCTTTTTTTATTTTTAGATCAGGATTCTTGATTCCTTGGCCCATATTTGAGATTTTTGCATTTCCAACTTTTTTTTATTTTTCTTTATTTTGACCAAAATATTCGATTGGTTTGTAGAAATGTTCGATTTTTTTTGTCTGCAATTTTTATCATCACGCTCGTTTTAGATGTTTTTGTTTAAATTTTCACCGTTTTAGGCTATATTGTAGATTTTATTATTTGTTGGTCTAAATATTCTTTATTTTGACGAAAAAAATCGATTGGTTTGTAGAAATTTTGGATTTTTTGTCTGCATTTTTTATCTTTACGCCCGAAGTTTTGTTGTTTAGTCTAAATTTTCATCTTTTTAGGTTTTTACTTTTTTGGCCTATATTTTGTTTCAATTTTTGGTCTTTTGGCCGAAATTTTCTTTATTTCGGCTTAAATTTTCGATTCGTTTGTTAAACATTTTGATTTTTTAGTCTACAGCTTTGATTTTTGGGTACGAATTTTAGATTTTTGGTCTTAATTTTTTATTTTTTGTCCCATATTTTAGATTTTCTTGCGAATTTATTTTTTATTTTTATATATTCAAACATCTTTATTCACAGAAATAACATCTAAATACATTATGTTAAAAACTTGAAATCCGCTTTCCGTTGGCTGTGAAAGGGCTATCGATTTTTATTTTTGCTATTATTTTCAAATTTCTCTTTGGAACTTATTTTAAGCTAAAAAAAGTTATTTTGGGGCTAAAAATGACAAATTATTTTTCTTTTGCTTGTATTTTCAATTTTTTGGTGTGCATTTTTATTTTTAAACCAGGTTTTTGATTTTTTGGCCGATAATTTAGATTTTCGGCTGTTTTGTTCCAAATTTTTGATTTTTTGGCCAAAATATTCGATTTTTCTAGCAAGATAAATGGTTCTTTGTTTCTTCAAAAAAGGAGGACGGATATTGTGGCTCTACCATCAACATGTTCCACGAGCCGCCACTGATTTCATTTAGTAGAAAAGTGCCTTGTCTCAACTTTTAAAGCTAATTAAAGCGAAAATTAAAGAAAAATATTTTCCTATTAAAAAAAAAATTGGAAAATGATTTTGAACAATAGAGTGATTTTTGAGACTAATTTAAACCCTTTTCTATATTCTGCATTTTTTATTAGTAGTAGTAAATCTTTATTATCATGTTTATGTTACACTAAATTATTTTACTTACAGTAAATGTTATTTTTATTTGATAAAGGGCTACCGACCATCGGTCTTTCTGCCCTATTTTTTATTATTAAGCCTGTATTCCCGATTTGTTTTTTGTCTAAATTTTTGATCATTTGGTCTAAATATTCTTTATTTTTACCTAAATTTTCGATTTCATTGTTAAAATGTTCGACTATTTGGTCCGCATTTTTTATTTCTCCTGACGAATTTTTGGTTTTTAAATTTTTGACCTGTATATTCGATATTTTTGGTCAAAATATTTTAACTTTTAGCCTAAATATCCCTTATTTAGACCTTTTGCGATTTAATTTTTTAAATTTTCGACTTTTTGGCCCAAATTTTTAGATTTTTGACCTGTATTTTCGATTATTTTTGGTCTAAAGTTTTGATCTGTTGACCTAAATATTCTTTATTGTGACATTAATTTTCGTTTTAATTGTTAAAATTTTTGATTTTTTTGTCCGCATTTTTGATTTTTCGGGCCGATTTTTTAATTCTAGTTCCAAAATTTTGAGTTAATTTTGGTTAAAATATCTATAACCTGAATGATTGATTTATATGCGAGATTTCTTTCAATTTTTTTCGGATTTTCGAGTTTTGTTTGTTGAAATTTTCGATTTTTTAGTCTGCAATTATTATCTTCAGGCCCGAGTTTTCGATATACTGTCTAAATTTTCGACTTTCTGGCCAACAATATAAATATTAATTATTTTTTTAAATCTTTTGACCTAAATTTTTCTTTTCGATTTTATTGTTAAAATTTTTCGGTTTTTTGGCTCCCATTTTTGGTTTTTCGTTTAGTCTGCATTTATTATGTTTAGGTCCGAATTTTCCATGTTTTGTCTAAATTTTCGACTTTTTGACCAACATTGTAGATTTTTTGTTAATCTTTTGCCCTAAATTTTTCTTTATTTATTTTTATTTGTCTGTTCAAATGTTTGTTTCCTTGGTCCACTATTTTTATTTTTTTTTAAATTTTGGTATATTTTGCAGTGGCAGTATCAAAGGGGGGATAATCGGGTAATTACCCCCCCCTAAGAATTTTTCGCTTATCAATTTTTAATTTAATTTAGTGGAAGCACCAGTTTATTTATCTTTTTTTAAATTACCCCCCCCCCCCCCCCCTATACTACTTGGTTGGAAACGCCCTTGAACAAAATACAACTTTTAAGAAGAAAATACGTAATTAGAGCATCTTTTACGCAATTAAATGAATTTAAATATGGGTCAAGTAGGTGTGGCACAGTGTTTCGGAAATGACACAACCACTCAAACAAAATTCACTCGTGGATATAGAAAGTGATCTGGTAACAAATATTCAAGTTTATTATTTACGATTTCTTCTAACCTCAACAAGTACGTTTAAATTATGTACTTGTGTGCGTATGTATATGTAAGACGGACGTTTAATCCAATTAATGTATTTACTCGAGTTCCACTAAAACACGTATAGGTCGTTATCAGTGACGTTATTTATTTGATGTAGATAAATTTTAACCCATTTCTCGGATTCGGATACACCGAATTGATGCGTCAAGCGAATGTCTACACGAACGAAAAAATCTATGTGGCCGGATGTGCACAAACTCATTATCTTTTTAGAAATAATGAATGCTACGTAAACGTACACTGTTAACTGGAAAGATAAATTTAATAAATTAAATAAAATCATTACAATTGCAATCGAGAGCGGTTTCGCAGTTAATCTCATTCAAAATTGAATATATAAGCTACGGTTTTAGACCACAAGGTACATTTTTTGAATGTAATTATTACATTTATTTAATTCATCTGAAACAAATGAGGTTGTCTGAGAGGTAAGTAAATGTTTTGGTTCCTTAAACTAGCGAAATACTTTTCGAAAACAATATCACGAAATTATATGAAATATGAAATCCAGCGCTCGAGTAGGTCAGACAGGGCGAAGTGTATCAATTCGTTTTTAAGATCATCTTGCGAATTTTCGCCTTAATCAAAATTTTAATTAATATTCAAACCATTGTTTACAATGTAATCAGCTATTCCCGAACAATCTTGCATAATTGCAAGTTTCATCTAGCGCCATAATCCATTAATAAATCTGCCTAACTAGTAAACCGACTTCATTTTTTTGCCACTCTACAATCTGTCCCAACCCTTTATTATTATATTTCAGAATTATTTTAAGTAATTTTAGAAAGTTTCAAGTTGGTGGCGATTGTCTTTATATTTTTTCAAACCAATTGACCTGAACAACTACAGCATGGCTACAAGCCACGTTTTCGTGTGATTATCTCGAAATCTAGTAATGGGGTGTCTTCAAATTTTGAATGACTTACGAAGCTGCATATATTTTAAGCACATTTGAAAAGTTTCAAAACTGTGACGATTGTCTTTATATTTTTTAATCTACAAAAAGTGAACTACTTCAACATGCAACAAGCAGTGTTCTCTTGTGGTTATCTGGAATTTTACTTAAGGGGTGTTTTGAGATTTTGATTGATATATAAAGCAGAATCTATTTTGAGCAATTTTAAAAAGTTTCAAGTTTTGTTTTTTTTTTATATTTTCTCAAACCATTAGACAGTGAGAAACTTCGGCATGACTGCAAGCTGCATTATCTCGAAATCTGGTAATGGGGTATGTTTGATATGAAGGTGAATATATACCGAGTATATTTAGAAAGTTTCAAAATTGTGGCGCTTGTTTTTATATTTTTTAAAACCTACATAAAGGAGACAACTTCGACATAGCTGCAAGTTGTGTTCTCTCGTGATTACCTCGAACTTTAGTTAAGGGGTGTTTTCAGAATTTTATTGAAAAATAAAGCAAAATCTATTCTGAGTAATTTTGGAAAGTTTCAAGTAGATGGCGATTGTTTTTATATACCGGGTGTGGCACTTAAGACGCCTCGGACCATAGCTCCTTTACGATAAAAGCTATCGAAAAAAATCTAAGAACAAAGTGGTGCATAGTTACCGTCGCTATGTTTTAAAAATATTTCTAATCATCAGTGGCGTGCCGTACTCCAGTGGCGTACCAAACTTATGTTTTTTTAAATGGAATGCCCTATTTTTTATTGCAGATTTGGAAAGTGCTCGACGAGTACTTATTTTTTTATCTAACATGTTATACCCTTCACTTTAGCGGTTTCGCTGTTATAACCCCTTCTTTCAAAATTGCGCCCCATTTTTGAGATTTTTTTGTAGAGAAACTAATTGACGCCGGCGCCTAAATTTTGAATTGAGGTACAGGTTAAGACCTCGTATACCTTCACATAATTTTTTTTCGGGTAATTTATGGAAAAAAAATAATTTTTGATTGATCTTCGTATGTTGTCATTTTTTCCGAAAATTTCAAATGGCACCCCCCTAAAAAAATTACGGCGTTGTACAGCCAAAACTCTAAATTTTTCATTGGTGTAAAAAAAATTACACATTGCATAACAAAATTTCGGAGAAAAAAGGAATTTCATCGCAAATGTCGGGAAACGTTTTCCGTTCCCAAGTGTGCCATGAGAAAACAAAAGATTGGTAATTGTCAAAGTACCAAAACAAATACACAAATACGGTCAACATAATAGTATGTACCTATTTATTCAACATGATATGAAAAATGCAAATAAAGCAAATTTAACAACTTAAACTAAATGTTCGAAATGACGACCTTCCTGCTGGAGGCATAACCGCAACTTCTGGTGATATACCGCAGTTCATTATTTTCGGTAATAACTGCCTTCTTTCTAACTCTCCTTGGCCGTTTCACACTTCCCGTAGTAGTAAATCTCTCCAACACTTTTTGAAACGCACGTTCATTTGGATGTGCCCTGTGCGGATATCTCGCAGCGTACACTCGTGATGCCAAGAAACAATTCTTGTTACATTCTCCAAGAATAAATATCATGTCAACCATTTCCTCTTGAGTTCGGAACATTTTTAGAACGTTTATCAAAAATGACTTATGGCTGCTACTGACGTCTAATAATTTACTTTGACAATTACCAATCTTTTGTTTTCTCATGGCACACTTGGGAACGGAAAACGTTTCCCGACATTTGCGATGAAATTCCTTTTTTCTCCGAAATTTTGTTATGCAATGTGTAATTTTTTTTACACCAATGAAAAATTTAGAGTTTTGGCTGTACAACGCCGTAATTTTTTTAGGGGGGTGCCATTTGAAATTTTCGGAAAAAATGACAACATGCGAAGATCAATCAAAAATTATTTTTTTGCCATAAATTACCCGAAAAAAAATTATGTGAAGGTATACGAGGTCTTAACCTGTACCTCAATTCAAAATTTAGGCGCCGGCGTCAATTAGTTTCTCTACAAAAAAATCTCAAAAATGGGGCGCAATTTTGAAAGAAGGGGTTATAACAGCGAAACCGCTAAAGTGAAGGGTATAACATGTAAGATAAAAAAATAAGTACTCGTCGAGCACTTTCCAAATCTGCAATAAAAAATAGGGCATTCCATTTAAAAAAACATAAGTTTGGTACGCCACTGGAGTACGGCACGCCACTGATGATTAGAAATATTTTTAAAACATAGCGACGGTAACTATGCACCACTTTGTTCTTAGATTTTTTTCGATAGCTTTTATCGTAAAGGAGCTATGGTCCGAGGCGTCTTAAGTGCCACACCCGGTATATTTTTTTCAAACCGTTAGACACGGAGCAACTTCAGCATGACTAAAAGCTGCGTTTTCGCGTGATTATCTCGAAATATAGTAATGCGGTGTTTTCAAATATTAATTTGAAAACACCGCATTTAATTTGTAATTAATTAATTAATTAATTAATTCTCTTTACAGTCGCATATTTTTTTGAAAAAATACTTATCCTTTCCTTTAAAAAGTTAAAACTAAAATGAGCTCATTTATTCATTGATCGTATGGTGGAAGCGCCGGGAACTCGATCTAAGGGTAATATTTTTGGTTGTCATGATTATGACGGCGTTCGTTACGTAAGGGTCGTATTAATAAAAAAATGCTCCATCTTGGCAATTAACCATTATCAGAATGCATAGATTTTGGTTATGAAAAACTGATTTGAACCAGGAAAAACGTGTCACCCTCAGGATTTGTTCATAATAATAGCGAACTGTACTCTTGAAATTTTCCAGCACATCGCACCCTGGAATTATTTACTCCGATACATTTTATGTACTCCTGATATAAAGGGTGATTTTTTGCCATTTTTTGCCAGATGTAATACAAGACCCATATCGATTCTTCATCAAGACTATGTTTCGTATTACTTTTAGGGTTTTTAGAGTAAACAGACGTTACCAAAATCCCTAAATTATTGAATCAGCTCCTTTTCATGTTTCTTCGTTATCCATTTATGTGAAACCTTCTCTGATATGGTTTGATCAATGGATCTCACACATTATTAGGGTTAAGAACCCAACAGAAAGGTTTTGAAGAGCAACAAGCTAAAATAGAACAATGTTTATGTACTGTCAAGATTACGATTATTTATTTGAATCGAAATTATTTTCGCTCAACTTGCGGTACGAAAAAGTTGCATCGAACAGGAAGGATATTCCGGGTAAACAAGAAAAATCACAATCATTGATGACTTTTTCTGAATTATTATATGTTATTCAAGATAAACTACAACAAATTGGAACTAGTCGGTTTTATCAAATGCACTTGCGCGTATAAATAGTACAACGCGATAATAAAAGATGACCCAATTTACTAGACGAGCCCATCATATTTTTGAAAATTGACTCCATTTTAGGTGCATAATTGGCACCATCAGCATCATCATCAGCATCGCAGCTCCACCAACGATAACATATCTTTGCCAAGTTCACACGTGCGTAGTGGAACCGGAAGTCAAGGACCTTGTCGCGCTGATAAAAAATGTGTTTATTGATAAGAGCAGACTTACTACGCTACTACCGATCATGAATCGCTTAGGACGCCACTAACACGAAAAAATAAATTAAAACTTGTACACATCTTCAGGGTCAAGTTGGCGAATTTCGATAAGGATGTGGCGTTCGTGTGGATTTAGTTTAATGTCAGCGTTTATTATAAATGCATTATCGAATTTATGTTGTTTAGTTTAATATAAGGAATTTTTTGCCCATGATTGCAAAGCACAATCCAATTTAAAGCAGAACTGAGATTTTGATCTCCTTTTTCTTTATGTGTAAAACTGACTATTTGGATCAACGCAGACATGTGGAGCGATTATCAAAAAAATGCCTAGAAGTGATTTTTACTATTGATATATTTTTATAACAGTCCTAAAGACAAATTCAAGAAACTTCAAGCTTCTATCGAAACCATTGTGGATTTACAGAGTAATTTTTGCAAAAATTGCATTTTTCGTCTTTGACCAAAAATAAAACGCATTGTTGTGAAGACGTGCACTGCAATTTAATTAATTAATTCGTTCTAACATTTATTAATCATTTACACTTATAACTCATGATGTAATTTTAATAAATGCTCAGACTACTGGTACAGAAAGGGCCTCACATAAAATCCCCGTGAGATTGATTTTGTTGATATTAATTTAGATAATGATTTCCTTCGGACGTATTTTATTCGTACAGATTATGTGAAGGCGTGTGGACGCCAATGGTATATATTATGGTTTTTATCTGGACATCTGAATACCGAAAAGACACCGTTAGAGTGTAATGAATATACAACGGAATGGATCCAATTTATTTGGTTTAGATGTTATTGTCGAAGGTGATCTCTGATGTTTTCTCTCGATTGGTTATTACTATGCTGATTAATTTAATTACGAAAATAATTGTAATCATAATAATTACACATTTACATAAACGTGCGGTGCAAAATATATAGATAAGAGAAGTAATTAGGATTTGCAAACAACACTTAGGATTTTGCATAAACTTGGAAATAATTGTGTTTTCAATTATTATAAAGTTGTATTTGTTCGGATTTGCTCAGAGGTGTATTGACCCGGAAATGTTTAATGTTGAACATATAAATTAACTATATTTATATTTACGTTGGGAATAGGTATAGCCTATTCGGTGGAATCTGGCGGCCGAGGTCGTAAAACGGTCGGTCCGCCCTGATTCTCAACAAAGATTGGTTTGAGATAAAAAATATTACGTCCCCTACTTACCGAGCTCCGACCTTCTTTTATGACCACACCCGCCAGATTCCGGAGAACGGGCTATATACATTCTTTATTGATAAATTTTAAAATTCACATCTAAAAAGAAAATAGCGACACTCAAATCTTATACAACAATTATAACATCAAAAACGGATAATAAATACAATAACATTATCACGATCCATATCCAATATTTAAGAATAAATTTGAAATAGCAAAATTTCATTATCGAAACTGTAAAATATAATGCTTTACTAGAACTACCTTTATAATTTCCAAATGTATCCAGAATATAACTATCCAAAAATAGTTAACGTAAGAAAATTGAAACTGCGTTATTCGATTAGAAAAATTGTAAAAAAATTAACCTTAGTAGAAATTAGTTTCAAAATTAACCTATTTATAACTTCCTATTAAAAAAAAAATCGCTGCTGGAATCAAAATAGCAACGCTCAAATCTGAAATTAAAAGAAATAAAAATTGCATTCGGCGATTAGAAAAATTGTAAAAAATTAATGGTAATAGGAATTACTTTAAATTTTTTTAAAAAATATGAAAAATTAACTTGTTTATATCCTACTATAAAAAATGACACATCGCAGCTCAAAATAAATTTTTAACCCTCAAAACTGAAATTAACGAAAATTGCATTCAGCGATTACAAAAATAATAATTCTTTATTTACGGAAGGCCATATGATGGTGATACAAAGATAAGATAAATACAGCATATTAAAATATAATCCTAAATCTAAGTCTAAGTTTCCTTAACAAAAAGTTTAAAATGCAAAAAACATATATGCCCAACATCCATTGTAAAAAATAAACTTTAGCAGGAATTACTTTAAAAATGAATGGATCTATTAAAATTTAAGCGATTTATAACTTCCTATAAAAAAAATTGACATATCGCAGCTGGAAACAAAATGGCAACCCTCGAAACTGAAACTAAAGAAAATTAAAATTACATTCAACGATTAGAAAAATGGTAAAAAATAACCTTAGAAACAATTAGTTTAATAATTAACAATTCAACTCAAAATTAACTTATTTATACCTTCTTATAAAGAAAATTACATGTAGTAGCTGGAAACAAAATGGCAACCCTCAAAACTGAAATTAAAGAAAATAAAAATTGCATTCAGCCATTAGAAAAATTGTAAATAATTAACCTTAATAGGAATTGGTTTAAAAATTAACAAATCTATTCAAAATTAACCTATTTATAACTTCCTTTAAAGAAAATTGACACATCTCTGCTGGAAATAAATTTGCAACCGTCAAAACTGAAACTAAAGAAAAATTTGAATTTTCTTTTTCATTCAACGATTAGAAAAAATTAAAAAATAACCTTAGCAGGAATTAGTTTTAAAATTAGCCAATCTATTCAAAATTAACCTGTTCAAAACTTCCTATGAATAAAATGGACAAATCGCAGTTGGAGACAAAATGGCAACCCTTAAAACTGAAACTAAAGAAAATAAAAATTGCATTCAGCGATTAGAAAAATTGTAAAAAAATTAACCTTAATAGGAATTAGTTTAAAAATGAACAAATCTATTTAGAATTAATCTATTTATAACTTTCTACAAATAAAATTAACATATCGCAGCTGGAAACAAATTTGCATCCCTCGAGACTGAAACTAAATAAAATAAAAATTGCATCCAGCGATTATAAAAATGATAAAAAATTAACCTTAGTAGGAATTAGTTTAAAAATCAACAAATCTATTTAAAAATAACCTATTTAAGGCTTACTGTAAAACAAATTGACATATGGAAGCTGGAAATAAATTGGCAATCCTTAAAACTGAAATTAAAGGAAATAAAAATTGCATTCAGCGATTAGAAAAATTGTAAAAAATAACCTTAGAAGGAATTAGTTTAAAAATCAACAAATCTATTCAAAATTAACCTATTTATAACTTCCTGCAAAAAAATGGACAAATCACAATTGGGAACAAAATGGCAACGCTCAAAACTGAAACCAGAGAAAATAGAAATTGCATTAAGCAATTAGAAAAATTGAAACAAATTTATCTGAGTAGGAATTAGTTTGAAAATGAACAAATCCAATAACAATAACTTTCTTTAAAAAATGACATTTCGAAGTTGAAAATAAAATGGCAACCCTCAAAACTGAAGCTAAAGGAAATAAAAATTGCATTCAAAGATTAGAAAAAAAATGCAAAAATTATCCTTGGTAAGAATTGGCTAAAAAAAATTACAAATACCTTAAAAATTAACCTATTTATAATTTTCCGTGAAAAAAAATTGATATATCACGGCTGAAGACAAAATGGCAACCCTCAAAACATAAATTAAAGAAAATAAAAATTACATTCAGCGATTAGATAAATTGCAAAAATTAACGTGATTAGGAATTAGTTTAATAATTAACAAATCTATTGAAAAATAACCTATTTATAACTTCCTATAAAAAATTGACATATCGCAGTTGGAAACAAAATGGCAACCTTCAAAACTGAAAATAAAGAATATAAAAATTGCTTTCAGCAATTACATAAATTGTAAAAAAATATGAGGAATTATCCATTCAAAATAAACCCATTTATAACCACCTGGTGTATAGGAGGTTGTGTCTTCCAAACTTCGGATCTTTGGATCCCGTTTCGGGCGATTTCCGAGAAACTACACTCGGCGTCAAAAAAAAGCGCAACTCGAAAAATCGCAAAAAACTCAATTTTTCAAACCGTCGTAACTTGGTTCAATGTGGTCGAAAATCGATTAATCTTTCAGTTTGGGGAAGATTCAAGTTTTATTTTTAAGAATGTGTAGTTGATTTTGACCTCAAGTCCACAATCCAAAACTCTTTTTGTAAGGGTTTTTAGGGGGTCACGAGAGTCTAAAACTTCTTAGATAGCAAAATTCCATCGAGTTTCGTGCGAAATTCGCCTAGTTGTGGCCAAAAAGGCGCAAAATGTATTTTTTTTTCAAAACTGCATAACTTAGCGCGAAACCATCGCATCGACTTGAATTTTGGAGGAAATTGGAGGAAAATGATTGAACTTTACTGCCATGCTAACCGATTGAGTCCACGATTTTTTTTGCACACGGTACAAGAAACCAAATTTGCCCATTTAAACTTCAAAAACATTTTTTCCTTTAAGGGGTGGCAGGGGGTGGAATCGTTTTAGCAACAAAACAATTCACATGACGTTGAAGAGAAAATTTGAAACTGTTTAGACTGCAAAAGTTTATCGATTTTGGTGCAAAATTACTTAAGTTATGGCCAAAATAGTGAAAAATGTCATTTTTTTCAAAAATTCATAACTTTGCTCCAAATCATCGAAACGGCTCGAATTTTTAAGGCATTTGAAGGAAATTGGTTAAATTTTTCTGCCATTGTGGTGAAATTTCCCGCCGATTTTTTTTGCGCACGGTACAACTTGTCAAAGTTGGACAATTTTTTACATAAAAAACATGTTTTTTCCATCGCGTTGTTACGGGGGGTGGGTTGGACTTGGGATCAAAATCAACTACACATTCTTAAAGATAAAACTTGAATCTTTCCCAAACTGAAAGATTAATCGATTTTCGACCAAATAAAACCAACTTACGACGGTTTGAAAAATCGAGTTTTTTCGCGATTTTTCGAGTGGCGCTTTTTTTGACGACGAGTGTATTTATTTATGGAAATAATAATGGTTATTAACTTTTTCCGCTACCGGAAATATAATAATAATAAAAAGATCAGAAAATATTGTAAAAAACGGCTTGTGATGTAAACAAACGAACTTAAAACAGATATTTGCTGGGCGGGTTATATGATTTTTGTCATCACGTTTAAACGAATAAAACACGTTTTATGAATATCCGTTTAGACGTTTAAAAACCGCTTACTAACTAAGAACACGTTTATAAGTGTACACGTGTATCCGTGTATTAACGAGCCCTAGCTGAAAACATATTTGCTACTCACAAAATTGAAATTAATGAAAATAAAAATTACATACAGCGATTAGATAAATTGCAAAAATTAACCTGATTAGGAATTAGTTTAATAATTAACAAATCTATTAAAAAATAACATATTTATAGCTTCCTATAACAAAATTGATATATCGCAGCTGAAAACAAAATGTTAACCCTTAAAACAGAGTAAAGAAAATAGAAAATGAATTCAGCGATTAATTGTCCAAAATTAATTTCAGAAGTAATTAGTTTTGAAATTAAGAAATCCATTAAAAATTAACCCACTTATAACTTCCTGTAGAAAGAATTGACATTTCGCAGCTGAAAACAAATTTGCAACCCTCAAAACTGAAACTAAAGAAAATTAAAATTACATTCAGCGGTTAGAAAAAAAATTATCTGAGTAGGAATTAGTTTAAAAACTAACTCCATTCAAAATCAACTTTGGCATAAAAAAATTGTGAAAAAATTGTGTAAATTTTGTATCTCAAAAACCAATACAGAATTCTTCATTCAAATTTGAACTTGAGCTTTATTTGACAATCGAAAAAATGTTTGATAAAATTTTGAAAAACGGGTAGTAGGTTTTTTTAAATTTGAACTTGAGCTTTATTTGACAATCTCTAAAATGTATGATAACGTTTTGAAAAACGGGTAGTAGGTTTTTCTTATAAATCTGAAGTATATTACAAGATAATCCTTTTAATATGTTGTATACGTATTATATCGTGTGAGCCACAAAATTTTGTTTCAGAATTGGCTGTGAGATAAATGAGGTATGTCGCATATTATTACGTCATGAGACTAGATTAGTTCAACTGAATTAGATTTAAAAAAATGAATTAATCTCTCTCAGGCGTGGCCAACTCTGAAACCATATTCTGTGGCTCACACCTTATGTTGTATTAAAAACAAGAATCAATTTAATTGGAGAACAATAAATACTTCAAATTACATAAACATCCATTAGATATCGTAAGTACGGTATCACGTATTTACTATAAGTTTACTGATGCATTTAACCAACGTCAGCAACTAATAAATACTACATTTAACTGATAATAATAATAATATCTCAGTATTGACCCCAGTGACGTGGAAGAACAAGCGTCACAGTGCGCGCTATTCTATATATACGATTATTTATGTTATTGATCAGAGTTAAATAACAATAATAAAAATCATACCACCAATGGTGGCTGTTTTGAAAGTCGTTATCACTCGTGCGCTTTCTCTACTTATTGATGCCAACAATCATCTTTGCTGGGGAGGTAACAACTTATCGACTTGTTTGTGCGTTCGGCACGTTTTTGCTCTCTTAGCCTTTCAATTATTTATCACATGTCCTTTTAAACACTGATATAACACAACTAATTAATTAACTGTTTTTTTTTTTTTTTTTCAAAATATAGCGTAATAACGTTTTCTCAGAAAAAAGTGGGTTTGGATAAATAGTTTTTTGATCTATTAGCCTAATACACTGGCGAATCCAAGAAGGGAACAATGGGGGAAATTGACCTCCTCTTCATAAACTTTTTTAGCAGTAATAAATTTTAATTATTATTAATATTTTATTTTATTTTATTGTATGTCTATTTATATATTTATTGTATTGACTTGTCTAATATTGTTAACTAGCAATGAAAAAAGACCTATAAACTCTAATATCTAATATCTAATATCTTCGCCCCTTGAGCATAGATTATTTTAAATTATAGTCGTTCAAAAATATAATAATAATAAAGAACTTTATTCCAACTAAGGATTACAAAGTTAGAAAGGGCCAAATTTTTCATTAAATTCTTTTGAATATTTGTTAATTTTGTGTTCCCTCTTAGAAACCTCCTGGATCCACCCATGTGCTCATTCGACACAGTCGGTGTTGTCTGGAGTAATTTTTAATTTTCTCCAAATATTTCATAAAAAACCCCAAAATTACCCTTCACATAAAATACCCACCCCAAAAAATACCCCATCAATTGAAGTTTTATTTACCCCCATTTTAGAGAAAACCCCCAATCTGGCAACACTGGGATTAGAGAAGGCGCGCTGATAAGTTTTCGGAATTTGCACAAAAAAAAGTTTTATAACTCCGTTTTTCCGAAAATATGTAGGCAGTACAAAAAGGCCATTTAAAAAATTAGAAAAATATTTAATCGTGATGTGGTATCCTCCAAATAATTAAAATAATTCTTTATTTTTTCGGAAAGCCTCGCTAATTAACTACTTAAAATTGTTCGCATTTTTTTTCCATAATTTATAACAGTTCCAGTTATACCGGGTGATCAGTTTAATTCCGGGCCAAAGTATTGTATTTAACAATTACTAAAAAACTAAATTGGCTGCAAAAATAATCCTTTGATTTAAAAAATATCGAAAAAAAAAATCAAAAATCGAAACGAAATATTTAAAAATTTAGTAATTCCTCAAACACAAATCGTGCAGGCTGTATTTTCTAGCTAAAGATCAAAGTATCTTATCTTAAAACAACCACTATAATTAAATTAAAAACATTAGTGCAAAGAAATTCAAATATAACCAAAAATTAACACAAAAACCAAGTACAAGCTAAAAATATCAAAAATTCAGTCTGCAAAATCTAAATTATAGGCTAAAAAAACAAAAACTTGGACCAAAAAAACTCGAAAATATCGGTCAAAAATTCGCTCATAAAAATCAGCAATTCATTTAAATCTAAAGTAAAGACCAATAAAAAATACAATCATTAAAATTAATAATTAAAGTAACAGAACTAAAAACATTGGTAAACAAAATTGAAAATAGAGAAAATTTAAACTAAATATTCGAAAATTTTGGTTTAGAACATCTAAAATATAGACCAAAAAAAATCAAAAACCCTGGTTTAAAAAATTAAAATGCAGACTAAAAATTGAAAATTCAAGCAAAAGAAAAATAATTTGCCATTTTCAGCCCCAAAAATAAATCTTTACCTCAAAGTAAATTACCGAAACTCTAAACTCAAAAATAATTAAAAAAATTCGCCCATAGAAACAATAATTCAGCTTAAAACATCTAAAATGAAAGGCAAAAAATCAAAAATTTGGTCAAAAAAAACCCGAAAATACCGGCCAAAAGTTCGCACACAAAAATCAACAATTCAGGTTAAAAATAGTATAGACCAATCAAAAATTCGCTCGTTAAAATTAATAAATAAGGTAAAAAAACTAAGAATATAGGAAAAAATCGAAAATTTAGACTCTCGGCAAAAATAATAAATGCAGACCAGAAAAAAACGAAAATTTCAAGTAATGATTCAAAAAAATTGGTTTATAGGCTAAAATTTGGAACAAAGAAATGACAAAACACAGACCAAACAAATAAAATCAATCAAATATCCTGATGTAAAAAATAAAAAATGCAGACTAAAAAATTGAAAATTCAAGCAAAAGAAAAGTAATTTGCCATTTTCAGCCCCTAAAATAACTTTATCCCAAAATAAATTGCCGGAACTCGAAACTCGAAAGTAATTTAAAAAATTCGCAAATAGAAAAAATAATTCAGGTTAAAAGAAATCTTAAATGAAGGGCAAACAATCAAAAACTTTATACAAAAACTCGAAAATACCCTCAAAACAAAAAAAAATCGCCCATAAAAATCAACAATTCATGTTTAACATTTAGAGTGTAGACCAATAAAAAATTCAATCGTTCAAATTAATGATTAAGAAAAATCGAAAAATGAAAAATGTAGACAAAAACCAAATATTTCAACAGATCTTAAAAAAAAATTGACCAAAATCAAAATATTTTGGCCAAAAACTCTAAAAATTAGAACGAAGAAATTAAAAATGCCGATCAAACATCTAAAATATAAGCAAAAAAATAAAATTCCTGGCCCAAAAAAAAACATGGAGACCAAAAAATTAAAAAATCAAGCAAAAGCAAAATAGTTTGCCATTTTCAGTCCCAAAAATAACTCTACCTCAAAATAAATCGCCAACCAGAAACGCGAAAATGTTTAAAAAAGATAAAGGACAAAAAATCTAAAACTCGAAAATACCGCGCATAAAAATGAATAATTCAGGTTGAAATATAGGGCAAAAAATAACAAATTCGGGCCTAAAAATAAAAAATGCCGACCAAAAAATCGAAAATTTAGACCAAAATGAAGAAAAATTAGTTCAAAAGTTCAGAAATTTATAATAATAAAAAAAAATGGTGATGTGGCCATCATGTTACTTTCTCCGACTTGATAGTATCATAGCCATTTATATTTACGTTTTCATGGTTTATTTTCAATTGAAATCATATTTTAAATGTACATCGAGCATTTTGTAAACTCGGATGAAACTGACGTTTAAAACATCAAAATTATGAAAGATGGAAAAATTATACTTCAAATTCAAAAACTCAGTTTACTCAAAAACTAAAGCAATTTCGGAAAAAACTTATTCTTTATAAGTTGTTTATTTTAGCATTCTCTACGATTATTATTGACATAAATTTGCTGTAACTATTATCGTTTTATAATTATAAGCCAAAAATTTAAAAAATAATAATAAATTTTTTTCTCAAATAAAAATAATTTTATAAAAAATGTTTTCAAGCAAAAGATGTTCATTTCTTTGTTGTCTTCAAAGTTTGTTTAAATGTTTTTGTGATATTTTTTATATTTAAGAAAATATTTGAAAAAAACAAAAAACAGTTAAGGTAAACGCCCACTTCCGGTGTACGAAATTTTACCAAAAGCTTTTCAGTTCTTCAGATTATCAAATAAGACGGATGTTGAAAGTTTCATATCAATTGCTGTATTAGTTTTTGAGATACAGCGCGCACAGACAGACACACACACAGCCACACACATACACACACAGACACACACACAGACACAATTTTTTTTTTCCAGAAATTGTTGAAATGGCATCTAGGGACCCCAAAACGGATATTTCCGTAACAAAAAATTTTGAAAAAAAAAATCACGATCACAATACTTTCTCGTACTTCGTAACGGAGAAAGTAAAAACGAAACTGCAGGTCAAAAATCTAAAATATAGGTTAAAAAAAATCAAAATCCAGGCCTAACGATAAAAAATGTAAAAAATTATTTACGGGCAACGAGTGTTGCCAGTAGCAATTTTTAATTGTCCCCAAATATTTAATAAAAAGCCCCCAAAATTATGACGCTGTCCCTCTCCAAAATAATAAAATTTGAAAAATAAAACGTGGATTTATTGGAAACTTATATACAAAATTAAAGTAGTATAAAAATAAGATTTATTATTCATCTTGATCCGCAATATTTTCCATCTTCTTTTCGGCACACATACATATTTTTTAAATTAAAGTGCAGCATCTCATTGGGGGGTCACAAAATTACCAAAACGGCAATAATAGAATCCGTAGGACAACTTCCATAATAATAATAATAAATAATAATAATAATAATAATAATAATAAATGATGTCACTGGGTTTTCCTCATTGCTGAGGAAAATTACTGACTTCTTTATGGTAATGATGATTTCTAGCAAATGTAATAACATGTTTATTAATTTCCCCAAAAATACTCCTCGTATAAAATTTCCACCCCAAAAAATACCCCATTAATTGAAGTTCCCCACAGTACACCCCACAGCAATAATTTACCCCCATTGGGGAAAAAACCTCCAATCTGGCAACACTGGACACAGTAGACCTTAGGATAGTGAAATTATTGCTTAAGGTTTGGTTTGTTTTATTTTTTAAACGGTTTATGATTAAATTCTCAAAATAAAAATATTTAAGTTAATTGAAGCTTTGGAAAGTTAATTTATCTTGAGATTCTTCATCCGTGTGATTTAAAATTTTTTCTTCTCGTCATCAATATTTTTATTTTATTTTTCCTTTCCGGTGAAATAATTCTCGTGCACGTGTCGTTGAAACGATTACATCTCGTCTCTCATTGTAGTGAAATCCACTTAAAACAATAACACCATTTCGTGAGGACAACGCGACCAGAGAATTTTTATTAACCGTTTTTAAACTGGAATAGATCACGGTGATAGTCGTACCTGGATTTCAAAAATGGCTCCATTATGGCCGCCAGTAAAGCTGAATGCATTCGGGTTATTGGCAATTTGGTTAAAGTGAAATTCTCCATTGTGTCCTGCTTCCAGCTTGCCAAATGTTGTTATGGTTATTGTTATTGATGTTACGTAACGCAAATGATTAATTAATATTATACATGTGTGTGATTGCGTTTAATACTTATTTTGTAAATGTGAACAATATTACAAAAATGTGTACACTCTAATAAATGTTTTTTTTTTTATAAACTACTTGATTATCCAAGAAAATTAGACAATGCAAAATTGTTTGCTTAAAAATAACAAAATATAAAAGCAACATGAAATTTCTGTTAACAATAATTGTAAAAAAATGTGATGTTAGTTTCTCCGATTTTTTGAATGATTTTTTATATTGGTCATTTTTTTTTATTTCGAAAATCCCTAAGTTGAATCATCTATAACAAAAAAGGTCAAAAATGAGAAAGTGTTTAGTCAATGATCATTTGTAACTCTCGTAAATTGAGTTTCAATAAATTGTATTACTACTAAAAAAGTTTGTGAAATATATTTATGAATAAAATATGTGTAGAGCTTTGTTATCTTCAACATTTATAGGTTTATTGTAATAAATATTTTCATATTTAAATATCTTTGAAAAAGAGGTAGAATTTTTTTTAACGTAGGCATGAGCCATTCAGTCACGACCAGGTTATTATTTTATGTATTTTAATTTGGGATTAGTAAATGAACAAATGAACAAATTAATAATGTCAGGCGTATACAACAACCATGGACCCGAGCGGATACTTCTCGATAAGAGGTAGAATTAAACTTTTAAGTTCGGTTTTCAAAAATTTACCAAAAGCTTGTCAGTTCTTTAGATTATCAAATAAAATTTATATTTATATAATGTCCAATTGTTTATATTAATATCTATAGATTATAAAGCTTGTCCGGTTGAACAAATTTCTGCGAACGTCCAGAATTCCATTTGATAAGTAAAAATAGTATTTAATTTTTTAGTAAAAAGTATTTGTTAACCAGAAGTCCACTAGACTTTATTGGCAACTAGGGTGTTCCTCTCATATAAGAAGCTTATCCTACTATCGCATACACATTTTGACAGAAAGACTGTCATAACTTGTACGCACATTGCGTAAAACCATTGTTGAATTGTTATATTTTTCGTGATGAACGCGAAGCAGAATCCTCGAAGCAAATGCACGTAGATGTGGACCGTTTTCCATAATAAAAATGTAGAATTCCGTCGAGATAGAAATAATAATAAGCGAGGAGGAACTAGTTTTGGGCCCATGTTGCTCTTTGGGCCGCATAACAAGTATTTAATGGTGACTCCGGAGTTCTCCGCGCGCAGAGTTTGAGTTTGAGCGCTGTTGGGTCACTTTCACTGGATTCTAGGTTATCCACGTGTCTCCTCTCCACCACACGACCTTTTTTTTTATCTTATTTTTAGTGAACATTTTATTTTAATCTTACAGTTTGCCGTACGCATCGCGTTTCGAGGAACGAGGAACGAGATAGTGGACGTTCCCAAAGCCTCTTCGCCTCGCATCTTTCTCGCTACCTCTCTGTCAACTTTTATCAGCGCCACCGTTTTATTCTCTATCGGAGTTTACCATATCGCGCGGAAAATGATGTCTCTCGTGTTCAAAATTATTCACACCAAAAGAGTACTGAATTGAGCACCTATAGCATGTTCGAACGAAGAAAAATAAAATATGCGTTAAATAATTCAGAGAGCACTCACTCCAGCATCATAAGTGGATACTTGAGGAGACAGTAGTTCAAGTTTTGTTTAAGTATTAAAACCTTTACAATTAATGGCGCTTAAGATTGTCTGAAAAAATTGTCAGCAATGCGTAGATTCAATTTAAGTTTTAACTAGCTCCGAGGTCGTTCAAAATTTAGAAAAGTTGAAAAATACAGGGTGTAGATAAACAAAACGAAACATAGGATTTTCAATGTTAATTTCTTTATATTTGAATATTATCTTCCCTGATCATTTTAGAGCAATCATGTAAATCATTTTTTGTAGAGTAAAAATTTCTGCACTGTTTTTTCATAAAATCATTGTTTAAAAAAAAGTTATTTGATTTTTTTTGTTATTTTTGGACTATGATTATGAATTTCGTTTACCACCTAAGGCCGTATATGTCTGAAAAATCGTTTTTTTTTCAAAAAATGTCCAACTGGCTTACCAACTTTGTTGCTATTTTATTGTACATATATAATCAGTCAATTAACTTTCTTCATGCATTTTGTTTGTGAACAGATTTTAAAATTTTAAATAGCGTTTAAGTTTCTGCTGTTTTGTAAATTGCCGAATGCAATTTTCTTGCCTATAGTTCAAGTTTTGAGTGTCCAGCTAAGATGCATCAGTTCTTTTAGTGGGATGTCATCTTTTTTTATTCTGGATGTATTTTAAAACTTTTAAGCTTAATACCAGGAGATATTAAATTTGAATAATTTCTCTAATCGCCGAATGCAATTTTCTATTCCACAGTTCTAGTTTCGAGTTTTGTTTTCAAAACAAGATCTGTTAGTTGTTTTCATGAGATGTCAAAAACGATTAATTGTAAATGAATTTTGAACTTTTGAAGCAAATTCCCTGACTGAATAATTTTGTACAATTTTTCAAATCGTAGAATGCAATTTTCCTGATTCAAGTTTGGAGAGTTGCTGTTTGGTTTCCACTCGGTCTATAGCAATTGTTTTAATGAGGAATCAGAAATGTGTAATACTTTAATGGATTTTAAGTTTTTGAGAAAAATTCCTTGCCGATTATTTTCGTTTTCCTAGTTACCTGTGACTAAAGGTAATATTTTGGCTATATTATCTGCTATACCAAATAAATGTACGACTATACTTGATTCAGTTCAAAATTCGAGAAGTATTTGGAGATATTTGCAGATAAACAGTTTGTTCAGTAAATTTGAAAAGTTGGAAAGTTTTAGGCATGTGGCAAATGTTTTCCTATTTTGGTTTTACCTCTGAAAAAACGCATCTTTTGAAAGATTATTTGCTCTGTTCTTGAAATAAAATCATTAACCAATAGAAATATGGATTTTTTAAAAAATTTGTGCACTTAAACATCGCAAAAAAATATAAAACGTGCAGGCAAAATTCCATAAAATATTATTCTCAATGGCCGAAGTACCGCTTATTAGAAATCAATTTGGTTTTTGTAAATTCAACAATTTTCAATAGAGATATGGATTTTTGAAGATTTTCGTTTTAATTTCTTGAGCACTTGAATGAAAACGTCGCAGAAAAAATATAAAACACGTAGAAAAAATTCCTTAAAAAATATTCTAGATGGTCGAAGTATCGCTTATTCAAAATTAATTTGGTTTTTGTAAATTTAACAATTTTTAATGGAGATATGAATTTTTGAAAATTTTCGTTTTATTTTTTTGAGCACTTGAATGAAAACATGGCAGAAAAAATGTAAAACGCGCCGACAAAATTCCGTAAAAAATCATTCTCAATGGCCGAAGTATAGCTATTTCAAAATCAATTTGGTTTTTGTAAATCCAACAATTTTCAATAGAAATATGGATTTTTGAAGATTTTCGTTTTAATTTTTTGAGCACTTGAATGAAAACGTCGCAGAAAAAAAAAATATAAAACGCTTAGAAAAAATTCCTTAAAAAATATCCTAATTGGTCAAAGGATCCCTTATTCAAAATCAATTTGGATTGTGTAAATTTAACAATTTTTAATGGAGATATGAATTTTTGAAAATTTTAGTTCTATTTTTTGAGCACTTGAATGAAAACATCGGAAAAAAATATAAAACGCGCAGACAAAATTCCATAAAAAATCATTCTCAATGGTTGAAGTATCGCTAATTCATAATCAAATCGGTTTTTGTAAATCCAACAATTTGCAATAGAAATATGGATTTTTGAAGATTTTCGTTTTAATTTATTGAGCACTTGAATGAAAACGTCGTAGAAAAAATGCCTTAAAAATATCCTAAATGGTAGAAGTATCGCTTATTTAAAATTAATTTGGTTTTTGTAAATTTAACAATTTTTAATGGAGATATGAATTTTTGAAAATTTTAGTTTTATTTTTTTGAGCACTTGAATGAAAACATCGCAGAAAAAATATAAAACACACAGACGAAATTCCATAAAAAATCATCCTCAATGGCCGAAGTATCGCTAATTCAAAATCGATTCAGTTTTTGTAAATCCAACAATTTTCAATAGAGATATGAATTTTTGAAGATTTTGGTTTGAATTTTTTGAGCACTTGAATGAAAACATCACAGAAAAAATATAAAACGCACAGACAAAATTCCATAAAAAAATCAACCTTAACGGCCGAAGTATAGCTAACTCAAAATCAATTTAGTTTTGATAAATTTCACAATTTTTATGGAAATATGGATTTTTAAAACTTTTAGTTTTATTTTTTTGAGCATTTGAATAAGACCATCGCAGAAAAAAATACAAAACGCGCAGACAAAATTCCATAAGAAATATCCTCAATGGTTGAAGTATCGCATATTCAAAATCAATTTAGTTTTTGTAAATTCCACAGTTTTTAATGGAGATATGGATTTTTGAAAATTTTAGTTTTATTTTTTTGAGTACAAAACATAGCAGAAAAAATATAAAACGCGCAGACAAAATTCCATAAAAAATCATTCTTAATGGCCGAAGTATAGCTAATTTAAAATCAATTTGGTTTTTGTAAATCCAACAATTTTTAATAGAGATATGAATTTTTGAAGATTTTAGTTTTAATTTTTTGAGCACTTGATTGGAAACATCGCAGAAAAAAAATATAAAACGCGTACAAAAAATTCCTTAAAAAATATCCTAATTGGTTCAAGTATCGCTTATTCAAAATCAATTTGGTTTTTGTAAATTTAACAATTTTTAATGGAGATATGAATTTTTGAAAATTTTAGTTCTATTTTTTTGAGCACGAATGAAAACTTCGCAGAATAAATATAAAACGCTCAGACAAAATTCCATAAAAAATCATCCTCAATGGCGGAAGTATAGCTAATTCAAAATAAATTTGGTTTTTGTAAATTCAACAACTTTCAAAAGAGATATGAATTTTTGAAGATTTAAGTTTGAATTTTTTGAGCACTTGAATGAAAACATCGCAGAAAAAAAAATATAAAACGCGTATAAAAAATTCCATAAAAAATCATCCTCAATGGTTGAAGTATCGCTAAATTATAATCAATTCGGTTTTGGTAAATCCAACAATTTTAAACAGAAATATGGATTTTTGAAGATTTTCGTTTTAATTTTTTTGAGCACTTGAATGAAAACATCGCCGAAAAAAATATAAAACGGGTAGAAAAAATTCCTTAAAACAATATCCTAAATGGTCGAAGTATCGCTTATTCAAAATCAATTTGGTTTTTATAAATTTAACAATTTTTAATTTTTGAAAATTTTAGTTATATTTTTTGAGCATTTAAATGAAAACATCGCAGAAAAAGTATAAAACGCGCAGACAAAATTCCATAAAAAATCATTCTTAATGGCCGATGTATAGCTAATTCAAAATCAATTTGGTTTTTGTAAATCCAACAATGTTCAATAGAGATATGAATTTTTGAAGATTTTGGTTTGAATTTTTTGAGCACTTGAATGAAAACGTCGCAGAAAAAAAATATAAAACGCGTAGAAAAAATTCCTTAAAAAATATCCTCAATGGTCGAAGTATCGCTTATTCAAAATAAATTTGGTTTTTGTAAATTTAACAATTTTTAATGGAGATATGGATTTTTGAAGATTTTCGTCTTAATTTTTTAATTACTTGAATGAAAACATCGCAGAAAAAAATATAAAACGCGTAGAAAAAATTCCTTAAAACAATATCCTCAATGGTCGAAGTATCGCTTATTCAAAATTAATTTGGTTTTTGTAATTTCAACAATTTTTAATGAAAATATGAATTTTTGAAAAATTTAGTTTTAATTTTTTTGTACTTGAATGAAAACCTCAAAAAAAAAATAGCAAAATGTAGCAATCACAGTCTGTCACTGTTTAAATAGCAGTGATTTAAAGTAGCAGCGATTTTAAGTAACAGTGATTTTAGGTAACAGTGATATTAAGTAGCAGTGATTTTAAGTAACACTAATTTTAAGTAGCAGTGATTTTAAGTAACAGTGATTTTAAGTAGCAGTGATTTTAAGTAGCAGTGAAATTCGCCTATTAGTAACAGTAACGACCTGTGATTTTTCAATACCAGTGAAAAATCACATATACGTGAAATATCGCCCATCCCTAATTTATTGTGTAAAAATATATAAAATTAATCAGAAATAAATCATAGTTATATAAAATTAGTTATAAGTATTGTGGAATCGCCCGAGTCATGGATTTGGACAACGGACTCAGGACAGCGAGAATGGAGAGACGTTACTGGAAAAACAAGTTGGAAAAATAAATAACATACATTAAAAAGTTTCTGTACAGCTAAAAAGGAAATAAAAATCTTACCCTTATTTGCATCATAAACGGAGTTCTTCTTATTATTTGGCGTAAGCGATCAAACCAACTTTAAGCTACGTTACTGTATGTTTACACCGTTACTTATTATTTATATAGAAAACCCACGCAAAAAATTGATAATGTTTTTCTGGTCTTTTTTCTTCGCATTTTTCAAATACTATAAGATTCCGAACTGCGACAATTTAAAATTATTGCATTAAATAACACACTTGAATAATAAGAAATTAGCGGTCTAATCTACTGTTAAATAATTTCAGGATGTATAATGAAAAAATAATGATAAAGTCACGATCAAATTTCCCGGGGGGCCTTAAGTGCGGAAGCAAAAAACCACACGAAATTCCAGCCGTAATTATTATATGTATAAAAATGCACAATACAATAAAAAAAAAAATAAAACGAGTCGGATTCTAGCTGCTGGACACAGGCTAATAGGCAAAAATGTAACGGTGCTACCACTATCTGGTTTAGATGCCTATTAAACTGGCAGCAGGTTCTCTAAAATGATCGTTTCGGCGTTTGTTAGCCTTGCAACGATGATGCACTCAGACGTGTGTTTGTGTGTGTGCGTATGCAGACCCAGGATCATCATAGATCATTCTTGATGGTAACACTAAAACCTACCTACACTCGTCTCTTTGTTCGTTTTATGCCGTTTCCACGCCTCTCTGTACCGTATTTCCCAACAATCGCATATATAGGAAGAATCAATCAGCACCGCCATAAATAATTCTTTGGCCATCTTTTAATTCTTGTACTGCGCTTATAGAATTGCAACTTTTTCTAATTTTTCAAATGACTAATTCTACCTACGGTTTGAATTTATATCCATTCATCAATTTATTTTCTTTTAACTAACACCAACTGTATGATGTAATGAGTTGCCATATTTTTGAAGACGAAACATTAATAATTTTTTTTTATTTTTAACTTATTGCGTAACCTTCTAACCTTTAGGAATAAGGTAATAAATATTGGATTTCTAAAGGTATTGTTGCCTTGCAAAAGTTTTTTTTTTAATTTCTTTCAAAACATGTCTGAACAGCAATAGTATATTATTAAACGAGTGAGCAAGTTGGCCATTGCCACGAGGGTGAAGTTTGCAATTCACCCGAGTGGCGATGGCCAACTTACTCAAGAGTTTAATACTTTACTTTTTCGCATCATATTAAATTACCTAAAGATTTTTCTGTTTATATTAAATTATAACGAATAATTTTTCTATTTGGAAATTGCGGCAGAAAACAAATCGTAACCATAGTAACAACTAAACTGTTGAGAAAGTAAAATCGTCGTCATGTCATTGGCTGAAACATGTTGAGCAAAGAAACCGCTATCTTTTGATTGGACGTCACCTGTTGAGCAAAGAAACCGCTATCATTTGATTGGGCGTTACCTGTGGAGAAAATGATTCGGCAGAATAATGGACAACTTTCTCAATCAAAAACGATTTAACAACGTTTATATTATTTAATAAGATGCGAAAAACACAGTTTTCCGAAAGACCGTCATCTTTCAATTGCTAGCCTATAACACTTTTTCTGCGTTTTCAATATTTTAAATGAAAAATATATATTCTCATTGTCAAAAAAATCCTACATTTTCTTAGAAACAAGAATGGGCAAATACTAATAATAATAAATACAGTTTATTGAAACTCGTAAGAGCTACAAATGGTCATCGACCGAAGTCTTTCAGCCGCAAATACTAATTTCGCTTACAAATGGCATTTACACGTCCAATAATAAGAAACAGTCACACAGGCATTCATTCATTTTCATTTTCAGCATTGTATACTATTCTCGTGCACAAAATGTCAAGTTACTATAAATCGAAATAATGTCCCACACGATAAATAACGTAGAGGAATAAATACAAGAGAAGAGGTCAGAGGACGGATTTAACATAATGAAACAGAATTTATTTTTTTTCGTTTAAAGGTGAGCGAAGAATGTAGTGGTAGTGTCATGGCGCACTGGATGTGGATGTGGATGTAACGTAAATATTGTACACTTTCTAGATGTAACTGAAACCAGGTCATTGAATGAAAGCGAAAACATAGACATTCTCACACAAACCATTAACCGGCACATATATTTGAATACAAAGGCACATATTACTTCCATTTACAAAGTTTTAACGCATTTATCCATCTGCTCCTAAAATAATGTCAGTGGTTTAAATTGTATGCATTATTTTGAATCAAAATCTTTCTCTCATCTTCAATATTTAGTGAAATACATACTTATTGAAGTATATACGGGATGAAACGGGCAAAGCTTTAGTCTAACTCTTATAGAGGAAAACAGTATTAATAAAAAAATCAAACCAAAAAATTGAAAAATCAAGGAAAACGAAAATATTTCGCAATTTTCAGCCCCCAAAATAAGTCTTTAGCTCAAAATAAGTTGCCGACCATAAACTAGAAAACCTTAGTTCCTGCAAGCCCCACAACAACATTTTATGGACAAATCGTGTTCAGAAAAAAATAAAAAAATATTTTTTTGAAAAAAATTAAATTTAATCGATTTTAGTCAAAAATTAAAAAAAATGTAAAAAAATTGCCTATAAAAAATAATAATTCTAGTTAAAAATCTAAAATCAAGGGTAGGCATTCAAAAACCATAAAAAAAACTTGAAAATATCGGCAAAAAAAAATAAAAAAATGGTGATGTGGCCCTCATGTTACTTTCTCCGATGGTATCATCATTTATATTTACACTTTCATGGTTTATTTTCTATTTAAATCATATTTTAAATGTACATCGAGTGTTTTGAAGACTCGTATGAAACTGACGTTTAAAACGTCAAAATTATCAAAGATGGAAAAATTATACTTTAAATTCAAAAACTCAGTTTACTCAAAAACTAAAGAGATTTCGAAAAAAACTTATTCTTTATAAGTTGTTCATTTTGGCATTCTCTACAATTATTATTAACATAAATTTGCTGTAACTATTATCGTTTCATAATTATAAACCAAAAATTGAAAAAAAATAATATTTTTTTTTCTCGAATAGCAATAATTTTATTAAAAATATTTTCAAGCAAAAGATGTTCATTTCTTTGTTGTCTTCAATGTTTGTTTAAATTTTTTTGTGATATTTTTCATATTTAAGAAAATATTGGCAAAGAACAAAAAACGGTTAAGGTAAACACCCACTTCCGGTGTACGAAATTTTACCAAAAGCTTTTCCGTTCTTCAGATTATCAAATAAGACGTATGTTGAAAGTTTCATATCAATTGCTTTATTAGTTTTTGACAGACACACATACACAGAGACAGACACACACACACAGACAGAGACACAATTTTTTTTTTCCAGAAATTGTTGAAATGGCATCTAAGGACTCCAAAACGGATATTTCCGTAAAAAAAAAATTTGAAAAAAAAATCATGATCACAATACTTTCTCGTACTTCGTAACGGAGAAAGTAAAAAGTATGAATATTGTTTATGATGCAGCCTTCTACTTCGTTATACATTTTGAATGAAATAATAAAAATAACACTTTTTACTTAGTTTAGTGTAACTTGGATATTCATTTTTGCGACTTAATTTTCGATAAGTACGCTTACCATTTTCAAACATAAAGATGAATGTTTGAAAATTGTAAACGTACTTACCGAAACTTAAGTCGCAAAAATAAATGTCGAAGTTATACCAAATAAAGATTAAAGAGAAAAAAATAGTCATAGCCAACTATGGTTTGTTAAAGAAAATGTAAGTTTGCGTCATATCTCGAAAATAATGGCGTTAAAAATTTTCTGTATTTATTTTATTAAGCTGCGTAAAATTATCTACAACTTTGCCCTTTGCAGTTTTTTTCTATCTATCATAATAACCGAGATATATTTACTTGAAAAATTGATATTATATATTTCAAAATATCCAGTTACCATTCACTTTTTTGAATACTTTGAAAGTGTTATTTTATTGGGCTCAAAACTGCACTTTTTGCCCATTCAACCGTTTCTCTATTTCTCATAGTTTAAAAGATCCCCATAGAGAACATCAAAAAAACTCACCCTGTATATATATACTGAAGGGAAAAAAATTAAACACTTGAAATTCGTCAAATTTCGACCATTTTTAAACCGCTAGAACTCGGCGTATTTTCAATCGATTTTGATGAATCTTTGAGGGCGAGAAACTTTGAAGTGTCTTCTTTAAATGCATGCAAACTTAGACGTAACCCCTTCCGCCCCCCTCTAGTACCCCCGTGAAAAAAATGTTTTTTCAGGAAACCATGTCCAACTTTGACGATGTCTACGGAGTTGGAAAAATTTTGTCGACTCAATCCACCATAAAGGCATTAACATTTGATCAATTCCCTATGCAGGACTCAAAGAACGAAGTTCCTACGACGATTAGGCACCAAGTTATGAGTGTTTGACAAAAAGTGCATTTTGAGGTTTTTCGCACGAAACTCAATGACTTTTCAAGAAAATTTGATGATTCTTTCATTTCATTTCATTTATTTCACGTCTGCCACAGTATACAAATCATACATAAGATGCAAAAAATTTGTTGCGGATGTGTTTGTCAATTAAAAGTTACATTAAAAATTAAAATTAAATATTGCAATGTCAATTTCGTAAAAATGACTACAATGTCAAGTTAATAAAATAACGACACAATTTACATCTATACATATTTAAAAAAAAAACCCATTTTGGCTCTACTTTAAGGGGGTAAACTCAGATTGGAATGATACCTTATCAAACCTTTAAACCCGTGAACAAAAAACACATTTTTGGGCAAAAAATGGCCAACTTTGCCAACGTGTACCGAGTTGGAAAAAATGTGTCGACTCGATCCACCAAAAGGGCATCGAAATGTGTTCAATCACCTGCGCAGAACTCAAATAATGAAGTTCCTACGACGATTTGGCACAAAGTTATGGGTGTTTGAAAAAGTGAATTTTGTGGTTTTTTTGACTCATAGCTCCGAAGTTTTTCAACGAAATTGTTTTCGTTTTCACGAATGAAATTTTCTTTGCATGTCCTTTAAGGTATGCAAATTTATGGTTTGCGCAAAATCATAAATACCGTAACTCCATTAACAAAAAACTTTATTTAAGGTCAAAAAAGGCTCACTTTAACGATCTCTGTAGTGTCAAAAAAAAGGTGGGCGTAACTCACCACCATTCGTCAATTTTTCCAAATTACACTGATGGAAGAAAATAATTTGTAAAAATTTAGGTAATTTTCAAATGGCCATAACTCGGCTTCTATCCAACCGATTTCGGCGATCTTTTGAGAAATCAAAAGCAAAATGTGTCCTCTTTAAGAAGGTTCATCCCCCACTCAAAGAGAGGGCTCCACACTCCTCCAAACAAAAAAATAAAAAGACAGCAAATTGTACTTTTTTTCAAATACCCATAACTTTGTGCCAAATAGTCGTAGGAACTTCATTTTTTAAGTCCTGCATAGGGAATTGATCAAATTTTAATGCCTTTATGGAGGATCAAGTCGACAAAATTTTTACAACTCGGTAGACATCGTCAAAGTTGGACATGGTTTCATGAAAAAAAAACATTTTTTTCACAGGGGTGCTAGAGAGGGGCGGGAGGGGTTACGCGTAAGTTCACATGCATGACTTTTCGCCCTTAAAGATTCATGAAAATCGATTGAAAATACGACGAGTTATAGCGGTTTGAAAATGGTCGAAATTTCTCGAATTTCAAGTGTTTCATTTTTTTTTCCATCAGTGTATATAAAAAAATATTTAGAGAGGGTTTTGAATAATCGCGCTAATATAAAAAGTACTAACAGGATTTAGAGAAAGATCACTTATTCTTCATGTATCTAAAATTTTATGTATCTAAAAAAACATTTCAAAATAATGTAAAAAATCCTTTTTTGTCAAAAACTGCGATAAAAAAACGTATCCATTGTTCATTTTAGAATTATTTGCAATTATTAATTAAGTACATTCGTTGTAACTATTATAATTTCATAATTACAGACAAATTGTTTAAAATATTAAAATTTTGAAATACAGGGTGGGGCACCGCATACGACACGGTCGTTTTATGGAAAACCATGCAACTTCGTGTAATTCTTTTCAAATGGATAGATGCGGGATCATTGTATGCACAATTTAAAATTATTACCAGTTATACAGGGTGTCCCATTAAAAAGATACACATCAAAGTTATGTTTTTTTAAATGGAACACCCTGTATTTTTTGTCATTTTTGAATTCTGGGAGACAAATAAAGGTGAGTTACTTTAATATTCCCTATACCTATCGTTTACCGTTTCCGAAATATTTAAAGATTTGTGGAAATGAAAGGTACAGGTGAAATTTTATATTTGCCCCAGTGATTGAGGTTGAACCATTACAATCATTTCTATTGTTTGGTTGAAGGTTCGAACCACAGCGCCAACCATGCTTTAGTATAAATAATTATACAGGGTGTTAAAAAAAGTGCTAGAAAATCCTAACTTATAAAGTTGAATAACTTCGTTTTTTCAAATGGCACACCCTGTATTTAGTAACGTATTCTCACTTAGAATCCAATTCTCTTTCAGATTATATTAGGGTTCTCTGTTCCTAATCTCAATAGTTTTCTTGTTTTTGGCGATTTTCATATAAATAATTATTAATATAATCTGACCGATAATTGGATTCTACGTCATAATACGTTACTACATACAGGGTGTCCCATTTGAAAAACGAAGTTATTCAACTTTATAAGTTAAGATTTTCTACCACGTTTTTTTAACACCCTGTATAATTTTTTATACTAAATCATGGTTGGGGCTTGTTTTTTTCACTGAAATAAATTTTAAAACGCACTCCAAGATACATACCTACCCTACAAGACATAACTCTAAATTCTATATTGAAAAGTTTAAGCACTGCTACCATGAAAAATCACCAATACATCCGGGTTTAAAGAATTACAACTTGTTATCAGTTTCGATAAAAAAATTCCCAACTAATAAATTCAAAAGAATCGTGAAAGAAATTTTCATCAGAGACTGCTTCTATACAGTCTCGGAATACCAAAGGTATTTTCAGCAGTAATTTGATTGTCACACTGCAAGCGATGATGTGCATCTATGTATAATTATTAACATCTTACTGTTATTGTGTCATTCAATTATAGTTATAAGTCACCACCTGTACAAATATTGTATTTTGACATACCCTATCCGTTCAACTGTAATGGCTTAATGGGCAAATAAAAAATGAATGAAATGAATGAATGAGGTAAATTTGTTCCCTAGAATTCAAAAATGACAAAAAACACAGGGTGTTCCATTTAAAAAAAACATAACTTTGATGTGTATCTTTTTAATGGGACACCCTGTATAACTGGTAATAATTTTAAATTATGCATACAATGACCCCACATCTATCCATTTGAAAAGAATAGCACAAAGTTGCATGGTTTTCCATAAAACAACCGTGTCGTATGCGGTGCCCCACCCTGTATATTTAAAATTCCAAAATTCCAATATTTCGAATTTTTGCTAATTAGTAATATTTGTCATATTTAGAAAATTATCAAAAACAAAAAAGAAAACAGCCAGTTTCCGTTTTCCAACTTATACTAACAACTTGAAAAAAATATACTAAAAAATATGTTTCCTCAAACAAATCTTTATTAATTTTGAGATAAAATGGCCATCGGAAGGAAAGACACATACCTACATTTTCACTCGAGGCCCTCAAAATTGATATTTTAATGTATATTTTTAATTAGAAAATTTTCATGAAATCAATATTTCGTATTTCATACGATAGAAAGTACAACATAAATTACCTTTAGTTCTTAGGTCTTAAATATGGCAAGTACATGACTGAAATTTGGGAAAAGTAAGTCACTGACGTCAATGTCAAATTTTGGCTTTTTATTGAAGTATAAAGGACGTTACTATGTTACCTGGGAATATGAACAAGAAAATTTAATTCTCGATTTTATAAATAAAAAATAAATACAAATTGTGTGTCAATAGAGAAAAAAAAAACGAGAAAGTAATTAATAAACCCAAACCTAAACCCAGCAATGATAATTAATAATTACCGTCAAATTTTGACTTGTTATTGATGTATAAAGGCCGCTACCTTGTTACCTGGGAGTATGAACAAGAAAATTCGAATCTCGATTTCATAAATAAAAAAGAAATACAAATTTTGTGTCAATATAGAAAAGAAAAACGAGAATGCAATTAAAAAAACCCAAACCTAAACTCAGCAATGATAATTAATAATTACAGTCAAATTTTGGCTTGTTATTGATGTATAAAGGCCGTTACCAGGTTACCTGGAAATATGAACAAGAAAATTCGAATCTCGATTTTATAAATACAAATTTTGTGTCAATATAGAAAAGAAAAACGAGAACCTAAACCTAAACCCAGCAATGATAATTAATCATTACCATTTTATCATTCTAGGCAAGTTATGTCACGACGATTTGGCACCAAGTGATAGGTGTTTGAAAAAAGTGCATTTTGAGGTTTTTTTGCACATAACTCGGTGACTTCAACCAAATTTGATGGTTATTTCGGGAAAAAAATCCCATTTTGGCTCTACTTTAAGGGAGTACACTCAGATTGGAATGATCCTTTTCGAACCCTTCAACCCCCGAACAAAAAAAACTCATTTTTGGACAAAAAAAACGTCCTACTTTGGCAACGTGTATCGAGTTGGAAAAAATGTGTAGACTCGATCCACCAAAAGGGCATTGAAATGTGTTCAAAATTTTTGCCCTCAAAGATTCATCAAAATCGATTGAAAAAACGCCGAGTTATAGCGGTTTGAAAATGGTCGAAATTTCTATTTTTTTTCCACCAGTGTAGTTTCCGTATAAAAGCTCTTCGTATTCTTGGCAAGGCACCTAAACATCCTAATGATTTAACTATAGTATAATCGCTATTCAAACAAAATATTATGTTCTTTTAATTACATATGCAAATAAAATAATCAGTTGATTATATACATTTTCACGGCATTTGCATGACAATTAGCAGTTTATATTATCTTATTAATATGAGAAAAATATTAACAACATATCCAGAAGATAATTAAAATCGCCAAAAAAACAATACACGCCAAAACAATGGTATTTTTTTCTTATTGTAACTATTAGATAATAATTTTCGATTTCGTTAAATAATTTGGGAACGAACAACAGAAAGAGAACCATCACTGTTTAATTATTTGCAACTTTTCCTCTCATCGTTATGTGCATTGTTAAAACATTGCATGGTAGAGTGCGGGCGCATGCTCTACTTATTCTGTTATGTAAACGACTTTAATTCATGTGAATTCACCATTTAACATGGGACTAACGCAAGAATTGGAACTGTTTTGTAACACCTGGATTATCTTGGGTTCAGTTGAGCTGGTCAGCGCTCTTTTTTTTCGTTTCTATTCCATACGACTTCGCTTTTCCTAACTTATTGTCAGATTGTAATGCAGCATGTTTAATTAAAAAGTTGTCAAAAAAAAGCGCCACTCGAAAAATCGCGAAAAAACTTGATTTTTCAAACCGTCGTAACTTGGTTCAATTTGGTCGAAAATCGGTGAATCTTTCAGTTTGGGAAAGATTCAAGTTTTATATTTAAGAATGTGTAGTTGATTTTGACCCCAAGTCCAACCCACCCCTCGTAACAAGGCGATGGAAAAAAAAGTTTTTTAAGTAAAAAATTGTCCAATTTTGACAAGCTGTACCGTGCTAAAAAAAAATCGGCGGGAAATTTCACTACAATGGCAGAAAAATTTAATCAATTTCGTTCAAATGTGATTTAAAGAATTCTAAAAAAATAGTAACTGCTATAATTAGCTTCAAAACTTCTCAGATCCATCCAAAAATATAGTATTTTTAACATACAGAAAAATGATCGATATACCTCCACTGGAAACAAAATGTCAGCACTCGAAACTTGAGTTTAGAAAAACAGAATTTGCATCTTGTGATTTAAAGAATTCTAAAAAAATAGTAACTGCTATAATTAGCTTCAAAACTTCTCAGATCCATCCAGGAATATAGTATTTTTAACATACTGAAAAATGATCGATATACCCCCACTGGAAACAAAATGTCAGCACTCGAAACTTGAGTTTAGAAAAACAGAATTTGCATCTTGTGATTTAAAGAATTCTAAAAAAATAGTAACTGCTATAATTAGCTTCAAAACTTCTCAGATCCATCCAGGAATATAGTATTTTTAACATACTGAAAAATAATCGATATACCCCCATTGGAAACAAAATGTCAGCACTCGAAACTTGAGTTTAGAAAAACAGAATTTGCATCTTGTGATTTAAAGAATTCTAAAAAAATAGTAACTGCTATAATTAGCTTCAAAACTTCTCAGATCCATCCAGGAATATAGTATTTTTAACATACTGAAAAATAATCGATATACCCCCATTGGAAACAAAATGTCAGCACTCGAAACTTGAGTTTAGAAAAACAGAATTTGCATCTTGTGATTTAAAGAATTCTAAAAAAATAGTAACTGCTATAATTAGCTTCAAAACTTCTCAGATCCATCCAGGAATATAGTATTTTTAACATACTGAAAAATGATCGATATACCCCCACTGGAAACAAAATGTCAGCACTCGAAACTTGAGTTTAGAAAAACAGAATTTGCATCTTGTGATTTAAAGAATTCAAAAAAAATAGTAACTGCTATAATTAGCTTCAAAACTTCTCAGATCCATCCAGGAATATAGTATTTTTAACATACTGAAAAATAATCGATATACCCCCATTGGAAACAAAATGTCAGCACTCGAAACTTGAGTTTAGAAAAACAGAATTTGCATCTTGTGATTTAAAGAATTCTAAAAAAATAGTAACTGCTATAATTAGCTTCAAAACTTCTCAGATCCATCCAGGAATATAGTATTTTTAACATACTGAAAAATAATCGATATACCCCCATTGGAAACAAAATGTCAGCACTCGAAACTTGAGTTTAGAAAAACAGAATTTGCATCTTGTGATTTAAAGAATTCTAAAAAAATAGTAACTGCTATAATTAGCTTCAAAACTTCTCAGATCCATCCAGGAATATAGTATTTTTAACATACTGAAAAATAATCGATATACCCCCATTGGAAACAAAATGTCAGCACTCGAAACTTGAGTTTAGAAAAACAGAATTTGCATCTTGTGATTTAAAGAATTCTAAAAAAATAGTAACTGCTATAATTAGCTTCAAAACTTCTCAGATCCATCCAGGAATATAGTATTTTTAACATACTGAAAAATAATCGATATACCCCCATTGGAAACAAAATGTCAGCACACGAAACTTGAGTTTAGAAAAACAGAATTTGCATCTTATGATTTAAAGAATTCTAAAAAAATAGTAACTGCTATAATTAGCTTCAAAACTTCTCAGATCCATCCAGGAATATAGTATTTTTAACATACTGAAAAATAATCGATATACCCCCATTGGAAACAAAATGTCAGCACTCGAAACTTGAGTTTAGAAAAACAGAATTTGCATCTTGTGATTTAAAGAATTCTAAAAAAATAGTAACTGCTATAATTAGCTTCAAAACTTCTCAGATCCATCCAGGAATATAGTATTTTTAACATACTGAAAAATGATCGATATACCCCCACTGGAAACAAAATGTCAGCACTCGAAACTTGAGTTTAGAAAAACAGAACTTGCATCTTGTGATTTAAAGAATTCAAAAAAAATAGTAACTGCTATAATTAGCTTCAAAACTTCTCAGATCCATCCAGGAATATAGTATTTTTAACATACTGAAAAATGATCGATATACCCCCACTGGAAACAAAATGTCAGCACTCGAAACTTGAGTTTAGAAAAACAGAATTTGCATCTTGTGATTTAAAGAATTCTAAAAAAATAGTAACTGCTATAATTAGCTTCAAAACTTCTCAGATCCATCCAGGAATATAGTATTTTTAACATACTGAAAAATGATCGATATACCCCCACTGGAAACAAAATGTCAGCACTCGAAACTTGAGTTTAGAAAAACAGAATTTGCATCTTGTGATTTAAAGAATTCTAAAAAAATAGTAACTGCTATAATTAGCTTCAAAACTTCTCAGATCCATCCAGGAATATAGTATTTTTAACATACTGAAAAATAATCGATATACCCCCATTGGAAACAAAATGTCAGCACTCGAAACTTGAGTTTAGAAAAACAGAATTTGCATCTTGTGATTTAAAGAATTCTAAAAAAATAGTAACTGCTATAATTAGCTTCAAAACTTCTCAGATCCATCCAAAAATATAGTATTTTTAACATACAGAAAAATGATCGATATACCTCCACTGGAAACAAAATGTCAGCACTCGAAACTTGAGTTTAGAAAAACAGAATTTGCATCTTGTGATTTAAAGAATTCTAAAAAAATAGTAACTGCTATAATTAGCTTCAAAACTTCTCAGATCCATCCAGGAATATAGTATTTTTAACATACTGAAAAATAATCGATATACCCCCATTGGAAACAAAATGTCAGCACTCGAAACTTGAGTTTAGAAAAACAGAATTTGCATCTTGTGATTTAAAGAATTCTAAAAAAATAGTAACTGCTATAATTAGCTTCAAAACTTCTCAGATCCATCCAGGAATATAGTATTTTTAACATACTGAAAAATGATCGATATACCCCCACTGGAAACAAAATGTCAGCACTCGAAACTTGAGTTTAGAAAAACAGAATTTGCATCTTGTGATTTAAAGAATTCTAAAAAAATAGTAACTGCTGTAGTTGGCTTCAAAACTTCTCAGATCCATCCAAAAATATAGTAATTTTAACATACTGAAAAATAATCGATATACCCCGACTGGAAACAAAATGTCAGCAGTCGAAACTTGATTATTAGAAAAATATAATTTGCATTTTGCGATTTAAAAAATTCTAAAAAAATAGTGATTGCCAGAATTAGCTTAAAACTTCTCAAATCCATTAGAAATATTGTATTTTTGACAAACTGGATAATGACAAAATGTCAGCCATCGAAACTTGATTTTTAGAAAAAACTGAATTTGCATCCTGTGATTTAAAAAATTAAAAAAAAAATAGTGACTGCCAGAATTAGCTTGAAATTTCCCAAATACATCCAGAAATATTGTATTTTTGACATACTGGAAAATGATCGACGTACCCCCACTGGAAACAAAATGTCAGCACTCAAAACTTGATTTTTAGAAAAAATTTATTTGCGTTTTGTGATTTAAAAAATTCTAAAAAATAGTGATTGCCAGGATTAGCTTCAAACTTTTCAAATCCATCCAGAGATATTGTATTTTTGACATTCTGGAAAATGCTCGACATATCCCACAATATTTTTTACGGTAATTAAATCAGACAGAGGCCTACCTAATTATTTCATTTATGCACTCGGTAGCAGTGGCGGCTCGTGAATGTTCGGCGGTGGGGTAACGTAAGAAAATTTGACCGAAACACCAACGAAATATTCACTATCTCTATCAGAGTAAGTAGTGCAGAACGAGCGACATCTTTGTCCTCCCGACGGAAATCCACGATCCGCTGCTGCTCTATAGTACATGAGCAAAAATGCTTATTCCGTAATGAACTAATTTTACTCATCATGTATGGCGCGTAAAATACGACAAGTGTCCAAATGCACGTTGCGTGTAAAATACTATTTAATTAAAAATTCTTGCTAAGATCGAAACTAGAAGTAGTGCCATGGCTCCTTCGCTCTATATGACGAGCCGCCCCTGGCTGTTGATGGTCTGAATATCGTAGAAAATATAAATTGGATGCAGATCATTATACTTTTTATGATTAAATTAAAGTTAATTTTGAATAAAATTGTTTTTCGTAAATTTTCATAATTTTTTATTAACTATTTTAAATACATATAAGTGATAATTAATGACATAAAAATATACAGGATACAATATAAGGACCGAATTCTACGAAAAAAAAAATTCATATAACTACTCTTTTGTGTCTCTTATAGTTATTGAGAAAAAACGTATTTTAAAATTGCCAATAATTGAAAAACTCCAGATATCTTTCAAACTAATCAAGTTTGCCACGATCTGTTAATGCCGTTGTTATTATCTTAGAAAAAAAGGTCATAAAGTTTATATCAGATTTTTCAAACTCTTGAGGTGAGTAACCCTGTGAAACATGTTTATTCTTTTTTTTTCAAATTTTTTTTTTACGGAAATATCCGTTTTGGAGTCCCTAGATGCCATTTCAACAATTTCTGGAAAAAAAAATTGTGTCTGTGTGTGTGTCTGTGCGCAATCTCAAAAACTAGAGCAATTGATATAAAACTTTAAACATCCGTCTTATTTGATAATCTGAAGAACTGAAAAGCTTTTGGTAAAATTTCGTATACCGGAAGTGGGCGTTTACCTTAACTGTTTTTTTGTTTTTTGCCAATATTTTCTTAAATATGAAAAATATCACAAAAACATTTAAACAAACTTTGAAGACAACAAAGAAATGAACATCTTTTGCTTGAAAACATTTTTTATAAAATCATTTTTATTCGAGAATTTTTTTTTTAATTTTTGGTTTATAATTATAAAACGAGAATAGTTACAGCAAAATTATGTTAATGATAATTGTAGATAATGCTAAAATGAACAACTTATAAAGAATAAGTTTATTTTGAAATCCCTTTAGTTTTTGAGTAAACTGAGTTTTTTTTGAAGTATAATTTTTCCATCTTTCATAATTTTGACGTTTTAAACGTCAGTTTCATCCGAGTTTACACAACGCTCGATGTACATTTAAAATGTGATTTCAATTGAAAATAAACCATGAAAACGTAAATATAAATGGCTATGATACCATCAAGTCGGAGAAAGTAACATGATGGCCACATAACCATTTTTAGTTATACTCTTACATGAAGTTTATTTTTCTCTCATGCTTGTTATAGTATATTACGACACAAGTTCGGTAAGTGCTCTCTAACAGGTCGAGAAAATTTGTAATTTTCGAGACCTGTTTGAATGCACTTAACGAACCGAGTGTTGTATAGTATTTTTTGCGCTACCGATTTAAAATTGTTATAAAAATAGTAAAAAAATAATTCAAAACAACTTTTATAATTAAAAATCGCTGCTCTTTTATTTAGCCCATAACGGTACTAGGATTGTCATGACTCAGAACAGGCTTGTTATTTTGTGAGTTTCCTAGCAACCGAAATCAGTCCGGGAAAGCCATTCGAACGTGACCAAATACATACACAGTAAGCATAGCAATATAGAATGGTAGCGCAAAAAATTATTATTGTATCTAATTTTTAGTTTTTGATATACAATCAATGACTTCGATATCCCGTCACGAGTTTCACGTGGCATCACCGACCTCACACGTGATAGCACGGTTTAGTTTTTTGTCGCGTCTATATCTTTGACGACCGTGATATCACATTTCTCCTTTCCGCAATCTTCAATTCGAGTATGCTGTTTGCGGTCAAATAAGAAATCAAATTCCTCTTTGTTAATTCGAAAATACATATGAAAACGTTTCGGTTCTTTTTGTAATTCCGATGAAATTCGACCAAATGTTCTCTATTTTTATCTATTACATGAACCCATATTCGGAGCGTTCTTTTCCCTGAACTGAGATCAACGTACAAAGCCCCAGCCTAAAGATTTTCTTCCCAATCCGAAGGACTACTGTCACTCTCCATTTTCAATGCTAAACTTTGGAAGACGAATAATTGGTATGGTTCAAGCGCTATCACACTATCACGTGATAATAATGTTTCCAAGCATGATATCACGGTTTAAAAATGACATAGTGACAGCACGTGAGCTCACTATTTTAGAAGTTATTTTTTAAATGTTTCGTGAGCATTTTAATTATTTCTAAAATAAAAATTAATCGGTAGCTAAAATCCCCTTTATCAATTTACTTGAGAGAAGCGGGAGAAAACAATTAAATTGCATGGCGTTGAATTTTAAAGAAAACTATGGAGATTTCGTTGCAAACAACACATAAACGTACACATGTGCGGATGACGCAACGGTCGCCGCTGGCTGTGATCCAATGGCGTGCAAAAACCTGCAAAACTGCCCTATCCTAACCTCCAAATACAGGAAAGGTCGCGTTGTTCGCGAGATAGGTCGGCGTGAGTTCCGATATAAAAAAAACCGTCTGCCAGCGAGCATTCACAAAAATTACACCTTGTTTTGACGTATGGAAACAACACGTAAACACAGACTATACGGTTTTTGCACTATTATTAGATTCGCACGCTACAACAAACCTGTTGATATTAGTCTCCAAGCACGTTTTTTTAATTTATTTAATTTAAAGCGAGGATGGTTGCAGAAATTCGTGTTGAGGAAGTGCGGATGATTTGTAAAGTTGGCGTAGACAACTAGGGCATTTTACCATTACTATAATTAATATATACTGACCGGCAAAAGAAACGGCCACCCTGAAATATTCATCCAAGTTCCCATATCTGTAAAGTATACAGGGTGCCCGTTTTTCGTACGGCACCATGGGGATTTCATTTAACTTAAGAGATTTGTGTTATAACCTTGATTGATAATCCGTTGAGAAATTTACGTTACCTTTTTTTGTTTCCAAAAAATCGCAAAAACATAAAAAAAATCAATTTTCATTTTTATTTTTTTATTCGAAAACTATTATTATTGCACATTATTAGAGCACTTTTTAATGGAAGATCTAAATATTTTATTAGATTTATTGTAGCTTTCAAGATGGCGGAGAAACAATAGACAACTTTTGTTTTTCCTATGGCCGCCATATTGGATTTCTACATTTTCTAATGCAAGATTTTTTCTGTTTACGATGATATATCACACATTATGTTTTAATTTTACATTTGAGCCAAAATTTTTGAATTAATGTTTTTGTAAAGAGTGCGAAAATTGGCGTAGACATATAATTAATATATGAATTAAAATGGAATAATCATAGACCCATCCAATTCGTTCAGAAAACCGCCCAGACGGGATTCGAACCTGCACCGACGCAGCGCAGGAACTCGCTTCGCTTTCTATTAAAATTTATTGGAAAATTATTAAATTTACGTTGTATAAATTAGTTAAAAAAAAAATGTGGTAATTAAAATTTGTCTGCGTACATCATGGACCTCAGCTGCGATTGAAAGATTAACATAATTAAATCAGATAATTTGATTAAGTTTTGATGATTTATGATGTCCAATAAATTACTAGTGGAAAGTTCGGTGAAAGGGAAATTATTTCGTTAATCAAACCATTATCTGTCTTCCAGAAAATAATAACAGAATACTGGTCAGTGACGGCTCGCGGGGTGACTCATGGTACGGCCGAGGTAACAGAGGTGACACTAAAGATAGGAAGGATCGGTTGCAGAAACCGCACCTATCTGCAGTGACGGTTCGCGGGGTATTTTCTGGTACGGCCGAGGAGGAACAAGAGGTGGTAATACAGATAGGTGCGGTCACGCAGCCAGCCGTCTCTGCAACTGACCCTACCTATCTGTATTACCACCTCTTGTTCCTCGGCCGTACCAGAAAAAAACCCGCGAACCGTCACTGCCTATCTGTATTACCACCTCTTCTCAAGGGCGTTTCCAGCCAACTAGCCTGGGGGGGGGGGGGTTATTAAAAAAAAAGATAAATAAAACTGGTGCTTCCGCTCTCATACACTTATTCCGTGAAATCTCCTTATCCTTTTCCATCGTTTTAAAGCGTTGGAAAAATTTACCGGTTATATTATTTGTTTGGAATATGGAATACCGGTAATTTTTAACAATAAAAATTGATAAGTGAAAAATTCTTAGGAGGGGTAATTACCCGATTACCCCCCCTTTGAAACTGCCACTGCCTCTGCTACCTCGACCGTGCCTGATCATAACCTTAAAAAGTCAAAATCTTACTTTTGATTAAAAGAATATTTGGATGCGTTTTGATGCATGTTTTTATTTATTGCCCAAGGAATACTGTAAAATATTACCGAGCACATCAAACATTTCCCAAGGCACATGAACCGAATCACGTCCACGATTTCACGAACTAGAGAAGTCTTGTTCTTCTTAATTTAAGATTGCATAGCTGAAATGAGACTAGAATTAGGGCAAACTACTTTTGATGCTGCATCCATTCACGATTCAGATTTTAATCACGTCTACGTCTTATAATTTACATATTTTCCTATTTTTTGGTTTCTTTATGAATTATTAACGACATTTTAAAAAGGCACACAACAGTATACAGGGCGATGTTTTTAAAACTATGTGGATAAAACGGTGGATTTCACAAACATTTATTTAAGCCTGGTTTTTCGTAAGCTGGTATTATTTTTCAGCTGTGTAAACGTTCTTTATCGAAAATTATCAGTCACCCGAATACATTTTTGAATGTTGTTGTTCAAATTAGAAATGGAGCCTCAGAAGAGAATTTAAGGTACATCGAAATAGAAAAGAAATTAATAAATAAATCTGAGGCAACCTCACTTGTTTAAATTTAAATTTTAGGAAATTATTAATAAACATTGCGGAAGAGTAAATATCAATTAAAATATGCATAGTGAATCGCAGAACCTAACCTCAAATAATAGATTCCGTTGATTATATACTTTTGGACTGCTAACGCTAACTTCATGTGTGTCTCCAAGCAAGGGTGGCGCGGCGGGTCCCTAACTGGTTGCGGTATGTTACTAAATTGGTAGCTATTTTGTGTCTATGACATATGACTATGAGCTCGCATTACATATTGTGATACCCTGCAAAAAGGGTATATTGTATTCACACCTTTAAATATATAAACATTTATATTGTCAAATATTCACACTATATCAAAATATTGCTATGCAAAAGGCTGCAATACGTCCACGTATATATGCCAACGCGGTTATAATACTCGTCAGCCGATGTACACGTCAGTTGACTTTTGACTTATAACCTAAAATTCTGTATTAGATTTTCACCAAATCGGGAACTTCGCAAATTATGGGTTGATGCTTTGCTTGTAAAGAACAGGCAGGAAAGTGCACCCGAGTTGCCGAAATATGCGCGCATTTACATTCTCCACGCTGCAAAATTATTTTTTTTGCTTTCCGGTTTTTAAATTACGCTCCATTTTCGGCTCCGGGGCGGGAGTTATATCGGGCTTCAGCTCGTGGACAACTTTTGAAGCAGTGATCATATGGGAAATGGGGGGCGAATAGCAGCCCATATGTATATAGTCAAAGATGTATTCCCTTTACCATTTAAAAGATAGTTTACACAGCCGAAAATATAATACCAGTATTGTGTCAATTTAAGCCAGACATATATTTATTACCACATTTGTGAAATCCACTGTGGATGTCTCAGAAAATAAGGTAACAGTAATAAAATTTATTAAAAGTGAGACATTTTTCACGTATTTTTGAAATTTGTTACACTCAGTTTTAAAAATCTTAAATGGAACGATCTCGTGATAACTAATTTCAAAATGGATTTGATCAGCAACAGTGCATTTTTTCCTACAATTTACAAAGGCTTAAAAGATTAAAATTACGATTCTGGGCAAGAATGCATAAAGTTAATGCTCAAGTGTTCGCCTTTTCCAAATACGGAATTCTTAGAAGAAATTAACAAAATGTATTTTTCTACTCCCACCTCTAAAATGCCATTTATCGCATATGTTTCCATGACGCTAAGTGATTCTTTAAATACACCTTGACAAACTGTGACTTGGACTGAAGTTAGCTCCAGATTTTTAAATCGCTAAAATTAATTGAAACTCAAAATCAAGTTAGTTGTCACTTATCAACAATCTGTCAAAATAAAAAATAAATAAATGAAACAAGGAATACTTACAACTTAAATCAAATAAATGATACACAACATCAAAGAAATTTAGGAGAATCAATGATTTCCTTTAGGAATTGCCACAATGTCTCTAACGTAACTGTTAATGTATATTTACTCAATTAGACTAATTTAACAATAATGTACTATTAGCATGTTTATTTAAGATAATAAAATAAACTCAAAATTTTACCAATTTAGTCGTAGAAAAAGTATAGTATGCAATTCGTGTTATAAACTTCTCTAGACACTCGTTATTAAACACTCGCTCCGCTGCGCTTCGCTCGTGCCTAATTAACTCGTGACTAAAGTGCCGTTTATAACACTTGTTGCATAATATACTATTAAAGCCATAATCAAAAATGAAGTTGAAAGTGACTGTTGTTCTCCATAAATTAATTAAAAATGTAAACTTATAACAAACCCACCTCAACAACCTTCACCCCGTGATTTTTCGTCTGACAATGCACCACCAGAACCTACTTTTGTGCACATAAAATTGACTACATTTTTGATGGTGGAAGCCATTACTTTGTGATACATTTTAGATTCAGGAACTTATTCGATATTGATCATCCAGTATATTTCAAAAAATGTCTTCAAAACCATTCTTCCCAAAAAATGAAAATCTCATATTTTCCAAGAGCAAAACAAACAGAATTTAGAAAGAAACTTTTTAATAAAATGCACTTTGTTGATAATACACGTTTCTATTTTGCGACTATAGTTTCAACCCTTACAGGGCCATTATCAAACATTCAGGGTCATTATCAAACAAACAGTTGCCCAAAAATTAAAATCACAAGTTTGCAAGCACGAAAATATGTAATTTTGATATTTTTCATGTGTGTTTTTGAAGTTTGTTACATTGTTAAAATTCTGATGTCAGAATCGTCAAATCTGAACGTTCAGCAGTTGCGCAATACCCAAAAATTAGAATAACAAGAATTTGGAGGAATAAGAAATGCCACATTCATTTGCCACGACCACTATTAAAGTCAACGAATTTGGCAGATTTGTAATTTTTACGATTTTTGAAGAATTGTACTACGTTTTTTATTTCTGAATTAATTATTATCAAAGTGTATTGCGTAACACAAATTGCAACTTTATGTATTATGCAGCTTAGAATAGGTCGCGTCAGCGTATCAACGGCTTTAAAGGTTAAAATTCAGTGTTGCCTACCTGCAAATATAAAATTCACCAAAAATCCGTATACAATCTATTGCCAACAGATCTTAAAATGACATTTACTTAAAACTCCTTTAAAAAGATTTATAATACCCATGACAATTTTAAATGTACCTTTATCCTAAACATCATTTAACTAAATGCCTATTTAAACCGGGCGTAAGCAACTCAAGTTCTAGCTTTATGTACTCTGCAACTCAAGTTACAGCTTTATGTAATATGCAACTTAAAATGCGGCCTTATGTTTTTAGCCAACACAACTAACAAATTTATGTATTATGCAATTCGAATTATATCCTCGGGTATTATGAAACCCGAGTTACAGCTTTATGTAATATGCAATCCAATATGTAGGCAACTCAACTTATAGATGTATGTGTTATGCAATCCAAGTTACAACTTCGTGTTTTATGCAACTTAAGTTACAGGTTAATGTATCATACACTCTATTTAGGCAACACAACTAACGAATTAATATTATGCAGTTAGCATAATAGCTTACCTTGAACTCAGTTTAAATTATTTTAAGGTTATAAACTGCCGTTTTTTGCATTTAGATTACCTTTAAACTGTGATTGAACAACCCCGAAAGTAATTTATACAGGGTTTAAGGTTAAACTTGGTTTAAGCTGCTATTGAACAACTGGCCCTTAAAGTTATATCCCCGTGTATTATGTAACTCGTTACAGCTTTATGTAATATGCAACCCAATATGCAGCTATATTTTTTAGGCAACTCAACATATAGATTCATGTTATGCAATTACAGTTTCAACTTCTTCTTTTATACAACAATGACTGCAATGACCTTCTACAGTATTTAAATTTTAATGCGATGCAGCCACACTTACAACGTCATATGAAAACGTTTAGATTAAGTCAACATAGGACTAATTATGGTTTAAATAGTCCCTTAAACCGCTCTATGCGATTATTTAACTCGCTATCCTGTTACAATATTAATTTGTTTGATGGGTCTTTGTGTCTATTTAAAAAAAACAGTTGGTCACATTCTCAATTGTAGAGATCATTAATTGTTTAATGTTTGTAATTTAATTAATATTCAAAATGTTTTTCTAAATTTTAATTTAAGAATTATGTTTAGTAATAGGTTCAATACCACCTAGTTGTATTTATCTATTATGTGTACTCTCTTCATAATTGTATTTTTATTGTAAAAGGGTGATTACCGTATATAGAATAATAAATAAAAAAAAAAACAACAGTTCGGCTATCAGAAAAAAAAACATCTCTTGAAAATGCTATAATGCTAATGAGTTTTTTTAGTAGAATTAATATATATATATTCCATATTATTATCCTTAATAATATGAACTACAAATACGTAGTTTATATTAAGACAATTAATTATAAACACATTAAAATCATTATTATGACTTTCAACGTGACTATCTATTTGGAGGTCTCTTGAGATGATTTCGACCAGTTTTGGAAGATGTGTGTCTGAATCTCAAAAACTAATAAAGATTCTCAAATAAAATTTGGAGTTTAAACTTCATTTGGGCGACCCGTTGGTGTAGTGGGTAAAAGTACATTATTCATTTGTTCATTTCATTTCGAAGTTATTTATATAATTACCTAAAGTTTCGTTAGTGGCCGAACGGCCAATCGCCTACGTTAATAAAAAAAAAACTTAATTTGACAATCTGAAGTATGCAACACAAATTGTAACTTAATGTATTATGCAGCTTAAGTTAAATGTATTATGCAATTCAAGTTACCGCTTTATGTAATATGCAACTTAAAATGCCGGTTTATTTTTTTAGGCAACACAACTCATTCATGTGTTATGCAATTAAAGTTACAACTACGTGTAACTTAAGCTACAATTTAACTATAAGAAAAAAAATCTTTTGAAAATGACATAATAAGGCGAAACTGGACAATTAATATGCATTTTTTTATTACAGATTTGGATTCCCCATAAAAAAATAAGTAATACTTTTATCTGAAACATTTTTTTCGATTCGTGATAGATATTCGTAATCGCAAGAAACCTGATTTTTGGGAATACCTCGAGAAATTACAGATCGAATCGAAAAAAGAAAAAAATACTTGTTTAATTTAATTTATTATCCCTAATAATATGAACTATAAATACGTAGATATTAAAAAAATAGAGCAGAAAGACCTCAGGCCGATGACCGCATAGACTAACCCTTTTAACTATAAATTGCGTATAAAGTAAATATTTGTTAGTGTCTGAATGAAGAAGTTTTTCTCTCTCTAAAACAATTAATTATAAAAAAATTAAATCATAATTGGGACTTTCAACGGGAATATCTATTTTGAGATCTCTCGAGACGATTTCGACCAGTTTTGAAATTTTTTTGTGTCGGTCAAACAATGCACCAGGGGTGGGGGAGGGTGGATCGAGTTTCATATCGTTGAATAGCTTTTTGAAAAATTAAACAAGTGTTTTTTCGATTCGATCTGTAATTTCTCGAGGTATTCCCAAAAATCAGGTTTCTTGCGATTGCGAATATCTATCACGAATCGAAAAAAAATGTTTCAGATAAAAGTTACTTATTTTTTTATGGGGAATCCAAATCAGCAATAAAAATAGGGGTTCCAATTTAAGATTTCAAAGTTGCCCACCCCAGGTGTTGGGGTTTGGTATCATTGGATGACCTACCAGACGAACAAATTTATTGAGAATTTTTTTTGGATCCGATGCGTTGTTTTTGAGATATTTCAATGTCTTCAGATATATCTACAATAGTCGAAAAGGTATTTTTAAATCAGCATTGAGAATTGTTTTCTATGTTTTAAAATTAACCAAATATTTTGTTTAAATACTATAAGCTCGTCACTATAAATCTTCTGTGATTTTAAAAAGTTGTGAAACTTTTAAAAAGTTGTTGATGGAAGAATCATCACAAACCATCCTTGCCAAAGTAAATATTTGAGCCACATTGCAAATGTCTGCAGATTCATCACACTGAAAACTTAGAAAAAGGTATGTTTGTAAATCTTTTGCTTGTGCTGTGCTATACTCAGACATTACTTCTATTCTGATAGTATTCTGGGTAATTGAACTTTTTGGACAGCTGTCACCATTTCATTATTATTTTTAAATTCATTAAATTAAATGCAGCAAGCAATTATTTAGCCATCTTCAAAGTGATTTTGTTCACTGGATATGTCAAATCATTCAGAATCCTGGCAAATGAGGTTTAATTGGTTTCAATTTAGATTTTCTTAGTTGCTGTTTGAAGAATATTCAGTATCACATTTGCTTATTAAGCGTTCTTTGTTGCATTTTTGCCAACAGTAATTATTGAACTATAAATCAAACGAATACATTGGTTCTTAAAACAAATTTAAAAAACACCTTTTTATTTTTCATGTAAATTATAGTTATATGTACGTTTTTAAAAAAAAGATAAATAAACTGGTGCCTCCGCTCTCATACACCTGTTCCGTGAAATCTCCCTATCCTTTTCCAACGTCTTAAAGCGTTGGAAAAATTTACCGGTTATATTATTTGTTTGTAATATGGAATATCGGTAATTTTTAACAATAAAAATTGTTAGGCGAAAAAATTCTTAGGAGGGGTAATTACCCGATTATTAACCGCCACCGGATGAAACCACCTGTAAGTTCATGCATAACTTGCAACTTGCTACATGATAATTAACACTTTTCTAGAAACATGTATTTCAAAATAACTCGAGAAACCTAACTGACTATGCTCTTGGTAGCTACTGGCATGGGAGTATTATAACCAATGGAGGAATAACTCTTGCCAGTTGTGTCGCAAATTTAACGAAAAACTTTTTTGGAAATAATTGTCCAAATTAATACCTTAACTCAATTTAACTTTAAAAATTAAACAGCTTTAATAGTAGAGATGAGTTTCCGAGACCCCACGTCGCCATTTATGCAACAAAAGTGAGACGTCACACAAGAATAAATAGCCTTCATGAAAGTCCCTTAATTCAACAAAGATTTCCCTGTACCTGTTTCTAATAAGTATTCTGGCGATTCGGTACCGCCCGTTCGTATAATGACCATTTACAATATTGTCACGGTTGGCGGATCATCTAGACTTGCAATAATCGAGCGGATTGTAATCGGTGGTGAGGCCTGCAGTGGAAAAGGGACGGCAACAGCCAAGTCAACACCGGAGCACAGTTGGTAAATGAAGTGTGAAGCGGCGGTTCGCCGTTGCTGGTCGTTGGTTACGTAATTCTTACTCCGGTCTCCTTACCGGACTTTTCACCTACAGCCAAGGCTGAAAGTCTCGGGCTCTCGAGTCGCGCGAGAGTACTTAATATCTGATTTAATGGAATTATGTGCCGCACTCAAGGGGATCAATTAGTTTACCGCTGCTCAACATTAAATTACTTTATTGTTTGTACGTATTTATGCACGGCAGTAGTCCTAATTAAATTATCACGCTTTATTAACTCACTATATATTTTTTTTTTCTTAATTATTGTCTTTGAATTCCTACACTTGTAAAACATGTATATTTATTGTATTACATAAATTCAATCTGCAATTGTATAACGAACTAGAAGCCTCCAGTATAAACAATATAAATACAATCCTTCAAATAAATAACTATTGAAAATGGTTTAGGAAACCAAGCCATTTATTATGTCCTTAGGAGAGCTTCATTGTAAATATGCGTACGGAATATTTGTATCTTTTCAATTGAGTAATGAATTTTTGAAAATGTATTTTTTTCAATGATGCACACTCGAGTGCAAAAAAAATAATAATTAATATGAAACGCAGGGATAAAATTCTTCAAATTTTTTTTCACTTTACAAGACGTCAATTTTTCAAAATAGTTGTGGTTTTTGAATGTGCAGCAATTTTAAGTCGAGTTACGAATTTTTTTTAATTTCTTTTGTTTCAATGTCGAACTCATTCAAAATTAATATGAAACGCGAGAAGAAAATTCTACAAAAATTCAAATCACTTCACAAGATGTCAGTCTTTCAAAAATAATTTTGGTTTTTGAATGTGCAGCAATGTAAAGTTAAGTTATGAATTTCTAAAAATATATTTATTTTAATAACGCACACACGAGTACAAAAAAATTCAAAATTAATATGAAACGCAGGGATAAAATTCTACAAAAATTATGTTTACTTCACAGAACGTCGATCTTTCAAAATAATTTTGGTTTTTGAATGTGCACTAATTTTCAGTTAAGTTATGAATTTTTGAAAATGTATTTTTTTTTCAATGACGCTCACTCGAGTGCAAATAAATTAAAAATTAATATGAAACGCAGGGATAAAATCCCACAAAAATTAAATTAATTTCACAAGATAACGATCTTTCAAAATAATTCTGGTTTTTGAATTTACAACAATTTTCAATCGAGTTACGAAGTTTTAAAACGATCCTTTTTTCAATAACACTCGAGCGCAAAAAAGTAAACATTAATTTGAAACTAAAGAATAAAATTCTCGAAAAATTCAGCTCACTTCACAAGATGTCAATCTTTAGAAATAATTTTGGTTTTTTAATGTCCAATTATTTTCATTCGAGTTACAAATTTTTGAAAATGTATTTTTTTTCAATGATGAACACTCGAGTGCAAAAAATTAAATATTATTATTGAAACGCAGGGATAAAATCCTATAAAAATTCAGTTTATTTCACAAGATGTCAATCTTTTAATATAATTTTGCTTTTTGAATGTGCAGCAATTTTCAGTTGAGTTATACATTTTTTTAAATTATTCTTTTTCAATGACGCACATACGAGTGAAAAAAATTAAAATTAATGTGAAACTCGGGAGGAAAATTCTACAAAAATTCAAATCAGGATAAAATCCCACAAAACTTCAATTCATTTCCAAAGATGACGATCTTTTAAAATAATTCTGGTTTTTGAATCTGCAACAATTTTCAATCGAGTTACGAATTTTTGAAAAGATCCTTTTTTTAATGTCCAACACTCGAGCGCAAAAAAGTAAATATTAATTTGAAACTAAAGAATAAAATTCTCGAAAAATTCAGCTCACTTCACAAGATGTCAATCTTTAGAAATAATTTTGGTTTTTTTAATGTGCAATTATTTTCATTCGAGTTACAAATTTTTGAAAATGTATTTTTTTCAATGATGAACACTCGAGTGTAAAAAAATAAAAATTATTATGAAACGCAGGGATCAAGTCCTATAAAAATTTAGTTCATTTCACAAAATGTGGATCTTTCAAAATAATTTTGGTTTTTGAATATACAGCAATTTTCAGTCGAGTTACAAATTTTCTGTGTCGAACTCCCGAGCACAAAAAATTAAAAAAACAATATGAAACGCGGGAAAAAAATTCTACAAAAATTAAAATCACTTTATAAGACGTCGATCTTTCAAAATAATTTTGGTTTTTGAATGTGCAACAATTTTCATTTAAGTTATGAATTTTTTTTAATGTATTTTTTAATGACGCACGCTCGAGTGCAAAAATTCAAAATTAATGTAAAACTCGTAAAAAGAATTCTACAAAGATTCAGATCACTTCTCAAGATGTTCTTTCAAAATAATTTGGGTTTTTTAATGTGCAATCATTTTCAGTTGAGTTATGAATGTTTAAAAAAACATTTTTTTCAATGACGGACACTCGAGTGCAAAAAATTCAAAAAAATATGTGAAACTCGGGAAGAAAATTCTACAAAAATTCAAATCACTTCACAAGGTGTAGATCTTTCAATATAATTTTCGTTCTTGATTGTGCAATAATTTTCAGTTGAGTTAATAATTTTTTAAACTTTATTTTTTTCAATGACGCACACTCGAGTGCAAAAAATTCAAAAAAATATGTGAAACTCGGGAAGAAAATTCTACAAAAATTCAAATCACTTCACAAGATGTAGATCTTTCAATATAATTTTGGTTTTTGATTGCGCAATAATTTTCAGTTGAGTTATGAATTTTTTTTAATTGATTTTTTTCAATTCAAAATAATGTGAAACTGAAACGCGGGAAAAAATTCTACAACAAATAAAATTACTTCACAAGACGTCGATTTTTCAAAATAATTTTGGTTTCCAAATGTGCAGCAATTTTCAGTTGAGTTATGAATTTATGAAAATATATTTTTTCAATGACTCACACTCAGTACAAAAAAACTAAAAATTAATATGAAACGTAGGGATAAAATCCTACAAAAATTATGTTCACTTCACAGAACGTCAATCTTTCGAAATTATATTGGTTTTTGAATGTCCACCAATTTTCAGTTAAGTTATGAACTTTTGAAAATGTATTTTTTTTCAATGACGCAAACTCGAAAAAAAATTAAAAATCAATATGAAACGCAGGGATAAACTTCCACAAAAATTCAATTCATTTCACAAAATGACGATTTTTCAAAATAATTCTGGTTTTTGAATCTGCAACACACACTCGAGTGCAAAAAATTCAAAATTAATGTAAAACGCGGGAAAACAATTCTACAAAAAATTAAATCACTTCACAAGAAGTCAATCTTTCAAAATAATTTTGGTTTTTGAATGTACAATCATTTTCAATTGAGTTATGAATTTTTTAAAATGTATTTTTTTCAAAGACGCGCACTCGAGTACAAAAAATTCAAAATTAATGTGAAACGCGGGAAAACAATTCTACAAAAAAATAGAATCACTTCACAAGATGTCGATCTTTCTAAATAATTTTGGTTTTTGAATGTGCAATAATTTTCAGTTGAGTTATAATTTTTTTAAATTTATTTGTTTCAATGACGCACACTAGAGTGCAAAAAATTCAAAATAGTGTGGAACTCGGAAAGAAAATTCTACAAAAATTCAAATCACTTCTCAAGATGTCGTTCTTTCAAAGTAATTTGAGTTTTTGAATGTGTACCAATTTTCAGTATAATTACAAATTTTTAAATATTTTTTTTCAATGTCGAACTCTCGAGCCGAAAAAAATAAAAAACTAATATGAAACGCGTGGAAAAAATCTACTAAAATTAAAATCACTTCACAAGACGTCGATCTTTCAAAATAATTTTGGTTTTTGAAAGTGCAATAATTTTCAGTTGAGTTATGGATTTTTTTAAATGTATTTGTTTCAATGACGCACATTCGAGTGCAAAAAATTCAAAATTAATGTGAAACTCGGGAATAAAAATTCTACAAAAATTCAAGTCACTTCTCAAGATGTCGTTCTTTCAAAATAATTTGGGTTTTTGAATATGTACCAATTTTTAGTATAGTTACAAATTTTTGAAAATTTCTTTTTTTTCAATGTCGAACTCTCGAGCGCAAAAAATAAAAAAAACTAATATTAAACACTGAGAAAAAAAATCTACTAAAATTAAAATCACTTCACAAGACGTCGATTTTTCAAAATAATTTAGGTTTTTGAATGTGCAGCAATGTAAAGTTAAGTTATGAATTTCTAAAAATATATTTTTTTCAATGACGCACACTCCAGTACAAAAAAATTAAAAATTAATATGAAACGCAGGGATAAAATCATATAAAAAATATGTTCACTTCACAGAACGTCGATCTATCAAAATAATTTTTGTTTTTCAATGTGCACGAATTTTCAGTTAAGTTGAGAATTTTTGAATATATATTTTTTTCAATGACGCAACTCGAATGCAAATAAATTAAAAATTCATATGAAACGCAGGGATAAAATCCCACAAAAATTCAATTTACTTCACAAGATGACGATCTTTCAAAATAATTCTGTTTTTTTGAATCTACAACAATTTTCAATCGAGTTACGAATGTCCAACACTCGAGCGCAAAAAAGTAAATATTAATTTGAAACTAAAGAATAACATTCTAGAAAAAATCAGTTCACTTCACAAGATGTCAATCTTTCAAAATAATTTTGGTTTTTTAATGTGCAATAATTTTCAGTTGAGTTATGAATTTTTTTAAATTTATTTTTTTTCAATGACGTACACTCGAGTGCAAAAAATACAAAATTAATGTGAAACTCGGGAAGAAAATTCTACAAAAATTCAAATCACTTCATAAGATATCGATCTTTCAATATAATTGTGGTTTTTGAATGTGCAATAATTTTCAGTTGAGTTATGAATTTTTTTATTTATTTTTTTCAATGACGCACACTCGAGTGCAAAAAATTCAAAATGAATGTGAAACGCCGGAAAACAATTCTACAAAAAATAAAATCACTTCACAAGACGTCAATCTTTTAAAATAATTTTGGTTTTTGAATGTGCAATTATTTTCAGTTGAGTTATGAATTTTTTTAAATTTATTTTTTTCAATAACGCACACTTGAGTGCAAAAAATTCAAAATTAATGTAAAACTCGGGAAGAAAATTCTACAAAAATTCAAATCACTTCTCATGATGTCGTTCTTTCAAAATAATTTGGGTTTTTGAATGTGTACCAATTTTCAGTATAGTTACAAATTTTTTCAATGTCGAACTCTCGATCGCAAAAAACGAGCAGCGGAGTTAATATTTTAATTTGTGCATTATCTTATTATTGTGTATTATGTATGTGTATCGTGTTAATAAATGTTTGCACTTTCTCATGTAGTTATATTAAGAGACAAACGTGCAAACAAAACACAAAGTACGACTGTACTCTGCTAATGAGACAAAAGTAGATCAAAACTGGTCCGCAGTGAATTTGAATAAATTTTGATCAATTAGTCATAATTCTAAAATAATTATAATAATATTTAATCTAGCCATTAGAATAAAGAGACTTGTAATGCTGTGTATATAAATTTAAAAAAATAAACAATCGTCACCATAAACAACAAATCGTTACATCATACAAATGCAGAAAAATACGTTACAATAATTAACAATCATAATAGGAAAACACTAAAACGGTGTCTAGCATGGAAATTACGAAGACATTACATATTGATAATCCTATTATAACATACATCCATTGCAAATTAGCTTTTTCTATCCGCTGCAGGTGCAAATGTAACCTTCACATATATGCGAGATCAATATCAAGGTTAAGTTTACCTTTTTTATTGTTTACTATTTTCGCATTTCATTAAAAATCTGCATCTTTTTTGTACATTACTTTCAATTTGTTTACTCATTATCATATTAATAATGTTTGCTGGTAAACATCGGGATTATTCGAATTGGAAAATATTAGCTACAATAATTGTTCGAATGTTGTTTGTTGTGTAATAAGCACAATTTTGAATGAGCGGAAATCTTAATCTGGCCGCCCAGGTGCAGAAATATTATTTTTTCGAGGGTTTAAAGGTCGTGTGTTGCAAAAAAATGGGGTTATTTATACGAAACTGAGAAGAAAATTATTAATACTAAAATATTACCAATAATTTTACGTAATATTACTGTTCAATTGTAGACAGATATATAAAAAATATCAAAATAACGTAATAATTTTAGTTATTCGAATTTTTGAAGATGACGCACCAAACGTTGGAACATGAAAAAATCACAGATATGGTATTCCCTGATAGGAATCATAAGACGAAATGAAATTTTTCGTCACTCGATCGCTTAGGGGTTAAAAAAATGGTTAAGATTTAAAAATAAATTTGAATACCCTAAATGACCTGCAATGACCTTAAAAAAAATTACCTAATTTGGTATCTGGGTCAAAAATATATATGAATTTGTAGCAACTAACTACACTGATGAGACCTGAAAGGTTGAAACCGGCCTGTAGGTGTTCTGATGGGGGAACAATATTTAATGAATTTTTTCAGATATTTATAATATTTGTTTAGTGATTAAAACAACAAAATCCTATTTTTCGGAGGTTTCAAGGTCATATCTTGACAAAAATGGAGTTGTTTATATGAAACTGAAAAAGACATATTAATACTAAAATACTAATAATAATTTTACATAAAATGTTGTTTGATAAATATATAAAAAATATCAAAATATCGTGATAATATTAGTTATTTGAATTTTTGAAAGATGAAAAAATCGAATAGATGGTATTTATTTTATTAGGGATGGACGATATTTCACGTACCTGTGATTTTTCACTAGTATTGAAAAATCACAGGTCGTTATTGTTACTAATAGGAGAATTTCACTGCATCTTAAAATCACTGCTACTTTAAATCACCGCTATTTAAAATCACTGCTACTTAAAATCACTGCTATTTAAAATCACCGCTATTTAAAATCACTGCTATTTAAACCGTGACTTAAACTGTGATTGCTCCTTAAAGTCACAACTGCTAACTAAACAATGATTGCTACTTAAACTGCGACTGTTACTTAAAACGTGATTGTATGAAGACAATACACAATAGCATTTCTAAATATTATTTTATATTCAATACTGTATACTCCCATTCACTCTTACGTTCATGTTCAAATTACGATTTTCATCAACCGAAAGACAAATATATAAAAACAATTGCTACAAATGGTAAATCCAAAATGACTCAAAATTAATTTTAATTTAGATTCAGTGCGAATATCTAAACATACATTTCGAAATAATACTACGAAACCAATTTTGAAATTGCAAACTTCATGAACTGAAAAAAAATTAAACAATTCACCAAACTGCGAAAATCTCCAAATGCTCCTCCTTGTTCAGGTGCTCAAAAAATTTAAACGAAAATTTTCAAAAATCCATATCTCTATTGAAATTGGTTGAATTTACAAAAACCAAACTAATTTTGAATAAAAGGTACTTCGACCATTGAGAATTTTGCCTGCATATTTTATATTTTTTTCTGCGATGTTTTTGTTAAAGTGCCTAAAAAATTTAAACGAAAATTTTCAAAAATCCATATCTCTATTGAAAATTGTTAAATTTACGAAAACCAAATTGATTTTGATTAAGCGATACTTCTGCCATTGAGGATGATTTTTTATGGAATTTTTCCTGCGTTTTTTTATATTTTTTCTGCAATGTTTCTGTTCAGGTGCTCAAAAAATTAAAATTAAAATTTTCAAAAATCCATGTCTCTATTGAAAATTGTTGAATTTACAAAAACCAAATTGATTTTGAATAAGTGATACTTCGGCCATTGAGGATGATTTTTTATGGATTTTTCCTGCATTTTTTATATTTTTTTCAGCGATGTTTCTGTTCAGGTGCTCAAAAAATAAAAATAAAAATCCATATCTCTATTGAAATTGGTTGAATTTACAAAAAAACAAACTAATTTTGAATAAAAGGTACTTCGACCATTAAGAATTTTGCCTGCATGTTTTATATATTTTTTTGTTAAAGTGCTCAAAAAATTAAAATAAAAATTTTCAAAAATCCATATCTCTATTGAAAATTGTTAAATTTACGAAAACCAAATTAATTTTGATTAAGCGATACTTCGGCCAGTGAGGATGATTATTTTATGGAATTTTTCCTGCGTTTTTTATATTTTTTTCAGCGATGTTTCTGTTCAGGTGCTCAAAAAATTGAAATTAAAATTTTCAAAAATCCATATCTCTATTGAAGATTGTGGAATTTACAAAAACCAAATTGATTTGGATTAAGTGATACTTCGGCCATTGAGGATGATTTTTTATGGAATTTTTCCTGCGTTTTTTATATTTTTTTCTGCGATGTTTTTGTTTAGGTGCTTAAAAAATTAAAACAAAAATTTTTAAAAATCCATATCTTTATTGAAAATGGTTGTATTTACAAAAAAAAACAAATTGATTTTGAATAAGCGATACTTCGACCATTAAGGATGATTTTTGTGGAATTTTTCCTGTTCTTTTTATATTTTTTTCTGCGATGTTTTTGTTCAGGTGCTCAAAAAATTAAAACAAACATTTTCAAAAATTCATATCTCCATTGAAAATCATTGAATTGACAAAAACCAAATTGATTTTGAATAAGCGATACTTCAGCCATTGAGGATGATTTTTTATGGAATTTTTCCTGCGTTTTTTATATTTTCTTCCGCGATGTTTCTGTTCAGGTGCTCAAAAAATTAAAATTAAAATTAAAATTTTCAAAAATCCATATCTTTATTGAAAATTGTTGAATTTACAAAAAAACAAATTGATTTTGAATAAGCGATACTTCGGACATTGAGGATGACTTTTTATGGAATTTTTCCTGCGTTTTTTTTTATATTTTTTTTTCTGCGATGTGATCATAGTCACAGTTTAAAATCACTGATATTAGAAAGTAGCAATCACAGGTAGCAACGTGATTCAAAAGTAGCAGTTTTGGCTATCTCTAGTATTTATTGAGAGCATTAAAATTATCCGCCGCTCTTAAACTAATGGGCAAAATTTGTTTTTTAAATTTTCAAACTTTTTTTAATACTCTGAATAACCTTCAATGACCTTGAAAAATTCACCTAATTTGGTATTTGGGTCAATAATATATGATTTTTTTTTTTCAGATTTTTAAAATAATTTTTTAGTGATTGAAAAAATAATATTTGAAAAAAAAACATTTTTGGGGCTTCCCGGGTCATGTAGGGGGTTTTTGATATATGGCTTACGGCTACTTTGGTTTAAGGGCACAACTAATTATATATACAAACATCTTTATTTGAAGACATATTTACAATTTTTAGTGTTGCTTTACATTATAATATCACAATACTTCAATAGGCTATCGACTAGGAGGTCTTTCCGCCTAATTATATTTTCATATATATTTAAAAATCCGTGTCGGGTGGCATTTTGACCATCTTATCCCGGGATACCCTTTGCTTCCAAATGAATGAAATATTTTCTTTGTCATTTTTTTTAAGACATTTTCTAAAAGTCTACTGTTGTTTAAAAGTTGTTTTGTTTTCTTTAGAATTATTTTTAGCACGCCTTAGATAATTTGGTTTTCAGAATACAAGGTTTGAAAATGTTTGTACGCTTTCAGCGTTTTTTTTTTAAGAAAGTATTCTACATAGACTCCCTTATATTCTGTAAAAATCACTCTCAAATGATTTTTTTTCAGAAATATTCTCTTGTTTTTTTTACAGAATTAACTCCCAAATTATTATACATTTGCTTCCAAATGATTTCTTCAGAAATATTTTTTTTGTCAGTTTTTTAAACAGAATTAGACATTTTCGTTTAAGTATAGGCTTTGACTTCGTAATACATTTTGAATCATTAAGATAAAACAATTAACTTTGTTGGTATCGCTCTTCTTATTTCTATTTTTGTGGCCACAGTTTCTACAATTTTAGCTTTGTCATCATCAGTGCATACAGTAAATAATATCTCAATTTTACATTTATAAAAATTATTCTTTGTAATTCTTTAAAAAATATGAAATTTAAACTTCAAACATCATCATTAACTTAATCTTTTTATCATGGTGATGGTTGCGACCGTTACTACGTGGCAATTCATTATAGAAACTCTGAATAAAACACTTACTTTGTTTTTTACCACAATTTAATCTTTTTAATTGTTTATAAAACATAGATGTCAAATTTCTTATTAGCCAAGTACAAATACAACAACTGTTGTGACTAAAGTAAAAAAAAAAATCAAATTTCGAACCTCATCAGACTTTAACTTCGAATTTTTTCACCAGTTGGGTTTCGGTATGATAACACAAATTTTCGGAGAAATTTATTCTTCACGAATACATTGCGACACATTTTGGGGATATCGATGAGAATATGCGGATTTATGAGTCAATGCAGGGATTTCTGTGTTTCTCGAAAGAGCTCGCAAAAGTGGGTCAGCGTGAGTATTGTGCACCTACTTGACGTTATTAAAGTTTTCACTTTTTCTTTGGAATATGGAAGCTTGCGTAACCGCGAATCATATCGTAAAATAATTATGCCCACAATTTCATAATGTGTCGCAATTTTTCAGGATGCACAAATTGATGCTGGAAAATAGAAGAAAACATTTTGATAACGCAATGGATACCAATATCGGAAGAATGGCGCAAGTGCTCGATTTGCCGTGGGTGGTTAGTTTTTGGATGGATCCAAACATTTTGGGCGACAATAAATTACCCGTCGTTCACTCCTTAATTGTAATTTATCAAAAATTATGTTGTGATCTCTAATTCCGTTGCAAAATATCCACTTTTTGTAACCAAACAGTATTTTAAAAAATGCTTAAGTTCCATCGCTAAAATTATAATAAATATATAATTGAAACACATTAATAAACAAATTACTTGTTGCAGAAAGCATTAAATAAATTCAATAATTAATAAATCATTTAATCGAATTGTAGGCTTTGGCGCTTAATTCGATGAAAATAAATTGTAGGAATATGTACAATATAATTAATCATAATTCCCTTAAGCCCGTCTATAACAACACACGCAGTTTCGCAACTATTCTTTGTTTAAATTAATATCTTATTTACTTGTTGTATCAGTTAATCACTCATAATCATCGGTTATACATCACCTTTTGCGCATATGTTTACAATAAACAGAAGAGAGAAATAGGAAGGAACAAATTATACGAATGGTTGGCAATTTTACATTTTGATGTCATGTTCTAATAATATTAATAATAATAATACGTTTATTCTCCCAACAGACAGAAACATCAAATTACAGGGAAAGTTACATAAAATAAACAAAATATAAATACAAAAAAGTACTAAGTACTGATAATCATGAAAAGTAAGATTTTGCCAAAAACAGTTTAACAATAACTTTTATTGTAAAACAACCAAAGTTATTCAAAAATAAATTAATCACTAAACAAATGTATTGTTTGCGAATCGGCTAATTAGATTCAAGCCGTATTCAGGAATAAAACGCATCCGAAATGGAAGTGAAAGTGAATTCGAATTAGGCGTTAATTAATTCAATCAAAAATACGTCTAACGCGAATATCGTGTTTGTACTATAAAATGATTCACGGCGGACGGGAAAACCCCCATATTTGGGTTTTGAGGTTAAGAAATTTAAACAGAGGACACGGACGTGTTATCAGCTTTGTCACATTTATGAATGAAATACAAATCCACCCGCAAATGAGTAACGATCGTTATAGGATTGACCGGAATTGTACGTTATTTCTTGATAATTGTCTAAAACAGACCGCAAAATCCTGTTCCATTTTTAACAAAACATTTACTTTATCATGATTCTGAATAAATGCAAATGAATAACGTTCGTTTTACCGAGATATGATAGAGACATTGATGTAAGAAATTTTGATGGTAGAGCAAAAGAGTTTAGTTAAAAAGTGTAATGGAAAGAATACACACAAACACATTAAAATATATTGCTCTTGTTCAATCTGTAACTAAATAAATTAATTTTTCGCAGATTTATATAAAATGTAAGATTTTTCGGCCGTGAAATATCACTTTTGCGGACTAGGCTTTAAAAATGCTTATTTATGCCTAGGCTGTAAAAGTAATGAGCCAATCAGGTGATACTATGTCATATTATTTCGACAATCAGATGAGACGCCGCCCGGAAATTTGTTTGACATTACAATGTATTTTTCGCTTAATTGAGAGTTGCCTTCGAATTTCCCGTGCCAAAAAGGCCAAAAACAAGTTCTCCGAAGTTTTAATAATTCTGCGTGTGTTTTCCCCGACCTCCATGCGAGTCCCTAATTTATCCACGCACAAAAATCGAGTCGCGAAACGGTGGCGAAATTTGTTTGCCGTGACCGGCTCCTAGTGGCCCTGCAATTGACGTTTAAACGTCGTCGAACGGCGCACTTATTTCCTGCACAGTAAAACAAGAGACTTTCCTTCAGATGTTGCCTGTTATTAATTTCTCTTGAACAATCCGCGAAAAAAATATGTGTTTAACACGGCAATAAAGCAGATTTCCTCACTTGGCTGGAAACCGCTCGGCGGTGAAAGTCCAGCCCTGTCCGTAAATCTGACACTTTATTGCCTTGTCAAACAAATAACTATTAATCTATCTTTTTTGATTAACTTAATTTATCTGCAACAAATAAAGAGTTTTGTTAACCACTTTTTCGTTATATCGATTGTTCCTGGACATGGTTTTGTGGTGTTTAATTCTTCTTCAAAATCTTCTTTGCTCATTGGTGTATTGACTATAATGTATGCATTAAAAGTGGCCTGTTTAATTTCAACTGCTTGATGTGAGTCGAAAAGTATGACGGTATCTGTGGTGGTGGGGCTACTGTAGTTTTTGTATTTTAGTTCATCTTGATGGCAATTATATCTAAAAAGTTAAGCTTTCAGTTCAAAGTTTTTTTTTTGGCATCGGAAGCAAATCCACATGGCCAGCTCAAGAATTCCAAAATTTAACCGGCTGTCAAATGTACAAATAATGTACAAAAACAGTTCTCTAATAAGATTAATCGTGAACGGTACCAAAGATCGCAGAAATTCTAAGCAAATTTCAGTAAAAAAACTTAATGTTTCGATTTATCCAGCTGTAACATTAATATCTGTTATGACACGTGCTTCAAATTTAGACAGAATAATATCAATAATGTTTAAAAACAATCCACCAATTAAATTTAACAAACTTTTACCACAACAAAAACGACTGTTCTCGAAAGTAAAATTTTCTATACAAAAATAAAGTGTTTCGATTTAACCGAATCTCAAACACCCATCCGTTGTTGGAGGTGCTTCAAATTTAGACAGAATACTTTAAAAACAATTCTTTAATGAAATATAATACATGTTTAACAAAAACGACTACTCTCGAAAGTAAAATTTTCAATACAAAAAATAAAGTGTTTCGATTTAACCGAATCTCAAACTCCCATCCGTTGTTTAAGGTGCTTCAAATTTAGACAGAAACATTTAAAAATATGTCCTTTAAGAATTTTAATTGATTTCTACCATAAAAAAACGACAGCAATCGGAAGAAGAATTTTCAATACAAAAATACAGTGTTTCAATTTAACCGGCTGTCGAATGCACATCCGACGCGACGGGTGCTTCAAATTTTGACAGAATAATCCTAAATAATGTTTAGAAACAATCCTGCAGTAAGATTGATGCAAAGATTGCAGCGATTCCAAACAAAATGTTTAATATAAAAAAAAAATTTGATTTATCCGGCTGTCACATTTATATCTGTTACGACAGTTGTTTCAAATTTTGACAGCATAATCTTAATTAATGTTTAAAAATAATCCACCAATAAAATGTTAAAAAATTTTACCATAACAAAACCGATAATATTCGAAAGCGGAATTTTTTAATTCTAAAATGCAGTATTTAAATTTAACCGGCTGTCAAATTTAAATCCGGTGTAACAGGTGCTTCAAATTTTGACGGAGTAATCCTAGATAATGTGTAGAAACAATCCTCCAATAAGCTTAATCCTACCCGTAACAGTACAAAGATCGCAGCTATTCTCAGTAAAATTTTCATTATAATAACAAAATGTTTCGATTTATCCGGATGTCGCATTTATATCGGTTATGACAGGTGCTTCAAATTTTGACAGAACAATGACAGACAACGTTTAAAAATAATCCACCAATAAAATTTAACAAATTTTTACCATAACAAAAACGACAATGCTCGAAAGCAAAATTTTCAATAGAAAAATAGTGTTTCCATTTAACCGGTTGTCAAATATACATCCGGTATGACAGGTGCTTCAAATTTTGACAGAATAATCAAAGATCGCAGTTATTCTAAGCAAAATTTTCATTCCAAAAACCAATTCTTTCGATTTATCCGGATGTCGCATTTATATCTCTTATGACAGGTGCTTCAAATTTTAACAGAACAATCTCAGATAATGTTTAAATACAACGCACTAATAAAATGTAACAAATTTTTACGCTAACAAAAATGACAACGTTCAAAATCAGAATTTTCAATACAAAAATACAATATTTCAATTTAACCGATTGTTAAATTTACTTCCGGTGCGATAGGTGCTTCAAATTTTGACAAAATAATCATAAATAATGTATAAAAACAATTCTCTAATAAGATTGATCATCCCTTTAAAGGTACAAATATCACAACTATTCTAAGCAAAATTTTCATTACGAAAACATAATGTTTCGATTTATCAATCTGCCGCATTTATGCCGATTACGACAGTTACTTCAAATTTTGACAGAACAATCTCAGACAACGTTAAAAAACAATCCATCAATAAAATTTAACAAGTTTCTACCATAATAAAAACGACAACGCTCGAAAACAGAATTTTCAATACAAAAATGCAGTATTCCCATTTAACCGGCTGTCAAATTTGCATCCGGTATAACTGGTGCTTCAAATTTGTACAGAATAATCCTTAATAATGTATAAAAACAGTCCTTTAATAAAAGTGGTCCTATCTTTAAGGGTAGAAAGATTGCAGTTTTTTTAAGCAAAAATTTTCATTACAAAAACATAATGTTTGAATTTATCCATCTGCCGCATTTATGTCGGTTATGACAGGTGCTTCAAATTTTGAAAGAACAATCACAGACAACGTTTAAAAACAATGCATCAATAAAATTTATCAAGTTTTTACCATAACAAAAACGACAACTGTCGAAAGTAGAATTTTCAATACAAAAATTCAGTGTTGCAAATTAACCGGCTGTCAAATTTACATCCGGTATAACAGGTGCTTCAAATTTTGACAGAATAATCTTTAATAATGTATAAAAACAGTCCTCTAATAAAAGCGATCTTATCTTTAAGGGTGCAAAGATCGCAGTTATTTTAAGCAAAAATTTTCATTACAAAAACATAATGTTTCGATTTATCCATCTGCCGCATTTATGTCGGTTATGACAGGTGCTTCAAATTTTGGCAGAACAATATCAGACAACGTTTAAAAATAATCCACCCATCAAATTTAACAAATTTTTACCATAACAAAAACGACAACTTTCGAAAGTAGAATTTTCAAAACAAAAATAAAGTGTTTCAATTTAACCGGCTGTCAAATTTACATCCGGTATAACAGGTGCTTCAAATTTTTACAGAATAATCCTTAATAATGTATAAAAACAGTCCTCTAATAAAAGCCCTCCTATCTTTAAGGGTACAAAGATCGCAGTTATTTTAAGCAAAAATTTTCATTCCATAAACATAATGTTTCGATTTATCCATCTGTCGAATTTATGTCGGTTATGACAGGTGCTTCAAATGTTGACAGAACAATTACAGATAATGTTTAAAAATAATCCACCAATAAAATATAACAAATTTTTACCATAACAAAAACGACAACGGTCGAAGCAGAATTTTCAATACAAAAATTAATTGTTTCAATTTAACCGGCTGTCTAGTTTACATCCAGTATAACAGGTGCTTCAAATTTTGACAGAACTATCTTTAATAATGTATAAAAACAGTCCTCTAATAAAAGTGATCCTATCCTTAAGAGTACAAAGATCGCAGTTATTGTAATCAAACAGGTGCTTCAAATTTTGACAGAACAATCTGGGACAACGTGTAAAAACAATCCACCAATAAAATTTAACAAATTTTTACCATAACAAAAACAACGCTCGAAATCAAAATTTTCAATACAAAAATTCATTGTTTCAATTTAACTGGCTGTCAAAATTACATCCGGTATAACAGATGCTTCAAATTTTGACAGAATAATCTTTAATAATGTATAAAAACATTCCTCTAATAAAAGCGTTACTATCTTTAAGGGTGCAAAGATCGTCGTTATTTTAAGCAAAAATTTTCATTACAAACACATAATGTTTCGATTTATCCATCTGCCGCACTTATGTCAGTTACGGCAGGTACTTCAAATTTTGACAGAACAATCACAGACAACGTTTAAAAACAATCCACCAATAAAATTTAACAAATATTTACCATAACAAAAACGACAACGCTCGAAAGTAGAATTTTCAATACAAAAATTCAGTGTTTCAATTTAATCGGCTGTCAAATTTGCATCAAGTGCAACAGGTGTTACAAATAATCCTAAATAACGTATAAAAACAATCCTGATCCTATTTTAACGGTACGAAGTTCGCAGCTATTCGTAGCAAAATTTTCAGTACAAAAACCCAACGTTTCGATTTTTCCGCTTGTTGCATTTTTCTTGGTTATAACAGGTGTTTCAAATTTTGACAGAATAATCTGAGGCAATGTTTAAAAACATTTCACTTACAAAATGTAACAATTTTTCACCACGCTCGTAACCAGAATTTTCAATGCAAAAATAAAGTGTTTCGTTTTTTAACCGACTACCAAACTTACATCCTCTGTAACAGGTGCTCCAAATTTTGACAGAATAATGTAAACATGTGTTAAAATTGATTTCTACCACAAAAAAACGACTGCACTTGATAACCTTACTGTTTTTAATATTTAAATTATTTGTTGTATCGACCAGGAAACTGGTTGCAATAAATAATTGGTTGATTGTTTTGTAGTATTTTTAAGTTAATGTTGTAGATTACGAAAAGTAACACTTTCATTATTATTAAGTAACGTTCTTGTAAAATTAATGTAAAACTGCCATAGCTCTTTTATTTTCCTTTTTTTGACTTAGACTTTCGCCATTCAGTCACGATACATTTCCATGGCTCTAAAAAAAATTGATTTTGAATTTTTGGAAATTGCACATCCACCGAATGCGTTGTTCAATCTTGATAATTTAACATCCCAATATAAACATTTTGGTGTACTTTCAAAAATGCGTTTATAAATTTACTTGTGTAATAAAATAAAATGCTAGAGTGAAGAGTTCAAGTTCAATTCTATCAGAATCGCGTGATGTTATGATATTGCACAGTAGCCGAACGCTTTGATTTTGATCATTTAGACAACATTTTTTATAAGAGTATAAATATTAAAAAAAAAAATATGCAATCAGATATGAATTAGATTTTGTTTTCTTGTTGTTACGTCAAAAACTATGTACTACAGCGCTAAAACTCTTCACATCCAAATTTAAAATACTTGAGATATTTCCGTTAGAATGCAGCGGTTCTAGGCGAAACCAACAACAGCAATTAAGGCGGTAATCGTGCAGCCAGCCTGATTTTCATCGTAATCAGAATTTCATTGGCTCATATCTCGAACATTATGGCATATCATTTCTTCAAGAGTAAATGAGGTCAATTGTCACGACAATAATGTAAGTATATTTTTCCCAAGAATAATATTTTGATTAGCTAAAATGGGCGTAAATGACGAAAATATAAAATTTTTAATGGTTTGTAAAAAAATCAAAAAATAATCGAGTAAACAATACAGTTTGAACAATACCTCAAAAGATTTCCTCGTTCTATTGAAATTTACGTGTCGTGAAAATTTTTGATGATTTTTGACCTCTAGGGTCCTTTAACACGTTCTCTGCCACTACAATTGGGATTGCACATACGTAAATATAAAGTTGGACACACTAGCGCGTCGGTGGCAGCGAACGTGTTAAAAAATATAACGCTAGTATTATAAATAAGAGTTTACAATTAACTTTTGCATTGGTCATGTCACATAGCTGGGTATGGGATACCATTCCGTACCCCTACACGAGCTGTTTGTAAAGACTCTGCCCGAGAGTATAAATTTCAAGCCCGGTCCTGTAAATAGAAGAAGTAATCACTGCCTGGTCCTGGTTTAAAAATGCAAATTTCGCGACGGTTTGGCTCTAACCGGTCCGGAGGTTGTAAACTCAGTGCCCGGTCCATGCAGTGCTCTCATTCTGGTTGAGTAGATTTATATAATCGTCCACAATTCATGGGATGGTATTATGCTGTAACCATGTAACCCCCAACATGTTTAAACCGAGAAAAAACAAGTTAAAGTCCCGTTACTGCAAATCGGGGATGATGTGGGTTACCAAATTTGTCACCAGATGGTGACAGAATGTAGAGGTACTATACACGATTTTTGCCGAATATTCGGTACCACCATGGTTAACATGAGTTATATAATTACTGCATAGCACCATCCAATTATATATCTTAGAAAAATAGTAACTTTTGAAGCTATATGGATTTATAAAACCGTCTACAACTAATTTTTTGTGTAGAAAATAATTAATTTATCAAATACAAGAAAACGAAATGTAGCCTGAATATATGAATATTCAACCTGTTCGTTACTCTGCAAGCAAAAAATCAAGTCTTACTAAGACTATAAACAAATAACTTATTGAAACAACTACTTCCCTGGCTAGTGCCACGCCGGATATTGAATGATACAAAAGAAATTTGCATGTTATTACTAGTACTACTAGATAATAACATTGGTTTTAAGATCGTTTATTTCTACATACAAGACTAACTTAGAAAATTATTCTGAAATGAAATGTGAAACTTTAAACTGTAAATGTTATTATTAAAATGAAAAAACCAGAAAACATTTTGACAAGGACACACAGTGCTAAACTTATCTAGTGTTACTAGATGAATCAAATTTAATAATAACTAAAAATAATACTGAATTAAAAAATATATGAAAATTAAATAATTGGCCATCTGCAGACGCGTTTCGAGATTTATCTCTCATCAGTGCAGCTTCGCATTTAAATTTAATTAATTTATCATTTTGAATGCTATAAATGTTTTATTTTAAATATAAATTTGACCGAGAAACAATGACTCACAGCAGTGATAAAACGAACAAACGATATTAAAAACTTTACACTTCATAGGAACAATTGTCGTCAATGCTGACCACACTACATTTCGGTTTATCCATCACCTAAACAGAACCTACTGTTAAAATTAAAATTCCGCGCCTGTAATCGTTTATACATGCGTGCAAAGTTGCACGTACACAAAATCTTAGTTTAGTTTAATTACATTTGCATTTCTAATAAGCCGAAGTGTCTAGAGCAGACGAATTTGATGCGCGTCCCTCGATTTTATTCAAATCGCCACAAACAATTGCCCACTAACGGTACATGAGAAATCCATTCCCAATTACTTAGCGTACAGCATGTCTAAATGTATTACTTGTTGAAATAAGGTTTGGATGAAGTATTGTTCGCCTCTTATTTACACTCGTAGACAGTGGCGGCTCGTGGAACATGTTGATGGTGGAGCCACTTATACAATATCCTCCCCCCTCCTTTTTTTGAAGAAAAAAAGAACGACTTATCTTCCTAGACCAAAGTAACTGGCGAAAAAGTGTTTTAAGAATTAATTCAAAATTCTTGCTGAGCTTGAAGCTACATTGGCTCTATATAAGCCCCTGCTTTCGACAGCGAAATATACTACTTTTGACAGCTGAAAAATACAATTTTTGACAATTCAAAAATGTCGATCAAAACTATTTTTATTAGGTGAAAAATACTGTTTTTGGCAGCTGAAACATAGCATATTTGGTAGCTGAAGAATACCATTTTCTACAACTGTAAAATACAATTTGAGACAGCCGAAAAATACTATTTTCAACAGCTGGGGATTACCATTGTTGACAGCCGAAAAATATACTGAAACATACCGTTATTAGCAGCTGAAAAATACAATTTTTGACAACAACAAAAAAAACAAAATATACAGATTTTGACAGCTGAAAATGCCATTTTTGACAGTTAAAAAATAAAATACTGCTTTTGATATCTGAAAAATACGATTTATATAGGTGGGAAATACCATTTTTGGCAGCTGAAAAATATAATTTTTGATAGCTAAAAAATTACATTTTTGACAGCTGAATAATACAATTCTTAATAGCTGAAAAATACACCATTCTTGATAACTGCAACATACTATAATTGACAACTGTATTATACCATTATTGTTAGCTAAAAAATACAATTTTTGAAAACAAAAAATACAAAAACTACAATTTTTGAAAGCTGGAAAATGCCATTTTTGACAATTAAAAAAATGTCGAAAATGCTGCTTTTGATAGCTGGAAAATACCATTTTTATAGGTGGGAAATACCATTGTTGACAGCTAAAAAATATAATTTTTGACAGCTGAAAAATATAATTTTTGAAAGCTGAAAAATATCATTTTTGACAGCTGAAAAATACCGTTTTTAACAGCTGAAACGTATTATTCTTGAAAACTGCAACAAACCATTGTTGACAACAGTAACATACCATTATTGTCAGCGGAAAAATGCCATTTTGGCAATAAAAAATAACCAAAAATGCTGCCTTTGATAGCTGAAAAATACCATTTTTGTAGGTGAGAAATGCCTTTTTTGACAGCTAAAAAATAATCATTTTCGACAGTTGAATAATACATTTCTTAACAGCTGAAAAATACCATTGTTGACAACTGCAACAAACCATTATTGACAACTGTAACATACCATTATTGCCTGGAAAAAATACAATTTTTGACAGTTGAAAAATGGCATTGTTGACAATTAAAAAATGTCGAAAAAGCTGTTTTTGACAGCTGAAAAAATACAGTTTAATAGGTGAGAAATACCTTTTTTGACATAAAAAAAACATTTTTGACAACTGAAAAATACCATTTTTGACATTTGAATAATTTCACTTTTTAACAGCTGAAAAATACCATTTTTAACAGCGTAAAAATACCATTTTGACACTTAAATAATACACTTCTTAACAGCTGAAATCTACCATTTTCAACAGGTAAAAAATACCATTGTTGACAACTGCAACATACCATTATTGCCTGCTAAAAAATACAATTTTTGAATACAAAAAGTCAATTTTTAACAACCGAAAATGACATTGTTGGCAATTTAAAAAAAATGTCGAAAAATGTTGTTTTTCACAGCTGAAAAAATACATTTTAATCGGTTTTTTGACATAAAAAAAACATTTTTGACAACTGAAGAATATCATTTTTGACATTTGAATAATACACTTTTTAACAGCTGAAAATACCATTTTTAACAGCGTAAAAATACCATTTTTGACACTCAAATAATACACTTCTTAACAGCTGAAATCTACCATTTTCAACAGCTGAAAAATACCATTATTGACAACTGTAACATACCATTATTGCCTGCTAAAAAAATACAATTTTTGAATACAAAAAGTCAATTTTTGACAGCCGAAAATACCATTTTTGACAATTTGTCGAAAAATGCTGTTTTTGACAGCTGAAAAAATACATTTTAATAGGTTTTTTGACTTAAAAAAAACATTTTTGACAACTGAAAAATATCATTTTTGACATTTGAATAAAACACTTTCTAACAGCTGAAAAATGCCATTTTTAACTGCTGAAAAATACCACTCTTGACAATTGCAACAAAACATTATTGATGACTGTAACAAACCATTATTGTTAGCTAAAACAATAAAAAGTACTATTTTTGAAAGCTGAAAAATGCCATTTTTGACAAATAAAAAATGTCAAAAATACTTTTTTTGATAGCTGAAAAATACCATTTTAATGGGTGAGAAATACCTTTTTCGACAGCTGAAAAATAACTTTTTGACAACTGAAAAATATAATTTTCGACAGCTGAATAATACATTTCTTAACAGCTGAAACATACCATTCTTGAAAACTGCAACAGACCATTGTTGACAATTGCAACACACCATTTATTGTCAGCTAAAAAATACAATTTTAGACTAGAAAAGAAAGAAGGAACGATTTATCTTCCTAGACCAAAGTAACCGGAGAAAAAGTGTTTTAAAATTTAACTTAAAATTCCTGATGAGCTTGAAACTACTACAAGTAGTGCCATGGCTCCTTGGCTCTATATAACGAGCCGCCCCTGCTCGTAGATATTGGTGTGACAGAAATTCGCATTTGCGAAGGAAGAGATTTCGTCGCAGTATCAAAAAATAAAAATTTGTTGACTAAGGGGCCCCCCGCACACGGACAATTTTTCAACGACTAAACTATTTAGTTGTGTTGGACCAAGTTGGATACATGTTACGATACTCCACCAACTAAACTATTTAGTCGAGGAGAAATTCTGTGGCGTGCGCACACAGTACGACGCCGACACAATTCAATTTATGCGGAGCATGTAGACAGTTTAGTAGAGTATTAATTATTATTATTAATTTATGTAATAAAAATCTTGCCTAAATATTATTAAACATGCTCAAATAAGCTAAAATATGATTACATATGCTCGATGTAACTAAAATATGCACGAGAGTGCTTAGATATGCAAAATATGAAAAATTTAATCATCACGATTTAATTGCATTTTACTAGATGCGGATAGATCCACTGGGATATTGTAAGCATATCAATATTTAAGAATATGCATCTATATATCTTATCGCGGGCTTTTTACGATCGATGACCAACTAAACTATCGATCGTGTGCGCACTCCCATTGGTACTGTGGAACTATGCCAGTTGTACGATAGTAGAACGATTATTTAAACTTAAGGGCTCACCAACTGCTTTTGACTAAAAAATCGGGCTGGACGATAGTTGGTGTGTGTGCGCACTTGCATTTACGGTAATGCCATTATAGACCTCGACTAAACTATCGTTCAACTAATAATTGGCCGTGTGCGGGCCCGCTAAAATTATATTGACTTTTTTAGCTGCTAGGTTGATTATTAAAAATAACTTTTAATATAATTAATCGCAAATTTTGTGTTTGACACTCGTAGGCGCAAGGACTCAATTTAACCTTTACAGGACAATATAACAAAGCTTGTACATGTAATTTAGCTGCTATTTTTTAAGGAAATGTAGAATTCCTTCGTTGATAAAATTCCATTTAAACATACTATATCAGTCATATTGTTTATTTATTTCTTAGTTTGTACGCACTGCCTAGATTGTTAGAGATGTCAATAACATATGAAAGGTCAGTAATTGATATTCTAGACTTTGTTTTTACCGTCTGGGAGCAGTCAATGCGTCAATGACAAAAATTATAGTTTAATTGTAATTCTTTGTCAGTGTCCGTTGGAGCTATGATGGATTAACTATGCTGGGTGAGTCATTCAACGAAAATTTAGAAAAATGTTAATGCTCCGCTTGGGTGAACACATAATCTGCATCCATTGAAGTATGCACTCGATGCACGCCAATCGGTTTCTAATAAATTATGTCAATTTTTATTTCGGATATTAATAACAATAAATTTGGGTCATTTCGATATAAAACACCATTTATTATGCGCTTTCAGGTAGTTCAGATATTAAATTATGTTTTTTTTTTAACTATTTTAAGAAAATAACTGCATCCTACTAATTTAATTAGTTCTGTAAATAGTGGGAATTAAAAGTCGATATGTGCACGTGCGCTTCTATGAATCATAAATTGTTTTCACATGCATAACTGGGTTAAACAATTGTAATAAAGTAATAACTATTGTACGCCTGTAAGAAAATGTAATAAAATAATAGTGCACTTCCAGTTTGTGGCATTTGCAGCAACACGTTTGGCCCCTCTCGTGTCAAGCTCACCCCAATTTGGTGGTAGGTTCCTCCGCCATTGATTAGTAATCCGATCATTGGCATATAAGGGGCATTATTACTTTCACAAATTACTACATTAAACACTTCATTGATTTAATGAATATAACGTTGTCTTCCACCGTCCGATTGACACGTTGGAAACATGAGCAGTATCGTAAGATAGAAGCAGAGTGATACTCGAACCTCATTAAATACTTACGGTTTATTTGCAAGAAGATTTAGCTTTGATAAATGTCCCTATTAGAAGAGGTGTACGACAAGAGTAGATAATCTCAAAAGGTGTTCAATACAGCATTAGAGAGTGTCTTTAAAAACTTGTCATGGGAACAAAAAGGAGTTAGAATAGAAAGAATCTGAGTCACCTTCGTTTCTTGGTGATAGAGTAGTCGAGGATCAGTTGGAGGAAATGACTCTCGAGTTACATGAAGTCGTGGGTTTGGAGATTCTTCTTGCAAGGACTAAACCACCATTGCTGTGGCGCTTAACCATTACACCCGCGAAGTGTAACGACCCTCATTGAATTCACACCGACAGCTTCCAATATCTTCAGCGCTCTGATCTTTGATTGAACGTGCTCGAAAACCAAACAATTATTGACCAAATACAGCACCTTTTTACTTTCTCCGTTACGAAGTACGAGAAAGTATTGTGATCGTGATTTTTTCTTCAAAAATTTTTTTTACGGAAATATCCGTTTTGTGGTCCCTAGATGCCATTTCAACAATTTCTGGAAAAAAAATATTTGTGTCTGTGTGTGTGTGTGTGTGTGTCTGTGCGCGCTGTATCTCAAAAACTAATAGAGTAATTGAAATGAAACTTTGAACATAAGTTTTATTTGATAATCCAAAGAACTGAAAAGCTTTTGGTAAAATTTCGTACACCGGAAGTGGGTGTTTACCTTAACTGTTTTTTGTTTTTTGCCAATATTTTCTTAAATATGAAAAATATCACAAAAACATTTAAACAAATATTGAAGACAATAAAGAAATTCAATTATTTCGTTTGAAAACATTTTTTATAAAATCAGTGTTATTCGAGAAAAAAATTTATTTATTTTTTTTCATTTTTGGTATACAATTATGAAATGCTAATAGTTACAGCAAATTTATGTTAATAAAAATTGAAGAGAATGCCAAAATGAACAATTTATGAAGAATAAGTTTTTTTCGAAATCTCTTTAGTTTTTGAGTAAACTGAGTTTTTTAATTTACAGTACATTTTTCCATCTTTCATAATTTTGACGTTTTAAACGTCAGTTTTATTCGAGTCTACGAAACGTTCGATGCACATTTAAAATATGATTTAAATTGAAAATAAATCATGGAAGCGTAAATATAAATGATACCATCAAGCCGGAGAAAGTAACATGATGGCCACATCACCATTTTTTTTATTATGAGTAGCGTTCCAGCGTACCCCGTGCCGTAACGTGCATCCTACTAGGTCGTTTCAAAAATAGCCCCCGTGACACTAAAAGCTGCCCTAAGCTTCCGCCAAGTCATAGGACACATCTTTATCGAAGAAGCTAAAAACCAAATTGCGGATACGCGCGAAGTCCATACTGACGTACTGATGCAATCAAGTTATTCCGATGGCTGCAATGGTCTCTGCTGAACGAGCACTTTACACAAGCGTGAGTTGTGACTTGAAATCGAACGAAGTAAGGGCCACTGCTAGAGGTAACTTTGCAAAGAGGTCGAAAGTGATGCCCGAAAGCTACAGTTCCAGAGTTGGGAATACGACAGCCGGGACCCAACGCCATAGTACCTGGAGCCATGACCAGGGCTGTTTAGATCCTCTTTCCCCTCGGGCAGGCGTTTAGAGCCTGGAAAATCAGAGACATTCTTGAAGACAATCCTGTATAGATGGAGCTCCAGGTGATCGAGGTGAAGTGGTAACTTCCAAACAAAAAGGCACCAGACCTTGTTGGAAATCCGAACGAAGCACTGGATGGTAATGCCACTGCCGATCTGGCGGGGGTTATGAACTAATGCATTGAAGAAGAAGCCTGTTTATATAGCCAACGCACCGCCATTTGTACTCTCATTAACCTAAACTATAAAACTAGGTTTGTGTAATGAGATTTTTTCGTCAATTAATTGGTGACATTAAAAGTTGCATAACCACCAAGAAACTTTATCACAATCAAACCAGTTAACCATAATCCACGGCAATTACAAATGTAGTACTTCACGAAAAAATAAATTAAAAGTGACATTGCCATGTTTAGATTATCAATTTACATCCGTAAAAACCTCATATTCAACTGTTTGGATTATAACATAGGACTAATCCACCACCCTTCATACCACCCTAAACCACAAAACTATATTTGTGTAATGAGATTTATTCATAAATTAATTGGTGATATTGGAAGTTTCATAACCAATAAGAAACAGGATTTAAAGTATAGGTTATAGTTAAACAAAAAGGTGGTGGCGATGGTGGACCCAACCAGGGGCGGCTCGCGATATAGAGCCAAGGAGCCATGGCACTACCTGTAGTTTCAAGCTCAGCAAGAATGTTGAATTAATTCTTAAAACACTTTTTCGCTAGTTACTTTGGTCTAGGAAGATTAATCGTCCTTTCTTTCTTCAAAAGGGGGTTGGGGGTATATTGTATAGGTGGCTCTACCACCAACATGTTCCACAAGGCGCCACTGAAATTAAGTACAGTTTTTTTGAAATCCACGAGTTGTGAATTTTTGAAAATTTTAATTTTCGAATTGGGTAATACTCGTGCAAAAAAATAAAAGAAAATATAAAACGTGTCGACGAATTTCTACAAAAATTAATTTTATTTGCAAATCATCGTTTTATCAAACTAAATAGAGTTTTTGAAAATTCACCAATTATTTCGCCAATTGTGAATTTTTGAAAATTTCAGATCTCGAATTGTGTAATACTCGAGTTAAAAATATATATAAAACGTCTCCACTAAATTCTACAAAAATAAAATTAGATTTGCAAACCATCGTTTTATTAAACTAAATAGAGTTTTTGAAAATCCACCAATTATTTCGTGAGTATTGAATTTTTGAAAATTTTGATTTTCGAATTGGGTAATATTCGAGCAAAAAAATAAACAAAAAAATATATAAAACGTGTTGACGAATTTCTACAAAAATTAAATTAGATTTGCAAATCATCATTTAATCAAACTAAATGGAGTTTTTGAAAATTTACCAATTATTTCGCGAATTGTGAATTTTTGAAAATTTTAGATCTCGATCTCTGTAATGCTCGAGTTAAAAATTGAAAAGAAAAATATCAAACGTGTCTATTAAATTCTACAAAAATTAAATTAAATTTGTAAATCACCGTTTTATCAAACTAAATAGAGTTTTTAAAAATCCATCAATTATTTCGCGAGTTGTGAATTTTTAAAAATTTTAATTTTCGAATTGTGTAATACTCGAGTTGTGAATTTTTGAAAATTTTAGTTTTCGAATTGGGTAATACTCGAGCAAAAAAATATATAAAACGTGTCGATGAATTTCTACAAAAATTAGATTAGATTTGCAAATCACCAATTATTTCGCGAATTGTGAATTTTTGAAAATTTCAGATCTTGAATTGTGTAATACTTTAGTCAGAGGCCTGCATGGGCCCGGAAAGCCCGGCCCGGGCCGTATTTTTCAAACTCCGGACCGGGCCGGGCCGGGTTTTAAATTTTCACTGTCGGTTCGAAAACCCGCTTCTGCAGGGCTCTGATTCGAGTTAAAAATTTAAAAAAATATATAAAACGTCTCTACTAAATTCTACAAAAATTAAATTAAACTTGCAAATCACCGTTATATCAAACTAAATAGAGTTTTTGAAAATCCACCAATTATTTCGCGAGTTGTGAATTTTTAAAAATTTTAGTTTTACAATTGTGTAATGCTCGAGTAAAAATTTAAAAAAATATAAAACGTGTCGACTAAATTCTACAAAAATTAAATTAGATTTACAAATCATGGTTTTATCAGATGAAATGGAGTTCTTGAAAATCCACCGATTATTTCGCGAGTTGTGAATTTTTGAAAATTTCAGATCTCGAATTGTGTAATACTCGAGTGAAAAAATAAAAGAAAATATGAAACGTATCGACTAAATTCGACAAAGAATAAATTAAATTTGCAAATCATCGTTTTATCAAAATAAGTGCAGTTTTTGAAAATTCACCCATTATTTCGGGAGTTGTGAATTTTTAAAAATTTTAGTTTTTCAATTGTGTAATGCTCGAGTAAAAAAATTTAAAAAAATATAAAACGTATCGACTAAATTCTACAAAAATTAAATTAGATTTACAAATCATGGTTTTATCAGATGAAATGGAGTTTTTGAAAATCCACCGATTATTTCGCGAGTTGTGAATTTTTGAAAATTTTAATTTTCGAATTGTGTAATACTCGACTGAAAAAATAAAAGAAAATATGAAACGTATCGACTAAATTCTACAAAGAATAAATTAAATTTGCAAATCATCGTTTTATCAAAATAAGTGCAGTTTTTGAAAATTCACCGAATATTTCGCGAGTTGTGAATTTTTAAAAATTTTAGTTTTACAATTGTGTAATGCTCGAGTAAAAAAAATTAAAAAAATATAAAACGTGTCGACTAAATTCTACAAAAATTAAATTAGGTTTAAAAATCATGGTTTTATCAGATGAAATGGAGTTTTTGAAAATCCACCAATTATTTCGCGAGTTGTGAATTTTTGAAAATTTTAATTTTCGAATTGTGCAATACTCGAGTGAAAAAATAAAAGAAAATATGAAACGTAAAGACTAAATTCTACAAAGAATAAATTAAATTTGCAAATCATCGTTTTAACAAAATAAGTGCAGTTTTTGAAAATTCACCGAATATTTCGCGAGTTGTGAATTTTTAAAAATTTTAGTTTTACAATTGTGTAATGCTCCAGTAAAAAAAATAAAAAAAATATAAAACGTGTCAACTAAATTCTACAAAAATTAAATTAGATTTACAAGTCATGGTTTTATCAGATGAAATAGAATTTTTGAAAATCCACCAATTATTTCGCGAGTTGTGAATTTTTGAAAATTTTAATTTTTGAATTGTGTAATACTCGAGTGAAAAAATAAAAGAAAATATGAAACGTATCGACTAAATTCTACAAAGAATAAATTAAATTTGCAAATCATCGTTTTATCAAAATAAGTGCAGTTTTTGAAAATTCACCGAATATTTCGCGAGTTGTGAATTTTTAAAAATTTTAGTTTTACAATTGTGTAATGCTCGAGTAAAAAAAATTAAAAAATATAAAACGTGTCAACTAAATTCTGCAAAAATTAAATTAGATTTACAAATCATGGTTTTATCAGATGAAATAGAATTTTTGAAAATCCACCAATTATTTCGCAAGTTGTGAATTTTTAAAAATTTTAATTTTCGAATTGCGTAATACTCGTGTGAAAAAATAAAAGAAAATATGAAACGTATCGACTAAATTCTACAAAGAATAAATTAGATTTGTAAGTCATCGTTTTATCAAACTAAATAGAGTTTTTGAAAATCCACCAATTATTTCGCGAGTTGTGAATTTTTAAAAATTTTAGTTTATAATTGTGTAATGCTCGAGTAAAAAAATTTAAAAAAATATAAAACGTGTTGACTAAATTCTACAAAAATTAAATTAGATTTACAAATCATGGTTTTATCAGATGAAATGGAGTTTTTGAAAATCCACCGATTATTTTGCGAGTTGTGAATTTTTGAAAATTTTAATTTTCGAATTGTGTGAAAAAAATAAAAGAAAATATGAAACGTAAAGACTAAATTCTACAAAGAATAAATTAGATTTGCAAATCATCGTTTTTATCAAAATAAGTGCAGTTTTTGAAATTCCACAGATTATTTCACGAGTTGTGAATTTTTTAATATTTTAGATCTAGAATTGTGTAATACTCGAGCTAAAAATTAAAAAATATATATAAAACGTGTCTACTAAATTCTACAAAAATTAAATTAAATTTACAAATCATCGTTTTATCAAATTAAGCAGGGGCGGTTCGTTATATAAAGTCAGAGAGCCATGCCACTACCTGTAGTTTTAAGCTGAGGAATTTTTAATAATACAAAAATGGCAATTTTCTTTTTGAATATCAAAAAATTCTGTTTTTGATTGTAAAAATCCACAATTTTTGGCAGCTGCTAATTTCTTTATTTACCGTTGGATCGTGCCGTTTATGGTGTCAGAAATGCAGAACTTTTGATAATTCGAAATTGTCATTTTATTTTTTTAATATCAAAAAATGCCGTTTTTGATAGTAAAAATCCACAATTTTTGACATCTGCAAATTGTATTTATGTGCCGTTTGCGGTGGCAAAAATGCAGAATTTTTGGCAATTCGAAATTGTCATTTTTTACGGTTATTTATTCGAAATTTCTGTATGAAAGTTTTGCCCCCCGCCCACCTGGAAAAATTTCTGCGGACGCCCATGCGTACAGTCACATCACAAAGGCTTCAATTTTGTTTATTTATGCTGTTTTCAAGTCCAACCTTTCCTTACTGTAGAAGAGTATTGACTATACAGGGTGCCCGGATTTCGTAGGGACAACATGGTCAACTTCTGCATTTGAAGAGATAGAGAGATGATCAAATTAGCAAAAAGGTGCAAGTGTGAGAGCTCATTAAGAATCCACCCCCAAATCTCACTTGTCATGGCCCACTTGTTCAAAATAAAAATAAAAACAAAATCTCCCTATTTCTATCTATCCAAGATACCGAGATGCAGCTTGAACCAATTTGCATGGCAATTTTAACACTTTCATTGGCACTTCATAAAACCAATTTTATTTGTGCAAATTTTTAGTAATCTAACAAAAGTTGTCCTGCGAAATCCGAGCACACTGTATATCGTGTGAGCCACAAAATTTTGTTTCAGAGTTGGCTGTGAGATAAATGAGGTATGTCGCATATTATTACGTCCTGAGACTGAGACTAGATTCGTACAATTGAATTAGACATAAAAAATTGAATTAATCTCAGACATGACTGCTATGTTTCTCTCTTTCAGGCATGGCCAACTCAACAACAAAATTCTGTGGCTCATACCTTATAACATTTGCTAAGGTTGATATCGAAGTCAGTGCTGGTAAAGACTTTTTTATGTTTCTAGGAAAGAATATGCAATTAAATGTGTAAGAGAAACTTCAGAAGTGATTATACCAGTGAAATAGTGAAATTTAGGAAGACTAGAAAAAAAAATAACAATGAAATCGAGGAAACAAATTGTAACAGTAGATATTGCAGTGAACAAATTGAACATACTGTAGGTATTGTCGTATGAATGAACACTCTCTCACAATAATTCATCTTTCGTTTGTATAAGTTATTACACGTTTAATCTCGAAACGTTTAAATCCATATAAATTACAGATATATTATGTGGGTGCTCACATTTAACTCCCATATACAAAACGATTAAATCTTAAGTTTAAAAAGCGATTGGTAAATACCCTGGAACCCACATATATGCGCGAATATGTTATTTTATGTAAATAATTCTTATGCATTCACAAACGTAAATTTAATGCAATGCATGCATTCGTGTCATTGCCTTTACGTTACAAGAAAAAAGCTTTTCAATTTCAGTTGATTGCTGTGCTTTGATATAATATATTCATTATGATGAATTATTAATAAAATTACCACCAATTGGACTATTTGAATAAAGTGAGAATATTCAGCAAAATTGCTGGACATATGGTCGTTTAATTTCTAGAAAATTATAATTCATTCATTTGGTAAAAAATGGAATTTAATATATTAACCCTTTGCACTCGAGTTACAGATACTTTAAAATTAGGTTAGGTTAGGTAGGGTTGGGCAAGGTTAGGTTAGGTGAGGTTAGGATGCATCACACCTACCGGGCGCCGCTCGAGTGCAAAGGGTTAAAGTATACGTCGATATTAACCCTTTCAGCCCTGGATTTTTAAATTTGATTAATTATCATTGATGGGGAGCTTCTTAAGACCTTAAATACCAAATTTGAACTGATTTGATTAATTAGTATAGGAATTAATTAGTGAGGCTTTGTTGAAGTGACATCTAGTGATAAACAGCAAAAATATGGATTGCCATAGTAAGTAGAGACATGTAAATGTTGCGGTGGCAATTGCCACCACCAGGGCCGAAAGGGTTAAGGTCTCAGTTTTAACAAGGGCGTTTCCAGCCAACTAGTATAGGGGGGTAATTAAAAAAAAGATAAATAAACTGGTGCTTCCGCTCTCATATACCACACCTGTTCCGTGAAATCTCCCTATCCTTTTCCAACGTTTTAAAGCGTTGAAAAAATTTACCGGTTATATTATTTGTTTGGAATATGGAAAAATTCTTGGGGGGGGGGGGTGTAATTACCCGATTATCCCCCCTTTGACATCGCCACTGCAAAATATACCAAAAATTTAAAAAAAAATAAAAATAGTGGACCAAGGAAACAAACATTTGAATAGACAAATAAAAATAAATAAAGAAGAATTTAGGGCAAAATATTAACAAAAAATCTACAATGTTGGTCAAAAAGTCGAAAATTTAGACAAAACATGGAAAATTCGGACCTAAACATAATAAATGCAGACTAAACGAAAAACCAAAAATGGGAGCCAAAAATACCGAAAAATTTTAACAATAAAATCGAAAAGAAAAATTTAGGTCAAAAGATTTAAAAAAATAATAAACATTTATAATGTTGGCCAGAAAGTCGAAAATTTAGACAGTATATCGAAAACTCGGGCCTGAAGATAATAATTGCAGACTAAAAATTTGAAAATTTCAACAAACAAAACTCGAAAATACCAAAAAAAATAAAAAGAAAACTCGCATATAAATCAATCATTCAGGTTATAGATATTTTAACCAAAATAAACTCAAAATTTTGGAACTAGAACTAAAAAATCGGCCAGAAAAAACAAAAATGCGGACAAAAAAATCAAAAGTTTTAACAATTAAATCGAAAATTTATGTCACAATAAAGAATATTTAGGTCAACAGGTCAAAACTTTGGACCAAAAATAATTGAAAACACAGGTCAAAAATCTAAAAATTTGTGCCAAAAAGTCTAAAATTTAAAAAATTCAATCGCAAAAGGTCTAAATAAGGGATATTTAGGCTAAAAGTTAAAATATTTTGACCAAAAATATCGAATATACAGGTCAAAAATTTAAAAACCAAAAATTTAGGAGAAATAAAAAATGCGGACCAAATAGTCGAACATTTTAACAATGAAATCGAAAATTTAGGTAAAAATAAAGAATATTTAGACCAAATGATCAAAAATTTAGCCAAAAAACAAATCGGGAATACCGGCTTAATAATAAAAAATGCAGAATATTCTAAGAAAAGGGTTTTAATTAGTCTCAAAAATCACTCTATTGTTCAAAATCATTTTCCAATTTTTTTTTTTTAATAGGAAAATACTTTCTTTAATTTTCGCTTTAATTAGCTTTAAAAGTTGAGACAAGGCACTTTTCTACTAAATGAAATCAGTGGCGGCTCGTGGAACATGTTGATGGTAGAGCTACTTATACAATATCCGTCCTCCTTTTTTGAAGAAACAAAGAACCATTTATCTTGCTAGAAAAATCGAATATTTTGGCCAAAAAATCAAAAATTTGGAACAGAACAGCCGAAGATCTAAATTATCGGCCAAATAAATCAAAAACCTGGTTTAAAAATAAAAATGCACACCAAAAAATTGAAAATACAAGCAAAAGAAAAATAATTTGTAATTTTTAGCCCCAAAATAACTCTTTTTAGCTTAAAATAAGTTAAGAAATTTGAAAATAATAGCAAAAATAAAAATCTATAGCCCTTTCACAGTCAACGGAAAGCGGATTTCAAGTTTTTAACATAATGTATTTAGATGTTATTTCTGTGAATAAAGATGTTTGTATATATAAAAATAAAAAATAAATTCGCAAGAAAATCTAAAATATGGGACAAAAAATAAAAAATTAAGACCAAAAATCTAAAATTCGTACCCAAAAATCAAAGCTGTAGACTAAAAAATCAAAATTTTTAACAAACGAATCGAAAATTTAAGTCGAAATAAAGAAAATTTCGGCCAAAAGACCAAAAATTGAAACAAAATATAGGCCAAAAAAGTAAAAACCTAAAAAGGTGAAAATTTAGACTAAACAACAAAAATTCGGGCGTAAAGATAAAAAATGCGGGCAAAAAATCCAAAATTTCTACAAACCAATCGAATATTTTGGTCAAAATAAAGAAAAATAAAAAAAAGTTGGAAATGCAGAAATCTCAAATATAGGCCAAGGAATCAAAAATCCTGATCTAAAAATAAAAAAGCAGACCAAAAAATCGAAAGGTAGAAGCAAAATAATTTGCCACCAAAAATAAGTTTCTGACAAGAAATTCGAAAATATTAGCAAAAAATTAAAAAATCACGAAATAAAATCAATAATCCAAGTTAAATAATGTAAAATATATTATATTATTTGTTTGGAATATGGAATACCGGTAATTTTTAACAATAAAAATTGATAAGCGAAAAAATCTTAGGGGGGGTAATTACCCGATTAAGCACGATGGCACCAGCAAACCAAATATCCGCGCCATTTTTTTTATTACAACTGCAATTACCTACTTCGATTATTATCCTTAATTTTTAAGTACTCACGTGACGTTAATATATCATGCGATATTATTTGTGGTTAGGTTTAGTGTCAGTTATGGTTTTTCATGTTTTGTAAAAATTGGATCAAGGCCATACATTTGGCTGACAAAGCTGAACTTAAACTAAAAGCAAACTGAAGAGATGCATACATTGAGGAATACAACCAATTAATGGCTTGAGTGAGGAAGTAAACCTATACGGTTAATCAGTACTTTGCTAATCCTGTTGAACATACCGATAGGTTATAAGTTTACAAATGTCATTATTGTTTCCTAAGCAACCTTTAAAGCACGCGTGTTTTAATATCCGAGTTACGCACGCCGTAGCGTTTATGATGCATCCAAATCTACAATTGCAGATTTTGCAATCCTATTATGATTATTACGTTAGTGGAAACGGTATAAAGACAAATGATTATCTTCCTGCCATCTTATTATAAAATCGCGTCCGTATAAGCGCCACATTAAATCATAACTCACATTGAAAGTGAGATTCTGAAAGGGAAAGTTGGCGTGCAAAAAATAACGTGGCAGAATGAGTGTGCACGCCGCCGCCGGATCCGAAGTAGGTTAGATGTGTGCGAAAACCGAAAGTAACGCGATTCATTACATTATTGGGTTTGTGGTTCGTCCGGCGAGTTTTAAAGGCCTCTGGTACTGCAAGAAACGAGGAGTACCGCAAAGGAACTCGTTTTGCACGCAATTCATTACACATTTCAGTACGGTTTTCATTGCCGCGTTCTGTGTTATGCCGTAACTATAACGTTAGGCGGCCTTCAATTCGTTTAGTATTCCCGGGATATACTTTTCTAACGTCCACTACGAATAAAGAAAACTACGAAACCGCAGATAGTAGCTGCTTTACAATTAGAAAACAATACGGTCATTGCAGTAGCCGACGACGTTTTGCGGTTAAACTGTTCAGATTGCGTAGGTGACTAATGCTCCAATCAAATTTCAAGACAAAAATTAAATATTTTTTTAATGATTGAATTAAATACTACATGTATTTATTCGAATGTAATTGAACTATTTTTTTTTGCTTTCTCCCTTACAAAGTACGGGAAAAGCATTGTGATTTTATTAATTTGTGAATTTATAAAAATATAGTCAAATCCTAATCGAGACACCAAATTCGATAGGAGAATTTCAATCAAAAGAGTTTGATTTAAAATTTGTTAGAAAATATTAACAATAATCATCAGCTCCGTCAAGACGTATCATGTTTCCATCAAGATTTTATTCCATCGCCTTCATAATAATCCTAATCTGAGGATACACATGTCCAGCGACCCCTCATTGGGAGAAAGAGAGATCATATTTATTTAGACTATACAAATGCATACTTGTCGGGTGAATATACATACATATTAGGGATGGGTGAAATTTCACGTATTGTGATTTTTCACTGTTATTGAAAAATCACTGGTCGTTACTGTTACGAATAGGCGAATTTCACTGCTACTTAAAATCACTGTTACTTAAAATCACTGCTACTTAAAATCACTGCTACTTTAAATTATTGCACCTTAAAATCACTGCTACTTTAAATCACTGCTACTTAAAATCACTGCTACTTAATATCACTGTTACTTAAAATCACTGCTACTTAAAATAAATGCTACTTTAAATTATTGCACCTTAAAATCACTGCTACTTTAAATCACTGCTATTTAAACTGTGATTGCTACTTAAACTGTGACAATTACTTAAAACATAATTGTAAGAAGACAGTACAAGGTGGCATTTCCAAATGTTATTTAATATTAATTACTTTATTCTCCTATTTTTGCAGGGTATTGTATTTAAATAAAAATGTATTTAAATTAAATAATTTACAACTTATGTACTAACATTAATTAATTAATTAATTGAAATTTTATAAAAACAAAAAAACAATTATCTTGCATGGCATAGAACCGCAAACTAATGATCGAAAGTAATGAGTCCGATGACTTAATAAACCCAAAATGACTCAAAATTCAGTGCAAATGTTTAAAAATACATTTTAAAATAATATCACGAAACTAATTTTAAAATTGCAAACTTCATGAACTGAAAAAAATAAATAAAAACCAGTTTAAAAAATTTACCAAACTGCGAAAATCTCCAAATGCTCCTTGTTCAGGTGCTCAAAAAAAAATAAAGCAAAAATCTTCAAAAATCCATATCTCTATTCAAAATTCTTGAATTTTCAAACCCCAAATTGATTTTGAATAAGCGATACTTCGGTCGCTGAAGATAATTTTTTATGGAATTTTGTCTGCGCGTTTTATTTGTTTTTTCTGCGAAGTTTTCATTCAGGTGCTCAAAAAATAAAACTAAAATTTTCAAAAATCAATATCTCCATTAAAAACTGTGGAATTTGCAAAAACCGTATTGATTTATAATAAGCGATACTTCGACCATTGAGGATATTTTTATGGAATTTTGTCTACGCGTTTTATATTTCTTCTGCGATGTTTTCATTCCTCAAAAAAATAAAACTAAAATTTTCAAAAATCCGTATCTCCATTAAAAATTGTTAAATTTGCAAAAACCAAATTAATTTTTAATAAGCGATGCTTCGACCATTGAGGATTTTGTTTTAAGGAATTTTTTCTACGCGTTTTATATTTTATTCTGCAATGTTTTCATTCAAGTGCTCAAAAAATTAAAGCGAAAATCTTCAAAAATCCATATATCTATTGAAAATTGTTGAATTTACAAAAACCAAATTGATTTTGAATTAGCTATACTTCGGCCATTGAGGATGATTTTTTATGGAATTTTATCTGAGCGTTTTATAGTTTTTCTTCGATGTTTTCATTGAAATGCTCAAAAAATAAAACCAAAATTTTCAAAAATTCATATCTCCATTAAAAACGGTTGAATTTACCAAAACCAAATTGATTTTGAATAAGGTATACTTCGACTATTGAGGATATTTTTTATGGAATTTTGTCTGCGCGTTTATTTGTTTTTTTGCGAAGTTTTAGTTCAGGTGATCAAAAAAAATAAAACTAAAATTTTCAAAAACCCATATCTTCATTAAAAATTGTTGAATTTACTAAAACCAAATTGATTTTCAATAAGCGATACTTTAACAGTTGAACATATTGTTTTAAGGATTTTTTCTACGCGTTTTTTATTTTTTTCTGCAATGTGTTCATTCAAGTGCTCAAAAAATTAAAGCGAAAATCTTCAAAAATCCATATCTCTGTTGAAAATTGTTGAATTTACAAAAACCGAATTGATTTTGAATTAGCCATACTTTGGCTTTTGAGGATGATTTTTTATGGAATTTTATCTACGCGTTTTATAGTTTTTCTTCGATGTTTTCATTTTAATGCTCAAAAAAAATAAAACCAAAATTTTCAAAAATCCATATCTCCATTAAAAATTGTTGAATTTACTAAAACCAAATTGATTTTGAATAAGCAATACTTCGACCATTGAAGATATTGTTTTAAGGATTTTTTTCTACGCGTTTTATATTTTTTCTGCGAAGTTTTCAGTCAAGTGCTCAAAAAAATAAAACTAAAATTTTCAAAAATTCATGTCTCCATTAAAAATGGTTGAATTTACAAAAACCAAATTGATTCGATCGCTGAGGTTATTTTTTTTAAGCGTTTTATATTTTTTTACTGCGACGTTTTCATTCAAGTGCTCAAAAAATTAAAACGTAAATCTTCAAAAATCCATATCTCTATTGAAAATTGTTAAATTTACAAAAACCAAATTGATTTTGAATAAGCGATACTTCGACCATTGAGGATATTTTTTTATGGAATTTTGTCTGCTCGTTTTATTTGTTTTCTTTGCGAAGTTTTCGTTCAGGTGCTCAAAACAATAAAACTAAAATTTTCAAAAATCCATGTCTCCATTAAAAATTGTTGAATTTACTAAAACGAAATTGATTTTGAATAAGCGATACTTCGACAATTGAAGATATTGTTTTAAGGATTTTTTTCTACGCGTTTTATATTTTTTCTGCGAAGTTTTCAGTCAAGTGCTCAAAAAATAAAACTAAAATTTTCAAAAATTCATATCTCCATTAAAAATGGTTGAATTTACAAAAACCAAATTGATTCGATCGTTGAGGTTATTTTTTAAGGATTTTTTTCTAAGCGTTTTATATTTTTTCACTGCGACGTTTTCATTCAAGTGCTCAAAAAATTTAAACGAAAATCTTTAAAAATCCACATCTCTATTGAAAATTGTTGAATTTACAAAAACCGAATTGATTTTGAATTAGCGATACTTCGGCCATTGAGGATGATTTCATATGGAATTTTGCCTGCATTTTTATATTTTTTTCTGCGATGTTTTTGTTCAAGTGTTAAAAAATCAAGGATAGTCGTATATTTATTTGGTATAGCAATAATATAGTCAAAATATTACCTTCAGTCACAGGTATAATATCAAAAGGAACAACAGGTGGACAAATATTAGCAGAATCATATCAACAACATTTTTGAAAAACCATTAACAATTTCAGAAGGTGTTACTACGTTTACTAATCGTGATCACAGTCACAGTTTAAAATCACTGATATTAGAAAGTAGCAATCACAGGTAGTGATTCAAATGTAGCAGTTTTGCCCATCTCTAATACATATACAATATGAGGTGGTGGCTCTAACTGGGCTATCGACCGAAGGTCTTTCTGTCCCCTCATTCAGATTTTCCACATATTTGCAAAACAAGTCCTAAAACTCATCAAAACAGGTTAATACGTATATTTTTCCTAAGGGAAAATCACCGATGTGTATGCATCCATGATTCAGTTACTAATCTAGTGTAAATAATAAAAATACAAATAATTGATAAGGAGCGAAATTGTCGCAAAGATAAAGCAGTATTTTTCACCGTGTCTCAAGTGTCAACATCCTCGTGCGTAAAATTGCACACACGGCAAATACAAATTGTGCATAATGATAATAATTCATAAGTAGAAAATGCATTCGAGTTTCGTTATAAGATGATCTCCACCGAGGTTAACAAACTCCTGGGTTATTGAACGATATAAAAAAATATGTACGTGTATCGCAGAATAAAATTTGCCAAGTGGCCGCTGTGTTTACATGGAAAAAATAATATTTTTATAGTAGTGCAAACACAGATTAATCCTTAGACAATATTAATCGCAGGAGATAAATGTGTTTTTCTGAGACTTCGCTAATTTACTTAAAATGGGTGAATGTAGGTTTACTTCAAATTCTAATAATCTTTACCGTAAGTTTACTCAAAAATTCATGTAAAAGATTTCTAAAATAGTCCTGATTAAGAGGTCCTAACAAACCTAATAAAAGTCCTGAACGAGAAAATCCTGAAAAATATTTCTAAAAATAGTCCCAATTAAAAAGTACTAAAAAAAAAACTAGTAAAAGTCCTGATACAAAAAGTCTTGATAAAATGTTCTGACAAAGAAATGTCTGGAACAACAGTTCTGAAAAAAGTTCCGAAAAAGAGTCCTGATAACAGTGGCGGCTGGTGAAACATTTTGATGGTGGAGCCACGTACAATATACAGGGCTTTTATTTTAACTCTGAACATATGATTGTTAATGTCTATGTCCAATCGTAAAATAATCACTTCAACGTATTACTAGGTAGGCATACATACTCAGTTTTATTTAACTGTCAAAATTGTGTTATTAAAAAAAAGTATTACACCACCGAAGAAGGAATACAAATAATTAATTAGTATAAGAGCGGGAACAGCACTCGAGCAGACAAGTTCCATCCATCGGAACTTTATTTTTTTTTTTTTTTATTATTCATAATGCAATTTCAATTAAATACCATGCGTTAATGTAAATATTTTACGATTGAACATAGGCGTTAATAATAGTATGTTCAGTGTTAAAATAAAAGCCCTATATACCTTTAATTTGAGGAAAAAAAGAAAATAAAAAAAATTTCGCAGGCAATGTTTTAACATTAAAAATGGTGAATCTGTGTTTTTAGAATTATTTAAAAATTCTTGCCGAGCTTGAAATTAGAGGTAGTGCCGCCCCTGCCTGATAATATATCTTAAATTTGTTAAAAATTGTACTGAAAATAAATCTTGAATTGGTTCCGAAGAAATTGTCCTAAAAAAATATCCCAAAAAGAGTCTTGAAAAAGTCCTAAGCAAGAAGTACTGAAAAAGATCCTGCAAAAGGCCTGAAAAAAGTCCCAACAAAATGTCCTAAAAAATATCCCAAAAAGAGTATTGAAAAAAGTCCTAAGCAAGAAGTACTGAAAAAGATCCTGCAAAAGGCCTGAAAAAAGTCCCAACAAAATGTCCTAAAAAATATCCCAAAAAGAGTATTGAAAAAAGTCCTAAGCAAGAAGTACTGAAAAAGATCCTGCAAAAGGCTTAAAAAAAGTCCCAACAAAATGTCCTAAAAAATATCCCAAAAAGAGTTTTGAAAAAAGTCCTAAGCAAGAAGTACTGAAAAAGATCCTGCAAAAGGCCTGAAAAAGTCCCAACAAAATATCCCAAAAAGAGTATTGAAAAAGTCCTGAGTAAGAAGTACTGAAAAAGATCCTGCGAAAGGCCTGAAAAAAGTCCCAACAAAATATCCCAAAAAGAGTATTGAAAAAGTCCTGAGTAAGAAGTACTGAAAAAGATCCTGCGAAAGGCCTGAAAAAAGTCCCAACAAAATATCCCAAAAAGAGTATTGAAAAAGTCCTGAGTAAGAAGTACTGAAAAAGATCCTGCGAAAGGCCTGAAAAAAGTCCTAACAAAATGTCCTAAAAAATATCCCAAAAAGAGTTTTGAAAAAAGTCCTAAGCAGGAAGTACTGAATAAGATCCTGCAAAAGACCTCAAAAAAGTCCCAAAAGAACGTCCTAAAAAAAATTCCTGAAAGTAAATGTTTTTAAAATCAACTTGAAAAAGAAGTGCTGAGAAAATTCTGAAAATGTCCTGATAAAAAAGTCCTCAAAAAATTCAAACAAGGTCGTGAAAGAAATTTCATGAAAAAGATATTCTGAAAAAAATATCCTGAAGAAATTCTAAAAAAGTTGTTCTGGAAAAAATACCGAGAAAAAGTCTTGAACAAGAAGTACCCAAAAAAAAAATCCTGAAAAAAAATTCCTGTTAATATCGTGTGAGCCACAAAATTTTGTGTTGTGTTGAGTGGGCTGTGGGATAAATGAGGTAATTCGCATATTATTACATCATGAGAGGAGATTAGTTCAATTGAATTAGATTTAAAAAAATGAATTAATCTCGGACATGACTGCTATGTTTCTCTCTCTCAGAAACAAAATTCTGTGGCTCACACCTTACAATTTCCAAGTAATGGAAAAACAATGTTGGAAATAAAATCTTAAAAAAAGAGTCCTGATAATTCCTTTATGAATGATTTTGTGAAGGTTAAGAGTAGGCACTTGTTTTGAATTTTGAAAAATCATCAATTTTTCGATTTTCGAGCGCAGAAATTGTTCATTTTTGAGTTTGACAGTGATTATTTGGAAAACTGAGATATTAATACTCCCGGATTTTTCTAAAATATGAAAGTCCAGTGTTTTACGAATAATTCTGTGAAAGTTAAGAGTAAGTACTTGTTTCAGATTTTTCGATTTTTGAACGCAGAAAATGGTCATTCTTGAGTTTGACGGTGATTGTTTATAAAACTGCGACATTAATGAGCTTCACTTTTCTAAAATCTGAAAGTCCGGTATTTTACGAATAATTCTGCAAAAGTCAAGGGTCTGTACTTGATTCTAATTTTGAAAAAACAACGATTTTTCGATTTTCGAGCGCATAAAATGGTAATTTTTGAATTTGACAGTAATTATTTGGAAAACTACGCGATTAATGAGCTCGGATTTTTCTCAAATATAATAGCCCCTGTGTTTTATTAATGGTTCTCTGAAAGTTAAGAGTAAGCACTTGTTTCAAGTTTTGAAAAATAAACGATTTTTCGATTTTCGAGCGCATAAAATGGTCATTCTTGAATTTGATAGTGATTCTTCGGAAAACCGCGCGATTCATGAGTCTGGATTTTTCTCAAATATAATAGCCCTGTGTTTTATTAATGATTCTATGAAAGTTAAGAGTAAGCACTTGTTTCAAGTTTTGAAAAATAAACGATTTTTCGATTTTCGAGCGCATAAAATAGTCATTCTTGAATTTGACAGTGATTATTTGGAAAACTACGCGATTAATGAGCCCGGATTTTTCTAAAATTTGAAAGCCCAGAGTTTTACGAAAAATTCTATAAAAGTTGAGTCCGTACTTGTTTTAAACTTTGAAAATATAACGATTTAGTCATAAAACAGTCCTGCATAAAAAAAATAGTCTTCATTCAAAACACCAGAGCACCTGAAAAAACTCATCAAAAAAGTCCCGAAAAAAAAGTTCTTATAAAAATCCTCGTAGAAAATTCTTTTCTAAATGTCCCTAAAAAAAGACCTGAAAATGTTCAGAAAAAATTGTCCTGGAAAAAGTCCCAGAAAGGCTGAAAAAATGCCCAAGAAAAATAATATATTGAATAATAATAATAATAATAATAATATAACTGAAAAGCTTTTGGTAAAATATCCTACACCGGAAGTGGGCGTTTACCTTAACTGTTTTTTGTTTTTTGCCAATATTTTCTTAAATATAAAAAATATTACCATTGAAGACAACAAAGAAATGAACATCTTTTGCTTGAAAACATTTTTCATAAAATCATTTTTATTCGAGAAATTTTTTTTTTTTAATTTTTGCTTTATAATTATAAAACGATAATAGTTACAGCAAATTTATGTTAATAATAATTGTAGAGAATGCCAAAATGTACAACTTATAAAGAATACGTTTTTTAAAAAAATCCTTTTAGTTTTTGAGTAAACTGAGTTTTTGAATTTAAAGTATAATTTTTCCATCTTTTATAATTTTGACGTTTTAAACGTCAGTTTCATCTGCTCGATGTACATTTAAAATATGATTTCAATTGAAAATAAACCCATGAAAACGTAAATATAAAGTCGGAGAAAGTAACATGATGGCCACATCACCATTTTTTAGACATACAATAAGACGGGCGCTATCGCGCCGTTCGGGACTCTTCGGAATCGATAACGACAAGCCCTATTGCGCTTTTCGATCACATTTTCCAATGAGCCCTGGGACTCAAAGGGTTTAAGATATAATTCTATTTTTCGATGAATTTCTCAAAATCCAAAGCAAATCGGAAGCTTTTATACCAGAAATCATGCATTAGCACAGCTAATTAAGAGTTAAATGACTCCATTCATTACACATGCATAATTAGGGTACGCATTTCCTCACTTACACATACACATAATTCATGTCTGTATTCGAGTAAGTTCATACGTATTTTCAGCAAAGGTAATAATTTCGCATCATCAAAAGATCCATTACGCAAAAATGCCAATCACCAATCACCAATCTAGTTTCCCTTTTTTGAATCGAATGAATGCCACTTACGCAACAATTCCGTTTGGAACTAATTAAAGCGTTAAAACTGTTCCACCGGAAACGCGGAGACTGTCTTCCAAACCTCCAGAATGTTGCGAATTCCCACCGCCATTCAAATTATCATCGCGAAATGGTGCCGTCCATAATGAAAAGAGATGAGTAATTGTGCCTTTAATTTATTTAAAATAATATGCTAGACTCCCCCACGATCGCCGTAAATGTTCAAGACTTTATCTGCCATTGCCATATATACGTGCCAATGCGATTGAACTTGATTACGATGCCTGTGCAATCGTTGCACTTTTTCCTGCAGTGCGTTGAATGGGCAAAATTATGCATAAATCCTTTACACATGCTAATCAATTAAACATCTGTCATTGGCCAATCCCAGCGCTGAACAAGGATTTTCCCAAAATCATCGATGTTAATTGATGGGCTTGCATTCGGAGAAGGTCTCTTCGGATTCGGTCAAAACTGCAAGGCATCAGTTGTCGCGCGTTCGGATTGTCCATCAGCACAATTATATAGGTAATATTTAACGTCATGTTATTATCTGCGGACGTTAACTATTTTTTAAATTGTGCATTGCACTTTGCGATTTGTGCTGGATCCGTTCAATCGCTTTATGTAATTATAAGCAAATTCGCTGTCACGTATATTTTATTTGAAGATGTTATGAATCTTATTATCTAGTGAAATAGCTTTTGAAATAAACAATTTGGTTGTTTCATTAAAAGGATTTAAACTTAAGTCTAAGTGTAAGAATCCACAAAAATAAGCCACTTTTTTCGATTTAATTTTTTTCTTAAAAATCATTACTTAATCGTTATTTTTGTAACTGCTAGCTTTAAATATAAACCCTATAGAAACATGATTTACCACATTTAGGTGGCCAACCGTTACTATACGTCAGTGGCGGCTCGTGGAACATGTTGATGGTAGAGCCACTTATACAATATACCCCCTCCCTCCTTTTTTTTAAGAAAGAACGATTTATCTTCTTAGAGCAAAGTAACTGGCGAAAAAGTGTTTGAAACCACAGGTAGAGCCATGGCTCCTTCGCGCTATATAACGAGCCGCCCCTGCATTCAATACTCCAACCGTAGATTTTGAATTTTCGTGACGAACCGAGCGTAGAGTTAAGAAAATTTGTATAAATTTCCCGCTGTTGAAAAAAATATAAAAACAATTGCCATCGACTTGAAACTCTTCAAATTCACTCAAAACACATTCTAGATTATGATTCTCTAAAAATCCATTTAATACCCCAACCGTACATTTTGAATTTTCGTAGCGAACCGAGCGTAGAGTTATGAAAATTTGTATAAATTTCCCGCTGTTGAAAAAAATATAAAAACAATTGCTATCGACTTGAAACTCTTCAAATTCACTCTAAACACATTCTAGATTATGATTATGTAAAAATCCATTTATTACTCCAACCGTACATTTTGAATTTTCGTAACGAACCGAGCGTAGAGATAAGAAAATTTGTAAAAATTTCCTGCTGTTGAAAAAAATATATAAAAACAATTGCTATCGACTTGAAACTCTTCAAATTCACTCTAAACACATTCTAGATTATGATTATGTAAAAATCCATTTAATACCCCAACCGAACATTTTGAATTTTCCTAACGAACCGAGCGTAGAGTTAAAAAAATTGTAAAAATTTCCCGCTGTTGAAAAAAAAAATATAAAAACAATTGCCATCGACTTGAAACTCTTCAAGTTCACTCAAAACACATTCTAGATTATGATTATGTAAAAATCAATTTAATACCCCAACCGTACATTTTGAATTTTCGTAACGAACCGAGCGTAGAGTTAAGAAAATTTGTAAAAATTTCCCGCTGTTAAAAATATAAAAACAATTGCCATCGACGTGAAACTGTTCAAATGCAATTAAAACACATTTCAGAGTATGATTAAAAAAAATGTATTCAATCAGTGGCAGTTCGTGGAACATGTTTTTTTTTTTAAGAAAGAAAGAACGATAATAAGCCGCCCTGGAATTATGAAAGAGAATCAATTTTGAGCAAGAAGTAGAAACGAAAAATATTTCGATCATTTCTGATCGGAACGAATATGAAATTTTTCGTTTTCGTCCTTTACGTTCTCACACAAAATATATCGTTTTCGTTTTCGAGAATCGAAATTAAATAACGGTTTATACCAGTTATAACTATTGTTAAATTTAATACCATATAAACCTGATTACCTTAACAATAGATCCTCCAGATTTATTTAAAATTTAATAAAGTAATAAAAGTGATTCGGAAAAAATATTTAAAAAAATTGCCATCGACTTGAAATTTCTCACATTTGCGCCAAATTACGTTTCTGTGAAAACTATTGATACTTCATTCCTGAGTTTTGAAATAATTTCATAAGAAAAGAGCGTGAAGTTTTGAAAAAAAATTAATTTGGGAAAAAATATAAAAACAATTGCCATCGACTTCAAACTTCTCAAATTTGCTTATAAGGAATGTTTCTGTGAAAACTAGTAACACTTAATTTCCAAATTTCGGAATAATTTAATGTGAACAGAACGTTAATTTTTGAAAAATATGTAATAATTTAAAGATTTGAAAAAAAAATTAAAACACTTTCCATCAACTTAAAACTTCTCACACTTGCTTATAGTAAATATCAAATTACGTTTCCGTGAAAACTGTTGTTCCTATTTTTTGGAATAATTTAATATGAACAGAACATTAATTTTCTAAATATATGGAAAATGGAAAAAATATAAAAATAATTGCCATCGACATGAAACTTCACAAATTTGCTTATAATGAATGCTAAATAACGTTTTTGCGAAAACTATTGGCAATTCATTCCTAAATTTTGGAATAATTTCATGAGAACAAAGCATGAAGTTTTGAAAAAATGTATTAATTTTAGTGACTTAACAAAAATATTTAAATAATTCCCATCGACTTAAAACTTCTCAAAATTGCTTATAAGGAATGCTAAATAACGTATCCGTGAAAAGTATTAACACTTCATTCCTAAATCTAGGAAAATTTTCATGAGAACAAATCATGAAGTTTTGAAAAAAATTATTAATTTTAGTGACTTGACAAAAATATTAAAATAATCATCGACTTAAAACTTCTCAAATTTGCTTATAAGGAATGCTAAATAACGTACCTGTGAAAAGTATTAACACTTCATTCCTAAATCTTGGAAAAATTTCATGAGAACAAAGCATGAAGTTTTGAAAAAATGTATTAATTTTAGTGACTTGACAAAAATATTAAAATAATTGCCATCGACTTGAAACTTTTCAAATTTATTCACAAGGAATGCTAAATAACGTTTCTATGAAAATTATTGACAATTCATTCCTAAATTTTGGAATAATTTAATATGAACATAACATTAGTGATTTTCATTTTAGTGACTTGGAAAAAATATTTAAAAAAATTGCCATCTGCTGGAAACCTCTCAAATTTGCTTAGAATGAATGCTAAACTACTTTTCTGTGAAAACTTATTAACACTTCATCCCTAAATAGTGAAATAATTTCATGAGAACAAAACATAGCGTTTTGAAAAAATGTATTAATTTTAGTGACTTGACAAAAATATTAAAATAGTTGCCATCGACTTAACACTTCTCAAATTTGCTGATAAGGAATGCTAAATAACGTTCCTGTAAAAACTTCATTCCTTAATTTAGTGTGAACAGAACGTTAATTTTTGAAAAATTGTAATAATTTTAGAGACTTGGAAAAAATATTAAAACACTTTCCATCGACTTAAAACTTCTTATAATTGTTTATAGTGAATGCTAAATTACGTTTCTGTGAAAACTGCTGACACTTGATCCGTGAATTTTGAAATAATATAATGAAAGCAGAGCGTGAAGTGTTGAAAAACTGTAATAATTTTAGTGACTTGAAAAAAATATATGAAAACAGTTACCATCGACTTGAAACTTCTCAAATTTGCTTGCAATTAATGCTAAATAACGTTTCTGTGAAAACTATTGAAAGTTCATTCCTAAATTTTGGAATAATTTAATGTGAACAGAACGTTTTTTTTTAATGTAATAATTTTAGAGACTTGGAAAGATTATTAAAACACTTTCCATCGACTTAAAACTTTTTACATTTGCTTATAATGAATGCCAAATTACGTTTCTGTGAAAATTGTTGACACTTCATCCGTGAATTTTAAAATAATATAATGAGAACTGAGCGTGAAATTGTGAAAAATGTAATAAACTTGGTGACTTAAAAAAAATATGAAAACAACTGCCATCGACTTGAAATTTCTCAAATTTTCTTAAAAGTAATGCTAAATAATGTTTCCGTAAAAACTATTAACAATTCATTCGTACTTTTTGAAAAAATATAATATGAACAGAACATTAATTTTTGAAAAAATGTAATAATTTTAGTGATTTGGAAACTTCTCAAATTTGCTTAGAATGAATGCTAAATTACTTTTCTGTAAAAAATATTAACACTTCATACTTAAATTTTGGAATAATTACATGAGAACAAAACATGATGTTTTGAAAAAATATAGCGACTTGTCAAACATATTACAATAATTTCCATTGACTTGGAACTTCTCAAATTTGCTTATAATAAATGCTAAATAACGTTTCTATGAAAAACGTTTCTATTGACAATTCATTCCTAAATTTTGGAATAATTTCATGAGGACAAAGCATGAAATTTTGAAAAAAAAATATTAATTTTGTAGACTTGAAAAAAAAATTATTGCCATCGACTTGAAACTTCTCAAATTTGCTTATAATGAATGCTAAATATCGTTTCTGTGAAAACTATTGACAATTCATTCCTAAATTTTGGAATAATTTTATGAGAACAAAGCACGAAATTTTGTAGAAATGTATTAATTTTATTGACTTAAAAAAAATATAACAATAATTGCCATCTACTTGAAACTTCTCAAATTTATTCAAAAGGAATGCTAAATAACGTTTCTATGAAAATTACTTATAATTCATTCCTAAATTTTGTAATAATTTAATATGAACCTAACATTATTTTTTTGAAAAATGTAATCAATTTAGTGACTTGAAAAAAATATTAAAACAATTGCCATCGACTTGAAACTTCTCACATTTGCTTATAAGGAATGTTACATAACGTTTCTGTAAAAGCCGTTAATACTTCATTCCTAAATTTTAGAATAATTTAATGTGAACAGAGCGTTAATTTTTGAAAAAATATTTTAATTTTAGTGAAAAATATAAAATTAATTGCCATCGACTTAAAACTTCTCAAATTTGCTCACAAAGAATGCTAAATAACGTTTATGTGAAAACTATTGACACTTCGTTCCTAAATTTTGAAATAATTTAATGTGAACAGAACGTTAATTTTTGAAAAAAAGACTTGAAAAAATACACTTTCCCTCGACTTAAAACTTCTCACATTTGCCTATAGTGTATGCCAAATTATGTTTCTGTGAAAACTGTTGACACTTGACCTGTGAATTTTAAAATAATATAATGAGAATAGAGCGTGAGGTGTTGAAAATATGTAATAAACTTGGTGACTTGAAAAAAATATAAAAACAATTGCGATCGACCTAAAACTTCTCAAATTTGCTTATATGTAATGAAAAATAACGTTTCCATGAAAATTATTAACACTTCATTCCTAAATTTTGAAATAATTTCACGAGAAAAAATGTATTAATTTTAGTGACTTGAAAAAATATAAAAAAAATTACCATCAACTTCAAACTTCTCAAATTTCCTTATAAGGAATGCTAAATAACGTTTCTATAAAAACTATTGACACTTCATTCCTAAATTTTGGAATAATTTAATGTGAACCGAACATCAGTTTTTGATTATCAGTTTTACTATTTTACTAAAAAAATATATAAAAACAATTACCATCGACTTGAAACTTCTCAAATTTGCTTATAATCAATGCCAAATTACTTTTTTGTGAAAACTATTCACCCCAAAATTTCAGAATAATTTAATAGAACAAAGTATGAAATTTTGAAATAATGTATTAATTTTAGTGACTTGAAAAAAATATAAAAATAATTGCCATCGACTCGAAATTTCTCAAATTTGATTATAAGGAATGCTACATAACGTTTCAGTGAAAACTATTAACACTTCATTCCTAAATTTCGGAATAATTTTATGAGAACAAAGCATGAAGTTTTGAGAAAAATGTATTCATTTTGGTGACTTGAAAAAAATATAAAAATAATTCCCATAGACTTGAAACTTTTCTAATTTTCTTATAAGGAATGCTAAATAACGTTTCTGTGAAAACTATTAACACTTCGTTTCTAAATTTTGGAATAATTTAATGTGAACACAACATTAATTTTTTAAAAAAATTTATAATTTTACTGACTTGAAAAAATATAAAACAATTCCAATCAACTTGAAACTTCTCAAATTTACTTATAATAAATGCAAAATTACGTTTCGTGAAAACTATTTCATCATCGAATTTTGAAATAAACTGATGGGGACAGAGAGTGAAGTTTTGAAAAAATGTAATATGTAATGTAAAGACTTGAAAAAAAAATAAGAACATTAGCCACCGACTTGAAACTTCTCACATTTGCTTAAAATGAATGCCAAATTACGTTTCTGTGAAGACAATTGATACTTCATACCTGAATTTTGAATAAATTTTATGAAAACAGAGCGTGAAGTTTTGAAAAAATGTAATAGTCTTAGTGATTTAAAAAATATAAAAATAATTGCCGTCGACTAAAAACGACGCCAGTGTTGGCTGGAAAATGGTCCAATTTCTTCTGAAAAAAAAGACCTATGTACATCTCGGCGTTTAGCAACCCAAGAATTTTTTTTTTCTACGTTAATTGACGAAAATGTGTTTTCACCAAAGCATTTATGATTTTGGTAGCGCATAAACGATCGACGATTGCACTTCTAACATTAGATCTTGTTTTCACGATTTTTTTTAATTGTTAAAATTTACGAAACATGCCATTTTTTAGTCGGGCATCTTGACAATTGCTATATTTCTTATCTCCATCATCATATTACACATTTCCTGAGAACGACAAGCACCTGCTATCCCCATTATCATATCAAGAGGAAATTACTGTAGTCTTCATATTCATTTCTTGTTGGGCGAAAATTTTCTATTTTTGGGCTTATATCCATCATTTTTTTCTTTTTAACGAAGTCTCGAGTTTTGGAAATTTGAAAATATCTGTGCTGTCTTCAGTCTTCAATAAATAATATTTGTTTTAACATTGAATTAACTTGCTGGTGACTTCAGTTTCTCTATGAAATACGCTAGCGTTGTTGCTTCCGATATTTTAGTCATTTCCGGCATGATCTTTTGAAGTACGTAAAAAAAAAAGGAACACGCAGCGTTTGTTAATTTCGTCATAATTTTCGTGGAAATTCTATTTACAAACGGACGGAACTTTTCTAGTTCACATTTTGTTTAGAAAAAGACAGACAACAAGGCATACTGATATTTTACTCAAAAATATAAATTAATCAAACAAAAACAATTAACACGGATTTCAGCAGCGGCAAAAATATTATAAACAATTCGGAAGGTGAATATTAACCAGTTTCAAACATTGCTTACCTCCCTTAATGCCTAAATAACTAAAAATTAAATATTGTTCCCCCATCAGAACACCTACAGACCGGTTTCGACCTTTCAGGTCTCATCAGTGTAGTTAGTTGCTGACGGAGAAACGGAGATTACTATTGGAATATAAGTATTACAAACACCATTAAAGGTAGAAACGCCAAAGTGGCGGAATCTATTGCCTGAATGCTGTACTGAACCAAATCTGATGGGGGAACAATATTTAATGTTCACATTAATATTGTTATATTTGCTGCCGCTGGCAATGTCCATATCTTGTCGGTGTTAAAGCCACCCGGATTTGGTTTAGTACAGCATTCAGGCAATAGATTCCGCCACTTTGGCGTTTCTACCTAAATAACTAGTATTACACCTAGAAGGTACTATTATTTCAAAAGTAATTCTTTCAAGAATTTTGGTAGATTTGGCTATTTCAGTATATCGGTAGAATAAACCCAAAATCGGTGGAAGTACCGAAATTTCGGTACTGTTGGCAGCACTGCCTAAGAGATTTCTGAGGAGGAAGCAGGGCTTAAACTTCCTTTAGAACTGCTGGGACTGAGTTAAGCCCGCTTTGCTTTGCTTCTCACAAGGTTTTGGAAAAACAACATTTCACCACTGGTTATAAACCAAGTAGACTTGTGTTTTCTAAAACGCTGCACCAATTTCCCAAAAATTAAAACACAAGTTTCATAAGGAAAGATTTATTGCACGAACCCAAGATACATTTTATAAAAAACAAGCGCGATAAACTGGTTTATGAAACGATTGTATTAAACCATTTTTTTAAATATTTTGCGGCACTTCTTAGCTAAACAAATCAAAATATTACCCTTGATGAAATTTTGGATCATGTTTAGCAATCCAAATTATCAATGGAATTTTTTTACCTATACACTTGTGCCACTGAAAGATAAAAAAAACTTCAATCTGTGATATATGGCCAAATGAATAAATAAAGTTTTATTATTTATTATAAGCAATTCAAGATTTAATAATCTGTTTGGCGAATACAAATTAAAGATACATGACTTATTTGGTAAATTTTATGTTAGTTTATTTTAGTTGGTTACCGTAGTTCCATGCATTAATTAAACTAAAAGTATTGTATTTGTACTGTTTATGATCATTTGACATATTTGACGTTTGAAATTTCACAGCAGCCAAGCTCTAACAATAAATTTTAACAAGGCCATTACAGCACTTGTATCGTAATAAAAATCAACCACTAGTATATGTTGGGTGTAGCAGTAGCTTTATTATACAAGATCTAAAGTATTAAAGCAATTTATTCAATGGTGGTATGTATCAGTTTTGTGAAAATTTCACCAAAACCGTAAAATAGAAATGCCAACTTTCCTTGCCACCATCCGATTCAAATTACCGCATAAAATAATTATCAAATTAGTCCACGGGCGAAATTTTTGGCAAAAAAAAAAGAGTGCCACCCGCATTTTCGAAGCGTCCGTTTTAATCTACGTGCGCTAATTACTCGCCCAAATAAAACACTTTTAGTAGCTTTTTTTTACTGCAAACAAAACACCGAATTTCCATAACAAAACCGTCAGATATCGCCGGTGAAAACAAATAAATAATTAACAAAGAGGTATATTGTTGTTTACGGCGTGTACATAGTTTATTGTGATTGCAGGAACGGAATATAAGGATTTAAGTGTGTCAGTCGTGACTGGAATATACAAGACTTGGAAGCGGCGTCACTTTTCCTTTTTTTCCGTTTCGAAAACTTTTATTTTCTGCGGCGTTTCTCGCTTCGTGATTTATGAATTTTCTATGTTGGCGGTTGTTAACATGTCCAACGTTATTTCTATAATGCTGATTTAATCCATTCACGAATTGTTATATAACGGCGAATGGGGGGGAATCGTTAACATTTCGAAGCAATATTTTGATTTTGGGATGGTGCAGTTATCACATCGACGGGGAAGTCAATGCCATGGATCAAATGATGTAATAAATAACATTTCTTGCCACTTTCCGTCGACACAAGTGTGTAATTAAATTGTTGTAAGGATCAATGCCATCAATAATCTTGTTATAGTTAGTACGAGTCGAGTTGAATGAATGCTGTTACGAGTGGTGCTTGATCCGGTATTGCAAATCAGATGTATGTTTTTGTAATAATTTATTTACAACTTGTTTTAACGGAGTGTTTCTGTTATTAGAAATTAAATAACGGAACATTTCAAATCTTTATACTGACAAATTAAGGGGGTAACTGCCGCGTCGAAAATCGATGCATTTTTGGTGGTCAGCATATACATAATTCTGAAGTTAATATCAAATATTAAGAAATTATATTTTGCACATTTAGAGAGAAAGCGTTAAACTATTCATCTATAGAATTTGATTTTTTTTAAATCATCAAACGAACTGTATAATTTATCCTGAAAATTATCAATATTGGATGGATATCTGAAGCTTTTCTCTGCAAAGAACTAACAATGTAATGCTACAGAAAAATAGTTTATACCTTTGAAAACAATATGTACGTAATAAAAGTGTCATTAGTTATCAAATAAAGTCACAAACACGTAAGAGCTCCACCTCTACAAACACGAATTTGCTTCATGTTCGCCGTTGTAATGAACGCCACCTGCATGAAACATTTTGTATCAACCCTGGAGGCTTGTACAAATAAATTTACGTACTCGGTAAAATTTGTGGCGATTGTCATTTTCTATTAGACCATTCTGCTCTAACTCTGGCGCGAGGCACTTACCCCCTTAAGAATTTAGGATTTAAATTTGAAAATCAAGACTTGTTGCACATGCATCAAATACATTAACTGTAGGAAATACTTTTTTTAAATTTAAAAAACAGGTTTCGCAGTTTTTGGACAAATTCCAGAAGGGATTCATTTTGTACAATTTCTAAAATCGCCGAATGCAAGTTTCGAATGATGTCACTTTTTTCACCTGCAACATGTTAACTGTTTAATAGTTTAATTTTGCATTTTTTTTTTTTTTAAAGGAAAGATGATTGACAGGAGTTCGGGTTAGGGAATCGAGGATGATGGGGACTTGGCTTAGCCAGCTAGGGCATTCAGCCACAACCAATTTATATTAATAATATTCATATTTTAAATGAAATGGGGACAAACCCTAGACACCCAGGGACCCGTACGGCCATTTTTCGTGTTGAAAAAGTGACCGTCCGGACGGGACTCGAACCCGCACCAACGGGGTCCAGAGGCCGAACCTCTACCCACTAGACCACCGCGGCCCCTTAATTTTGCATAGATTTTGAAATTTTCAAGCTAATTCCATAAGGGATTATTATTTTACAATTTTTCAGATCGACGAATTCAACTTTCTTTACCTTTTACTTCGAGTTTTAATAATAATAATAATAATAATAGACCACTTTATTTGTAAAAAAAAGTAAAATAAAACGAAAACAGAATTGAAATATACAAATAAGAACATTAATTTTACTAATAATACAAAAACATAAGGCGGGATTCAGTTCTGAGTAAAAACTCAACTGTTTTTCCATCCAAACCTTAAAATATCAGTTATTTATATTAAAAACAATTAAAATTAAAACTAAATAAACTAAACAAAATAAAATAAAAGTAAATAATAAAACTAAATAAAACACATGAAAAATATAAGGTAAATCAAAAATGTAAAATAAAGTAAACATAAACAATTCTTAAAGAATAAAAAGTAAAAAATAAAAAATAAAAATAAAAATTTTTGTTTGCAGCCGTGATATGTGAACTATTTCAGTAGGATTCCAAAAATTTATTAATTTTGTATAGATTTTGAAAATTTGAAGCAAATTCTGAAAGACATTAATTTTCTACAATTGTTCAAATCACCGAAAAAAATTGTCTATCTTTTAGTTCAAGTTTTGAGTAATGTCACTTTATTTCCAGCTGTGACATGTGAACTATTTTAGTAGAATTCCAAAAATTGGTTAATTTTGCATAGATTTTTAAATTTTTAAGCAAATTACAAAAAGTATAAATATTTACATTTTTTTTGCTCGCCGAATGCAATTTTCTATACTTCAGTTCAGGTTTTGAGTGACGTTACTTTATTTCCAGCTGTGACAAGTTAAATATTTTAGTAGGATTCCAAAAATACATTTTGAACTTTTTATAAAAATTTAGAAAGGTATTAATTTTCTACAATTTTTCAAATCGCAGAATGCAATTTTCTATCTTTTAGTTCAAGTTTTGAGTGGTGTTACTTTGCTTCTAGCTGTAACAGTGAACTGTTTTAGTAGGATTTCAAAAAAGGATTCATTTTCCATTTTGAATTTTTCAAACAAATTCCGGAAGTGATTAATTTTCTACAATTTTTCAAATCGCCGAATGCAATTTTCTATCCTTTAGTTCAAGTTTTGAGTGATGTTACTTTGTTTCTAGCTGTAATATGTGAACTGTTTTAGTAGGATTTCAAAAAAGGAGTCATTTTGCATAGATTTTGAATTTTTCAAACAAAGTCCGAAAGTGATTAATTTTCTACAATTTTTCAAATGGCCGAATGCAATTTTCTATCTTTTAGTTCAAGTTTTGAGTGATGTTACTTTGTTTCCAGCTGTGATATATTAACCATTGTAGTGGTATTCTAAAAATCAATAAATTTTTCATAGATTTTGAATTTTTCAACCAAATTCCGAAAGGGATTAATATTTTACAATTTTTCAAATCACCGAATGCAATTTTCTTCTTCTTTTAATGCAAGTTTTGAGTAATGTCACTTTGTTTCTAGCTGTGGCATGTGAACTATTTTAGTAGGATTCTAAAAATAGGTTAATTTTGCATAGATTTTGAAAATTTCAATCAAATTCCGAAAGAGATTAATTTTTTACGATTTCTAAAATCTCGGAATGCATTATTCTATGCTTTAGTTGAGTGATGTCACTTCGTTTTTAGCTGTGACATGTTAACTATTTTAGTAGGATTCCAAAAATAGGTTATTATAGTAAAGATTTTGAAATTTTTAAGCCAATTTCGAAAAGGATTAATTTTCTACAATTTTTCAAATCGCTGAATGCAATTTTTAATCCTTTGATTCAAGTTTTGAGTGTTGTAATTTTGTTTCCAGCTATGATATGTCAACTATTTTAGTAATATTTTAAAAATAGGTTAATTTTGCATAGATTTTGAAAATGTCAAGCAAATTCCGAAAAAGATTATTTTTTTACAATTGCTCAAATCACTGAATGCAACTTTCTATCCTTTACTTCCAGTTTTGAGTAATATCACTTTTTTCCAACTGTGACATGTGAACTATTTTAAAATGATTCCAAAAATAGGGTAATTTTCCAAAGATTTTGAAATTTTCAAACAAATTCCCTAAACGATTAATTTTTTACAATGTTTCAAATGGCCGAATGCAAGTTTTTATCCTTTAGTTTAAGTTTTGAGTGATGTCACTTTGTTTGCAGTTGTGACATGTGAACTATTTTGGTGCGATTCCAAAAATAAGTCCATTTTGCATAGATTTTGAAATTTTCAAGCAAGGAATAATTTTGTACAATTTTTTAAATCGTCGAATGCAATTTTCGATCCTTTAGTTCATGTTTTGAGTGATTTCACTTTATTTATAGCTTTGATATGTGAACTATTTAAGTAAGATTATAAAAATAGGTTAATTTATTATAGATTTTGAAATTTTCAAACAAATTCCGTAAACGATTAATTTTTTACAATGTTTCAAATGGCCTAATGTAATTTTTTATCCTTTCGTTTAAGTTTTGAGTGATGTCACTTTGTTTGCAGCTGTGATATGTGAACTATTTTGGTACGATTCCAAAAATAAGTCCATTTTACATAGATTTTCAAATTTTCAAGCAAAGAAGAATTTTGTACAATTATTTAAATCCTCGAATGCAATTTTCAATCCTTTAATTCAAGTTTTGAGTGATGTCACTATTTACAGCTTTAATGTGTGAACTATTTTAGTAAGATTCCAAAAATAGGTCAATTTTTCATAGATATTGAAATTTTCAAGCAAATTCCGAAAGGGATTAATTTTTTTCAAATCGCCAAATACAATTTTCTATCCTTTAGTTCATGTTTTGAGTGATGTCACTTAGTTTCCAGCTGTGATATCTCAACTATTTTAGTAAGATTCCTAAGATAAGTTATTTTTGCAATTATTTTGAAATTTTCAGGCATTTCCGAAAGGGAATGAATTTTTACAATTTTTCAAATCGCTGAATGCAATTTTCTATTCTTTAGTTCAAATTTTGAGTGAGATCACTTTGTTTCCAGCTTCGACATATTAGCTATTTCAGTATTATTCCAAAAACAGGTTAATTTTGCATAAATTTTGAAAATTTTAAGCAAATCACAAAAAGGATAATTTTTTACAATTTTTCAGTAATTTTCTATCCATTAGTTCAGGTTTTGAGTGACGTCACTTTGTTCCCAGCTGTGACAAATTAACTATTTCAGTAGAATTCCAAAACCAGTTTATTTTGCATATATTTTAACATTTTCAAGCAAATTCCAAAAGGGATTAATTTTCTACAATTTTTCAAATCGCCTAATGCAAGTTTCTATCATGTAGTTCAAGTTTTAAGTGATGTCATTTTGTTTTCAGCTGTGACATGTGAACTATTTTAGTATGATTCAAAAGATTCCCTTTTTAAGCAAGTTCCGAAAGGGGTAAATTTTTTACAATTTTTTAAATCGCAATTTTTTAACTTTTAGGTAAAGTTTTGAGTGTTGTCACTTTATTTCCAGCTACGATATGTGAACTATTTTGGTAGGATTTTTAAAATAAGTTCATTTTGCATAGATTTTAAAATTTTCAAGCAAATTCCGAAAGGAATTAATTTTTTACAATTTTTCAAATTGCCGGAAGCAATTTTTTATCTTTTAGTTCAATCAAGTTTTGAGTGATGTCACTTTGTTTCCAGCTGTGACAACTTAACTATTTCAACAAGATTCCAAAAATAGGTTAATTTTGCATAGATTTTGAAATTTTCAAGCAAATTCTGAAAGCGATTAATTCTTGACAATTTTTCAAATCGCCGAATGCAATTTTCTTTGTTTTACTTGTGATGTCACTTTTTTTCCAGCTGTGATGATAACTGTTTTAGTAAAAATTAAAAAATAGATTACTTTTGGATGAATTTTGAAATTCTAGAACAGATTATTTTGTTAAAGTTAAATGCAATTTTCAAATCTTCAGTTCAAGTTTTGTTAGTACTGGATCAATTTTGAAATTTTTTTAGAGTTAATTAATTCTATGAAAGATTATTTTTTTACTATTTTTCTAATCGACAAATACAGTCTTGAATTCTTTAGTTCAAGTTTTGAGTGTAATCGGTTTGTTTCCAACTTTTATTTGTGAATTATTTGAGTGGCATTTTGAAAATAGGGTAATATTGGATGGATTCTAAAAATTTTGGGAAAAGTCTAATAGAGGCAAAATTTTTACATGTTTAATGTTGGAGGCGTTTACTACGTGGTACATCTTAATTGTAAATTGGAATAAAACACTTTAACTTTTTTATAACACTATATTTTAGTGGTATATAGTGGTATAGAAAAGTTAAAGTGTTTTATTCCAAAATTTTTACAATTTTTCAAATCGAAGGATGGAAATGAAAAATCTGTTTTTCGATTAAGTTTTGAGTGTTATAACTTCGTTTTCATCTATGATTTAACAATTTTTTTAGTAGAATTTCGAAAATAGGGTCATACTGGATAGATTTTTAAATATTTAGGTCAAGTCTAGTGGAGACAAAATTTTTACAATTTTCTAAATCGCCGAATGCAATTTTTTATTCTTTAGTTCAAGTTTTGAGTTTTGTCACTTTGTTTCCAACTGTGATATATCAAGTATAATTATTTTTATATGAATTTTGAAGTGGTTTTGAGCTAATTCTAACACCAACTAATTTTTTACAGTTTTTCTAATCGTTAAATGCAATTTTTAATTATTCAGTTCATGTTTTGAGTGTTTTCATTATGTTTTCATTACCATACTAGATAGTATTTTGAAATTTGAAGGCTGATTCTTTTAGAGATCTTTTTTACTTTCTCCGTTACGAAGTACGAGAAAGTATTGTGATCGTGATTTTTTTTCAAAATTTTTTTTACTGAAATATCCGTTTTGGGGTCCCTAGATGCCATTTCAACAATTTCTGGAAAAAAATTTTGTGTCTGTGTGTGTGTGTGTGTGTGTGTCTGTGTGTGCCTGTGTGTGTTTGTGTCCTTGTGTGTGTGTCTGTGTGTGTGTCTGTCTGTGCGCGCTGTATCTCAAAAACTAATAGAACAATTGATATGAAACTTTGAACATAAGTGTTATTTGATAATCCGAAGAACTGAAAAGCTTTTGGTAAAATTTCGTAGACCGGAAGTGGGCGTTTACCTTAACTGTTTTTTGTTTTTTGCCAATATTTTCTTAAATATGAAAAATATCACAAAAACATTTAAACAAACTTTGAAGACAATAAAGAAATGAACATCTTTTGCTTGAAAGCATTTTTCATAAAATCATTTTTATTCGAGAAAAAAAATTATTATTATTTTTTTAAATTTTTGGTTCATAATTATAGAACGATAATAGTTACAGCAAATTTATGTTAATAATAATTGTAGAGAATATTAAAATGAACAACTTATAAAGAATAAGTTTTTTTTCGAAATCCCTTTAGTTTTTGAGTAAATTGAGTTTTTAAATTTGAAGTATAATTTTTCCATCTTTCATAATTTTGACGTTTTAAACGTCAGTTTCATGCGAGTCTACAGAACGCTCGATGTACATTTAAAATGTGATTTAAATTTAGAATAAACCATGAAAGCGTAAATATAAATGATACCATCAAGTCGGAGAAACTAACATGATGGCCACATCACCATTTTTTTCGTTACAGCATACATTTCTATCCTTTAGATCAGCGCTGTCCAACTTCTCTTAGCCAGCGGGCCATTTTTTCTTTAGCAAATATTTCGCGGGCCGAAAAGGATAGGTAAATAATGTCCATATAAATATTTGTTGTGGCAACTATAATTATATTTTCAAGAGTGGAGTCTTTCAAGCTGTTTCTAAATTTTGATTTTATATATTTCATGTCAGAGAATGCACGCTCGCAGATATACCGGGTGACCCAGGGATCTGTAAAAGCCCCATAACTTATTTGCTATTTAAGATATCGACTTCTAGTTTTCTTGAACTGGTACCCTCACTTATTCTACATATTTTAAAAATATGTATATTTTTGTACAGGGTGTCCCAATATACATAACAGAACAAAGTTATGTTTTTTTAAATGGAACACCCTATATTTTATACTTTATTTTCAACCCTCTTGAGAAGCTGATAAAACTAGTATAATATTCTATGGGTCTATTATGGACGGTTGGTTAGTTATGGGCAAATTTGTGGAAAAAACATGTGCACATTGAAAACATTGCAGAAGCGTTCCTGGCAAAGACAGCATCATTATTTATACATTAGAAAATTTCCCACATCATAAAGAATAATACACATCGGCTTTGGTTCTCTTTTATTCATAGTGCTATACAGGGTGTCAACATACGCAAAACAATGGATAACTATTTTTTTTCAAATCGAACACCCTATATAAGTTGCCGCCAATCTATGGCATTTTTAATAAGCTTTCCAATGATATACAGTCTGTATAACAAAATATTAAGGATTCTTGAGATTTATCAATAAAAACTTTTTTTTTTGCCACCTTCTGCTGATTTTTGGATTTTCAGCCAAAACTATGCATTTTCGGGAAAAATTATAAGAGAAAATTAAATTTTCGATCGATATTGGTCTTTCAACTTTTGAGATAATGCGTTCATTGCCCTCCAGAACGCGCAAAATCGTGACCGTATATGCATTTTAGCGTTTTCTTTTCAGATTTTTGATTAATAAATTGCACTACACTTTATTTTTCGCACCCTCTAGCGGAAAAACAGGAAATTATAAGGAAATTAAAATGGCCCATATCGATTGAAAATGTTCCGCTCTACAACTCTTAATAAATGCAATTTTTGCCAAAAATGCATAGTTTTCTCTAAAAATGCAAATTAAAAATGTATGTATCCATTTTTGCGTTTTTCAATGGTTTTTTGCATTTTTGCGAAAACTGTGCATTTTAGGCAAAAAATGCTACTTTTAAGAGTTGTAGAGCGGAATATTTTCAATCGATGTAGGTCATTTGAATAATTCTATAATTACTCGTTTTTCTGTTAGAGGACGTGGAAAATAAAGTATAGTGTAATTAATTAACCAAAAAATTGAGAAAAACGCTAAAATGCATATACGGTCACGATTTTGGGCACTCTGGCGGGCAATGCACGCATTATTGGAAAAGTTGAGAGACCTATATCGATCGAGAATTTTCCGCTCTACAACTTTGGTCTCTTTTTATTTTTTCAGAAAATGCATAGTTTTGGCTGAAAATCCAAAAATGAGCAGGAGGTGACATAAGAAAAATGTTTTTATGGATAAATCTCAAGAATCCTTAATATTTCATTATACAAATTGTACATCATTGGAAAGCTTATTAAAAATTCCATGTATTGGTGGCAAGATATATAGGGTGTTCCATTTGAAAAAAAATAGTTATCCAATATTTTGCGTATGTATTTGCGTATATTTTGCTGTATAGCAGTATGAACAAAAAAGAACCAAAGCCGATTTGTATTATTCTTCATGATGTGGAAAATTCTTTAGTGTATAAAAAATGACGCTAGCTTTACTAGGAACGCTTCTGCAATTTTTTCATGTGTCCTTGTTTTTGCCATAAATTTGCCCATAACCAACCAATCGTCCATAATAGACCCATAGTATCTTATACTATTTTTATCAGCTTTTCAAGAAGGTTGAAAATAAGGTATAAAATATAGGGTGTTCCATTTAAAAAAACATAACTTTGTTCTGTTATATATATTGGGACACCCTGTACAAAAACATACATATTTTTAAAATATGTAGAATAAGTGTGAGTACCAGTTCAAGAAAACTAGAAGTCGATATCTCAAATAGCAAATAAGTTATGGGGCTTTTACAGAACCCTGGGTCACCCGGTATGTATGTACTTCCGAACATAGAAATGATTTGAAGTCCAAAATCTCTCATTTTTGGATATTTTTCTTTATCCAAATGTATTCACTAGTATTCTAGTTGCTCGACTAGACGCAATGAATGGGTCAGTCAAAATTTGATGTACAGTTTACTATAACTCGCGGGACGTAAAAAAAAGCTTCGCGGGCCGCCAGTTGGACAGCGCTGCTTTAGATCAATTTTTTAGTGACATTGTTTCCAGTTGTGACGATAACTGTTTTTGTAGGAGTTCAAAAAGAGATTATTTTTGGATGCATTTTGAAGTATTTGAGCTAGAATTTGCTATTTTCTTACAGTTTTTCTAAACGTCAAATGCAATTGTGATATGTGAAATATTTTATTTCAATTTTAAAAATTGACTAGTTCTGAATGGATTTTGAATATTTTAGGAAAATTCCAGCACAGATTCGTTTACTTCAGTTTTTCAAATCGTCGAATCTATTTTGCTATTCTTTAATTTAAGTTTGTCGTGTTGCTATTTATATACGACATACCTCATTTATCTCACAGGCAACTCTTAAACAAAATTGTGTGGCTCACACGTTACATTGTTGAAGAGAGAATAAAAATTCAATTACTCCATGTTATACGACGTACGATTAAAATAAGGTACTTGATGCGTATATCTAGGTAACCGCCATCTTGATTTGCATTTTGATGTGATTTTTAAATTTGGCTCAAACATTCTATCTATAGCCCGTTCTCCGGAATCTGGCGGCTGTGGTCGTAAAAGAGGGTCGGAGCTCGGTAATATTTTGTATCTCAAACCAATATTTGTTGAGTACTGGTATAAAAGTGCGTATACCAATAGGAGCGAAGGACAGTAATAAATGTATGGGATGCAATTAGACGAACGATCAATACCTTTTCTTCGAGGGTGCGTCGATCCTCAGGGCGGACCGACCGTTTTACGACCTCAGCCGCCAGATTCTACCGAATAGGCTATATCATTAAAGCGGGGAAAGTAACACGATGGCAACATTAATATTTTTTGGTGCTAAGATCTGTTTTGTTTTGGTTTTGGCCAAATTTCACCCTCGCGTAAAACTGCGCTCTTTGCAGTTGTCCTAGTTTCATCGTTGCATTTGAAGGTATTAAGCTTAGCATTAGTAAATATCCATTCAAACTATTATATAAGCAGGAATCCTGGTTATATAACAGCTTATGGTATTTACGAGCCAAATTTCACGGCGCGGGACCGCGACTTTACGAAGACATTAAATAAAAATTGCATCGCGCGGGGACATTACGCAACCGGGCATAACTTCCACATAACATAAAAAAAAACGGCATAATTACTAGCCGCCGAAAAAAAAAAACAAGAAAACATCGAAAAAAAAGTCTGCCCGATTCTTCAGCACACCACGAAGTAGGCCATGCCTCGATTTATTCAAACGTACAAAAACACATCGTGAATTCGCGTCCTGATTGGCCGATTCGCTGGGCTAGACGCGAACAAGTGAAAGTGCAAACCTAACCTCGATTTCACTTTCGTTTAGTAGGCCGAACGGGTCCCACGACGCTGTCGTATTTTGCAATTGCTCAGGAGAAACTTAACGTTCTATCCTCCTTCTTTCCTACGGGTATTTCTAACGCCGAGGACGGAGACGGCGACAGCGAATGTGCATTAGAATTGCAAGTAGCCGCTCCGAGCCTAGAAACCAGCGTGAATTGGGTCGTGTGCTCCTTAGTGGTATTGCATCACAAACTCAGACTATTATGCGATGAGATTCACTATCCGTAGTAGGATTCAGGAAATTTGCTTTGCTTTTTCGCTCGCCCGCCCGTTATTTCGGTGTCATTATGCGGTGTGGGCGGCCTCAAAAACAACCGAACAACGGCCGACTGGATTTTTCGTTGGTTATATAATCGGGAAAGGATTTTTTTTTCGGGTCTGCTCTAATCGCTCAACGTGGATTACATAAAGTGACCCTTTTTTTCAAATTCATTGCACGCTTTATTAATAACCCATATGTGCAATTACCCATAATCATTTCTTTAATCGAATAACCGTAACGTAAATTAATGTTTTTGTCCATCTTTTTATTGCTACTTGCAAAATTAGGAATATTGAAAATTAGAAAAAGAAATTGGAAAAGGTGTTGCCTAATCCGCACATGCGCGTCGATACAGTGTACAAAGTGTGCAAGTAAAAAAAAATAGGCCAAGAATTATTGAAATTTGGGTTTAAGACGAATAATCAACTATGGTCAATCGTGCATTTGGACGAAGAACATATATTTGAAAAAAAAAACAAGTATTGTTCATATCATTTACATTTTTATTACTTTCTCCGTTACGAAGTACGAGAAAGTATTGTGATCGTGATTTTTTTTAAAAAAATTTTTTACGGAAATATCCGTTTTGGGGTCCCTATATGCCATTTCAACAATTTCTAAAAAAAAAATTCTAAAATGTTACTTTCTCCGACTTGATGGTATCATAGCCATTCATATTTACGTTTTCATGGTTTATTTTCAATTGAAATCATATTTTAAATGTACATCGAGCGTTGCGTAAACTCAGATAAAACTGACGTTTAAAACGTCAAAATTATGAAAGATGGAAAAATTGTACTTTAAATTCAAAAACACAGTTTACTCAAAAACTAAAGGGATTTCGAAAAAAACTTATTCTTTAGAAGTTGTTCATTTTGGCATTCTCTACAAGTATTATTCACATAAATTTGCTGTAACTATTATTGTTTCATAATTATAAACCAAAAATGAAAAAAATAGTAATACATTTTTTTCTCGAATAGCAACGATTTTATGAAAAATATTTTCATATTTCAAGATTTCTTTGTTGTCTTCAATGTTTGTTCAAATGTTTTTGTGATATTTTTCATATTCAAGAAAATATTGGCAAAAAACAAAAAACAGTTAAGGTAAATACCCACTTCCAGTGTACGAAATTTTACCAAAAGCTTTTCAGTTCTTCAGATTATCAAATAAGATGGATGTTCAAAGTTTCATATCAATTGCTCTATTAGTTTTTGAGATACGGCGCACACAGACAGACACACACACACACACACACACACACAGACACAATTATTTTTTTTCTAGAAATTGTTGAAATGGCATCTAGGGACCCCAAAACGGATATTTCCGTAAAAAAAATTTTGAAAAAAAAATCACGATCACAATACTTTCTCGTACTTCGTAACGGAGAAAGTAAAAATTAGGCTAAGAATTATTGAAATTTGGGTTTAAGGCGCATCATCAACTATGGTCAATCGTGCATTGGGCGAAGAAGATATATTAAAAAAAAACAAATATTGTTCATATCATTTACATTTTTAAGTTTTAATTCAACTGTACAAACTATTTTTAATGTGATTTTCAAAGATTTTGGCGCATCAGCTTTTTTATCTCGCCTGGTAGTGCTTATAGGATCTACATTAAAATATCTTTTATGATTGCGGCAAACCCTCTACCATAAGATCCTTGTAAGTTATATACATCATATGGATAATATCTGTTAATGGTTTTTCTATTGCAAATTTCAACATATTTTTTTTTAGTTTACAGCTTCTAGAACAACAACTAATAGTTTGTTTAATGAAAAAAGCCGAAATATTGCAGAAATTAACGAAATTAATTATGGATATACACTGGTGGAAAAAAAAATTAAACACTAGAAATTTGTGAAATTTCGACCATTTTCAAACATTAATTTCAACATTTCATTTTGAGAAATCTAAAGCAAAAAGTGTCCTCTTTGAGAGAATGTATCCCCTCTCAAGGAGAGGGCTCTACCCCCCAAGCGAAAAAAAAAAACACAGAATGCACTTTTTTTTCAAACACCCATAACTTTGTGCCAAATCATCGTAGGAACTTCGTTCTTTGATTCCTGCACAGGTATTTGAACAGATTTCAATGCCCGTTTGGTGGATCGAGTCGACACATTTTTTCCAACTCGGTACACGTTGCCAAAGTTGGACGTTTTTTGGCCAAAAAACGTGTTTTGTTCGGAGGTTGAAGGGTTCGAAAAGGGATCATCCCAGTCTGAGTTTATCCCCTTTAAGTAGAGCCAAAGTGGGATTTTTTCCCGAAATAATCTTCCAATTTGGTTGAAAGAGTTATGTGCGGAAAAGCTCAAAATACACTTTTTTTCAAACACCCATAACTTGGTGCCAAAGCGTCGTAGGAACTTCGTTCTTTGAGTCCTGAATAGGGAATTGATTAAATTTTAATACCCTTATGGTGGATCGAGTCGACAATTTTTTTCCAACTCCATACACATCCTCAAAGTTGGACATGGTTTCCTGAAAAAAACATTTTTTTGTTCACAGGGGTGCTAGAGAGGGGCTAGAGAGGGGTTACGCTTAAGTTCGCATGCATGACTTTAAAGAAGACACTTCAAAGTTTTTCACCCTCAAAGATTCATCAAAATCTATTAAAAATACGCCGAGTTATGACGGTTTGAAAATGGTCGAAATTTCAAGAATTTCAAGTGTTTGAAAAAATCGAATTTTGTGGTTTTTCGACGAAATTGTTTTCGTTTTCACGAATGAAATGTTCTTTGAGGTATGCACGAAAATTCATTGTTTGCGCCAAATCATGAATATCGCTTTTTGCGCCTTAGAACTTCATTAACAAAAAAGTTTATTTTAGGTCAAAAAAGGCTTACTTTAACGATTTTTGTAGGGTCGGAAAAAAATGTGGGCCTAACTTACCACCATTCGTCCAATAAAAACAAACAAATTAAACACTTGAGATTTCTAAAAATTTAGGTAATTTTCAAATCGCCATAACTCAGCTCCTATTCAACCGATTTAGACGATCTTTTGAGAAATAAAAAGCAAAATGTGTCCTCTTTGAGAGGATTTATCCCCCACTCAAAGAGAGGGCTCTACGCCCCTCCAAACGAAAAAATAAAAAGACCACAAAATCCTCTTTTTTTAAACACCCATAACTTTGTGCCAAATTGCCGTAGGAACTTCGTTTTTAAGTCCTGCACAGGTAATTGAACACATTTCAATGCCCTTTTGGTGGATCGAGTCGACACATTTTTTCCAACTCGGTACACGTTGTCAAAGTTGGAAGTTTTTCGCCTAAAAACCTGTTTTTTTGTTCGGGAGTTGAAGGATTCGAAAGCGGATCATTCCAATCTGAGTTTACCCCCTTAAAGTAGGGCCAAAATGAGATTTTTTCCGAAACAATCATCAAATTTGGTTGAAAAGTCGCTGAGTTATGCGCGAAAAACCTCAAAATGCACACCTATAACTTGGTGCCCAATCGTCGTAGGAACTTTGTTCTTCGAGTCCTGCATAGGGAATTGATCAGATTTTAATGCCTTTATGGTGGATCGAGTCGACAAAATTTTTCCAACTCCATAGACATCATCAAAGTTGGACATGGTTTCCTAAAAAAACATTTTTTTTTCACCGGGGTGCTAGAGAGGGGCGGAAGGGGTTACGTTTAAGTTCGTATGCATGACTTTAAAGAAGACACTTCGAAGTTTTTCACCCTTAAAGATTCATCAAAATCTATTGAAAATACGCCGAATTATGGCGATTTGAAAATGGTCAAACTTTCACGAATTTCAAGTGTTTCATTTTTTTCCTTCCGTGTAGAATGAGACATCTGCATCTCACTTCTTGGACACAATTCTATACTTTGTATTTCTGTTCCATGAGTATACGTTCTAAGGGGTATACCCGGTGTTTGGTGAACCCTATCTTACAATCACAGAAGTTGTTAAATATATTAATTTTTGATAGAAAAACTGTAAACCAACATTTCAATTTTCTATTAATATGAAACCCTTGCGTAAATCCATCTATCGCCGTTTGTATTAACTTAAACATAACCTAAAAAAATATGTTAATTGGATTTTTTGACATTCAACTTACCCCCTCCCCCGCAACAGCTTGAACAAAATATAAAATCAATTTCTCAAATTTGCACAAAACACAGTCAAAATGTGGCAAAAAATATAATAAATAAATTTGCCTTATTTTGTCGTTTGAATCATCAAAATCTAACAACGCGTTTGTCAGTTCTGCAATTTTTTTCAAAATCACAATTTCAAATCTTCGTACTTTGAAAACGGGCAATTTTGACGTTTTGTATTCATTTCACGAAAACATTTATTAAATTGCACTAGATTTGATGTTAAGGTCATCAGAATCGGACAATGTTAGTTGTGTAAAAACAAAAATCTTCGAACATTACAAAAGAGCATTTTTCCGTTTTGTTTTAACTCCACGAGAAATTTTCTAATTCTGCTATACTGGTCATATTTTGACGTTGTTTTAAAAACAAAATTGAATAATGAGTTCGGCAGTTGTGTATTTCAAAAGATCAAATCGCAAATTTGAATCTTTGAACTTTAAAGTCATTTTTTGCATTTCGTTTTCATTTCACAAAAAAATTTCGTTATATTTTCAAATTACATCATACTGGCCATATGTTGAATCATCAAAATCTAACAACAACATTTGCCAGTTGTGCAATTTCCAACACCAAAAGCGCGAATTTAAAATCTTTGAACTTAAAAATTTCATTTTTTGCATTTTGTGTTAATTTCGCGAGAAAATTTCATAATCCGTTTTAAAATCTTAATAGTATTTGCCACATTTTGACGTTTTAACCATCAAAATTTAACAACGCGTTTGGCAATTGTTCAATTTCAAAAATTAAAATCGCAATTTTAAATCTTCGGACATTGCAATTTTAACTTTTTGCGTTGATTTCATAAAAAGAAAAAACATGTCTTAACTAGTTTTTAAATCGCACTAGACTCACCCAATCGCTAAATTTTGAGTTAATCCCCACGAACAAAGCTTAAGTTTGAATAAAAATAAAATACATTTTGATATTTAAATTAATATAAAAACAATTTCTTATAAGGAGGCCGCGGTGGTCTAGTGAGTAGAGCTCCTGCTCACGGGCCTCGTGGTCGTGGGTTCGAATCCCATCCGGGCGGATTTTTCGGAATGAAGAAGTGGCCGTTCGGGTCCATGGATGTCCAGTGTATGTCCCCCCCCCATTCATTATATAATTAATGATGATTATATATGAATAAATATTCAGAAATCAATACAAAATGGTTAAATGATACCTCTGGCAGAATGGACCAGCTTCCCATGCCATAAAAAAATTCTAATATGTTTAAAAATTTGATGACAATTCGACAAAATTCTACAAATACTCCTTCCGTTGTATTCTAAATGTGGGATTGAGAGCAAAAGTGGTCGAACCCTCAAGTTAAAAAATCTAGTTTTTTTTTTTAATTAGACATATAATATAGATCACATGAGTGATCAACTCTGATCGATTTCGAATATCAAATGTGGAATAAAGACATTACTTGAGAATTAAGGAGGGAGTTTTCGTGGGTCACGATAAAGGAAATACTTGGCCCAATGGGCTGGATACATATAATAATTAAAAGAGCTCAATTACGTATTTGAAAGTCCAGATTGAATGTGTAATATTATGTCTATAAACATAGGCCTATGTCTTTAAGGAATGAGTTCATTGCCTTTAAAATGCTAAAATTAATATACATTATTCAAAATACCTTTTTGAAAAGAAATATGAAACAATTGATATCGACTTGAAACTTTCCAAATTTAACGTTATCATAAACACTTTTATGATCAACAAAGATAACACTTCCTGTCTAGATTCTGAAATAATACAATGCGAACAGAGAGTAAGGTTGAAAAAAATTGGCCTCGGAAAATATACGATTTCAATTTTTTTTTATTTACTCAAAGCGCATTTAGAATGATGATTTTGCAAAAACTTACTGTAACACCCAATTTTGAGATTTAGAGAGAATAAAATATGCGGTTGTAAAAATTGTAAGTGGAAATCTCATTGGATTGAAAAAAGTATGTAAAAGAATTGCCATCGACTTAAAATCTTCTGAATTTTCTCAAAACGCATCCAAAAATATGTTTCTGCAAAAACTTTGTAATACACGCTAATAAAGAGTCAGGTTGAAAAAAATGTTTCCATCATGTTACTTCCTCCGACTTGATGGTAAATAGCCATTTATATTTACGTTTTCATGGTTTATTTTCAGTTGAAATCATATTTTAAATGTACATCGAGCGTTGTGTAAACTCGGATGAAACTAATGTTTAAAACGTCAAAATTATGAAAGATGAAAAAATTATACTTCAAATTCAAAAACTCAGTTTACTCAAAAACTAAAGGGATTTCGAAAAAAACTTATTCTTTATAAGTTGTTCATTTTAGCATTCTCTACAATTATTATCAACAAAAATTTGCTGTAACTATTATCGTTTTATAATTATAAACCAAAAATTTAAAAAAATAATAAATTTTTTTCTCGAATAAAAATGATTTTATGAAAAATATTTTTAAGCAAAAGATGTTCATTTCTTTGTTGTCTTCAAAGTTTGTTTAAATGTTGTTGTGGTATTTTTCATATTCAAGAAAATATTGGCAAAAAACAAAAAACAGTTAAGGTAAACGCCCACTTCCGGTGTACGAAATTTTATCAAAAGCTTTTCAGTCCCGGATTATCAAATAAGACGTATGTTTAAAGTTTCATCTTAATTGCTCTATTAGTTTTTGAGATATAGCGCGCACAGACAGACAGACACACACACAGACACAAATTTCTTTTCTCCAGAAATTGTTGAAATGGCATCTAGGGGGATATTTCCATAAAAAAAATTTTTTGAAAAAAAATCATGATCACAATACTTTCTCGTACTTCGTAACGGAGAAAGTAAAAACGATTGATATCTACTTGAAACTTTCCAAATTTATTAAAAACTCCCATTATCAAGATTCCGCAAAAAATATACAACCGCTACCTGTCTATATTTCGGAATAATTTATTCATCTATTTATTTATTTCTCAACAGGCATTAAGCCTAATAGAGAAAAGTACAAAAAGAATAATAATCTATAACTAAAAATAGCAATAGAATGAAACATTACAGTACAGCTAGTTACATTACATTTTCAAAATATACTAGATTTCAAGTTAACCAAAAATTATTATATAAGGCGAAGATTAAAAAAAAATGACAAATTGAAGGCTTAAAAGAAATACATAAACAATTACCACCTACTTGAAACTTTCCGATTGTACTTTAAACATATTCACAAATATGATTCGGCAAAAACTTGCAAAAACCCCATGTCTAGATTTCGAGATAATTTCAATGATAGGCGTAAGGTTGTAAAATTTTTAAAATAGTTTGATCGCTTGAAAAAAATTTCTATCGACAAACTTTCCCAATTTACTCACAATACATTTAGAATAATAATTTTGCAAAAGCCTACCTAAATATCGAGATTAGGGGTCTTAATAATTCTAAACTTCGCAGCTTCAAATCCTAAGAAACGAAGGGAATTTTGAGCCACCCTGTATCTTTTACCGTTTTCAAGATCCCCATGCTGTGCATTCTTATTTTGGACACTGTGTATAAGCTATGCTACAATTTTAGTAGCAAATCAGGGTAATAATTACAATAATTATTTGTTGTTCAAAGATAATTAATTCTTCAATCAATTTCAACGTGTTCTTGTTTACTTTTAAAATCATAGCATTAATTAGTTTTGAAAGTTATTCCCATTTCCCAATACATTATATAATATTATTTACATCCACGTAGATCGATATATTAATTACATAACGTGATGATCATCAGCTTGCCCCTGAGGTCAATGTTCAATTAAATAAATAATCATTAAAATATAAAGTTCATCTAATCGAATGGCTCTTAAAAAAGTTGATACGTCGTTCGAAATGAATCCTACCGAAAATATGATGAAAAAAAATCAAGTGTGTAATCATAATAGCTACTGGTGTTATGTCTCCGAAACTTTACCAAAATGATTAACCAGTTTTGGGTGATGCATGCACGATCGACACATTACGTAATTGTGGCCCAAGATTTCTCTTGATTCGATTTTGCTGGATTCCGGTTCGATTGATATTAATAAGGTGTATGTGTGTGTGTGTGCTCTGGCCTATTAAATAACTCGAAAGTTTAAAAATACAAGAGACACCGGAGGTCCGACATCCTGCGCGTTTATAATATTTCCATCCGAGATGTTGTGCTAGTAGTGGAGTTTGCAGTACAACTATTATTAATAGCAAGTTGTGCAGTGCTAATAATACACATCAGCTGTATGTTGACTGTGTGTGTGTGTGTATGTTTTAAAAGCACTGCATTTCTGATCTGGAGCTGACCCATTTCCGTATTTTTAACATTTTTTCGTTTTCGGAAAGATACATTTCCGCCGTGAGCTCAGATCCCCGACTATTTCGGTTTCTATAAAGTCGATATCAAGATCGGGTAGGTCGCTGGCGCCTGTTTATTAGTTATAGAAATGGGTCGAAAACAAGCAGTTTTGCAACAGTTTCGAAAACGTCGGCTTTTCACCTGAAAATATCGCGAGACATCATAAAATCTGTTGGTGTTGCAAAATTAAGTGTCACGTGCACTTGTTGAATTGGGACCAACATATGGGTCTCGTTGTGTTTCGTATTTTTAGAATGAAAACAGTGGTGATCTATTTTTTTCTTTGTACAAATACTCAATATTAATTACATATAGTAGTCAACAGGGAGAGAAATGGTCATCTCCTATTAAATTATGAATAATTTACCTTCCTTAGGAAATTGAAGCAGTCAATCCAATTCAAATTAAACGTATGCCTCCTATGCAGTGTTGCCATACGTACGGTAATTACCGTGCTTGTACGGTATTCTGAGCGAAAGTACGGTATACGGTCCAAATGTTAAAACCGTACACAAATGTACGGTAATTTTCACCCTGTATAAAGGCAAAATTTTAAAATCTTTACATCTACCTTTAAAACTAACTTACATTTTTTTTTAATTTGCCAATTTCTTAAGTAATATTTTAAGTTGTCAAACAATTGAATAAATAAAAATAAATACTTATATGATTGAATTACCTTAATATAAACTTGTATTTTTGAAAATGTGTCAATTTCTGCTCGAGTCATAAATTTTTAAAAACGAATTTTTAAGTGGTCGAATATTTAAACAAGGAAAAGCTAGAAAAAAATCATATCCCCATGATTGAATTCCATAAAAAAAACTCAGATGCAATTTACCTTTAAAATTAACCTTGATTTTTGAAATTGAGTCGATTTTTGCGCGAGTTATGAATTTTTGAAAATTAATATTTTGGCTAAAAAATAAATACTGATTTAATATTAATTCCTCAAAAATTTTGATATCTTTACAAAACATTTACCTTTAAAACTAACTAACTCCGCCAATTTCTGCGTGAGTTATGAATTTTTGAAAATTGGTCGAAATATTTGAACAAAGAAAAAATAGAAAAATAAAATAATATCGATATGATTGAATTCTTTAAAAAGTCTGATGCTATCATAACACATTTAGGTACCTAAAAAAACTTTTTTTTTAATTTTTGAAAATGTGTTCATTTTTGGCTTTTAAACTGTCGTTTTTGGCAGTTGAAATTGTCATTTTTGGCAGTTAAAAACGGTCGTTGCCGACACTTGGAAATTAGCCTTTTTTGCAGTTGAAAATTGTCATTTTTGGCATTTAAAAATGGTTACTTTTGGCAGCTTAAATGGTCATTTCCGACACTTGAAATTTGACCTTTTTGGCAGTTGAAAATTGGCCTTTTTGGCAGTTTAAAATTATCATTTTTGGCAGTTGAAAATTGTAATTTTTGGACAGTTAAAAATTGTCATTTTTGGCAGTTAAAAATTGCCTTTTTGGCAGTTTAAAATTGTCATTTTTTGCAGTTAAAAATGGCCGTTTCTGACACTTGAAAATTGGCTTTTTGGCAGTTGAAAATTTGCCTTTTTGGCAGTTGAAAATTGTCATTTTTGGCAGCTTAAAATGGTCGTTTCCGACAATTAAAAATTTACCTTTTTGGCAGTTGAAAATTGTCATTTTTCGCAGTTGAAAATTATCATTTTTTGGCAGTTAAAATTGTCACTTTTGAGAGTTAAAAATGGTCGTTTCCGACACTTCCAAATTCGCCTTTTTTGGCTGGTAAAAATTATCATTTTAGGCAGTTAAAAAATGGTCGTTTCTGACACTTGAAAATTGGTCTTTTGGCAGTTGAAAATTGGCCTTTTTGGCAGTTGAAAATTGTCATTTTTGGCAGCTTAAAATGGTCGTTTCCGACACTTAAAAATTTACCTTTTTGGCAGTTGAAAATTGTCATTTTTCGCAGTTGAAAATTATCATTTTTTGGCAGTTAAAATTGTCACTTTTGAGAGTTAAAAATGGTCGTTTCCGACACTTGCAAATTCGCCTTTTTTGGCTGGTAAAAATTATCATTTTTGGCAGTTAAAAAATGGTCGTTTCCGACACTTGAAAATTGGCCTTTTGGCAGTTGAAAATTGGCATTTTTGGCAGTTAAAAAATGGTCGTTTCCGACACTTGAAAATTGGCCTTTTGGCAGTTGAAAATTGTCATTTTTGGCAGCTTAAAATGGTCGTTTCCGACACTTGAAAATTGGCCTTTTTGGTGGTTGAAAATTGGCCCTTTTGGCAGTTGAAATTGTCATTTTTGGCAGTTAAAAATTGTCATTTTTGGCAGTTAAAAATGGTCGTTTCCGACACTTGAAAATTGACCTTTTCGGCAGTTGAATATTGGCATTTTTGGCAGTTGATATATTACATGATATGCTAGAATTTATCAAAAATACAAAAAAATAGTATATTCACAAAACATCTGAATTATCTTAAATTTTTTAAAATGAGTGAGTTATAAATGTTTAAAAATGATTTTTTTTAATTTGTCGAATATTTGAACAAAGAAAAAATAGAAAAAAAATACTGATATGATTGAATTCCTTAAAACCTTCAATGCAATCATAATATATTTACCTTTAAAATTAACTTTGAGTTTTGAAAATTAATATTTAAAGTTGTCGAACTAAGAAAAAATACTAATATGATAGAATTTCTCAAAAATTTTAGTAAGTATATTCACAAAACATCTGCCTTTGGAATCAACTTGGACTTTTGAAAATGTGTCAATTTTTGCGTGAGATTAATTTTTCAAAATTAATATTTTAAGTTGTTGAAGACAAAAAATCTATTTTTTATTCATATATTCACAAAACATCTATTTAATTAAATTTATTTAATGTGCCAATAACAATGGGTTTATACAGGTCAATATACATAATATAAATCAGTGGTTTCAAAAAAAAAATATGAGTCATACCAGATATAAAAAAAATAAACTTACAGGTTGTAGAAATATGCAAAAGATGCGTTCAGAAGGAAAACTGTAACATGGATAAATAATAAATAACTTTAATTTTTGAAAATGTTTCAATTTTTAAAATCGAATTTTTAAACATTCGATTTTAAAAATTGAAAAAAGGAAAAACTAGAAAAAAAATCATATCGCAATGATTCCATGAAAAAAACTCAATTTTTCCATCTTTCATAATTTTGACGTTTTAAACGTCAGTTTTATCCGAGTCTACGAAACGTTCGATGTACATTTAAAATATGATTTAAATTAAAAATAAACCATGAAAGCGTAAATATAAATGATACCATCCAGTCGCAGAAAGTAACATGATGGCCACATAACTATTTTTTAATCTCTTCGGATGAAACAAAGTTTTTGCAATGGACTTGAACTATGTTTATGGAACTAATCAATTAAAATTTGCATATTGTACTCATTTGTATAGTTACTGTTGGCACTTGGAACAGGACTTTTTTGAAAAAATCGATTTTTGGGTTTTAATATTTTCAATTCAATGTTTCAAGAAAATTGCCCAAAGAGCATAGTCGAGCGGAGTATTAAAACTTTAAACGCGATTTTCTCAAAACCGCATTTTTAACACGGCGACCACGATATCTTGAAAACTACTGCACCGTTTTTTTTCAAACTTGGCATGTTTATTTAAAACATAATAGACCAGTAATTGAACGAAGGATTTTTTTTTCGATTTATTGTATCTTTTTTCTTAGCGAAAAACGAGCGATAGTTTCATGAAAAATAAAAATTTTAATTTTGAAAGTCCGCCATTTTGTCCCAGATCAATATATCGACAAACTTTTCGTTCAATTACTAGTCACTTTAATATAATAGAGACATTTTCTTTTGTTTTAGATTTCTGATAATCCAAATCCGAGTAGCAGTGGTCACTGCGAAACCAGTTTTTCTTCAACGGTCTTCAGGAGGATGACCATATCTTATTTTATTACTAATATTTTTCCTTATAAAATGTATGTTACATTCATGAAAATACGTGCTACCACAAAGGTTAACTCAGTTTTAAATAAGTATTATATTTTATGCAAAAAAAAATCCCCAAATATCACCTATTTTTCGGCTTCCTGGCTAGGCATACACCCTTAAGTTACGTTTGGAAAACAATGTCTGCGAGATGTTGACTGCCTTCATCGATACACTCTGAAGTTCTCCCATACTCTGCCCAATGTTGAACGCGGAGGCCAAGACACATCTCCAAACCGGGAAATGAGACAAGTGGGGAGGTACGCTGAAGTACAAGAATTTCCTTGCGCCGTCTTGTTGGAACCAAATTTCGTTCATGTTTAGTCTCCACTTACGTAACTCTCTTAGGAAAAGAGTTTCTGATCAGTTCAGAATTTAGTGTCACTGTATGCTCACCATCCGCGAAAAAATAGGGACCGATGATAAGAACTGATGACTGAAATGGCGTAACTTCTGTTCTCCTCCCACCTCCCATTACCTAGTAGAGTACCAACCAAAAACACTCTGTTCCTCGTGGTCACTCTGCATAATTCGGTGTTAGCAAATGAAGTAGTAGCTCATGAGGCATAAAAAAGGACCAATTTTTTTTAATAGGATTATTAATTTAGAATTAGTCAAAAAATGTCCACTTGAAACTTTTCAATAATTTTTGGTGTTCCAAATCAACACATTAACGTCCATTGTTTAAATAAAATTGCAAGAAATTTAAATAGGTTCATATTCAAGAAAATTTTAACGGATGTTCGATTTTAAGTTTTCTCATATTCTCAGCAGCTGAATCATCCGTTGTCTGTACCATAAACAGATTTTCTTTTCTCCCATTTGGTATCAGCGATGAACTCTCTTTGCGGATGATTTTTGGAAAGCCTCTTGAGTAAAACTGAAACTGCTACTGCTACTTTCTATATTTTTAGTTTTTTCTAAATCCTCAAAATATTCTTCGTCCTTAATTTCGCCCGCCTCAGTTATCTGTTGCTGACTGCAGGGAATGAAAGTATGCTCAAGCATCTTCCAAACTTTTGAAATGTTCCTTGCTCATTGCAATGGTCATTCGGTTAATATATAAAACAGCAAGTATTATTTTGAGGACATCCAAATTTCGCTTGAATGTTAGCAAATTTTATACATTATAATCTTCATCAATAGCATGCAGAAAAAATACAAATAAAATTGGTTATCAAGGGGCTTGCACTGTGAACTTTTCATGTTTTTCGGTGATGCCGAACCAACGATTCTTATAAGTAGCTTGCGAGGCCAAACAAAGAACCAAACAACTTTTTTGGATTAGGATGATTAATCAAAAAATGTCTTTTCCTGAAACGTTTCAATATTTTTCAATATTTTTTTGTGTTGGCAAATCATCAGTTCTTATACGTTCTTATTGAACCATACAACTTTTTTGCATTGAGATTATTAACTCAGAATCAATAAAAAAATAGCTTTAGCTATGCCTTTGAGTGTTGCCAATGTTAATAGCAAAAATAATAACTGTTTACAGCTAACATGAATTATGTAAACATACGTTGATGTAACTTGGCAAATAATACCAATAAATAATAAATTATTTTTTATTGCCTGGAAGCTGGTGTTCATCTAATACAAATGAGATTTTATAGTCTGCAAAGTGACATGCAAGTATTAACTAAGGTACTGTGAATGAGGAATATAACATTTAAAACAAGCACATTAAGATGTACCTTATACAACTCACGTATCCCATTTAATTAGTGCAAAGACCAGCAACAATCATTCGAAGAACGCCGACTCAGCCACGTGAGTTCGAATCGCTTACGAAATATCGACACACCAGCAATAAATTCTATTATTTTGCTACTTCGCCGCATCCCTAATGCTCCACTTCTCATTAGTTAAAGTAAATAAAGCGAAGCATCGGATCCTGACTGGCATTATTTTCCGCACGGTCTGCAAACTTGTGATTTCGGAAATAGAAAATCGTATTTTTAGCGTTAATCGCTCGAATTGAGAGTGAAATTAGATACACGCAAACAGGCCACAGTTTTCTTCGGGTATTTGTTGCTAACGCTAGCGCCACGAGACCTTGATTTCGACCAAATTATCTTGGAATTACTATAAACAAGATTTTCACCAATAATAGCGTGATAAGTTGGAGTGCTTTGATGTCTTATCTGGTTTGTTTATGTTCATTACAGCCTTCAATGATAATAGGATTTATAAACAAAATGATCAATGAAGTTAAAAAAAAAAATTGGACAATATTAATATTGCATTGCAAAGATGAAAAGTAGCCTCAATATGTACATTTTTAAGCTGTGCGTAACTCTGTCTGCGTAATTAAGTCTTACAAAGATTTAATACAAATAACTTATTGAAGCTACTACTTCCTTGGCTAATCCCACGCTGGGAAAGTAACGTTATGAAGGTTTTTGCATTACGAGAGAAAAGTTTGAAAGCACGAGCGACGTAGGAGGCCGGCTCGTATAAAACCTGACTTTTTGACCGATACGGACGAATTTCGAACTAATAAAAGTTCAACAGTCGCTAAACTATTTATAGTTTGCGTTGTTTTTTTGCATGGATTCCTAAATGGCATGCGGTAATAACTTACCAATTAGTGGTTGCTAACGCTAAGGTAAGGATTAAGCTAAGGTACCCCCACTCTTTAGACCAGCTAGTAGTTTTACCAGCAATAGCTTATTTTTATTTACTTTTGGTTGCCACTGGTGTGAAAAAGTTCTACACTTTTACCAAAATTTTAAATGAGTAATTATTATTGGTGATGGTTGCGACCGTTACTACGTGGTAATTCATTATATAATCACTGAATAAAACACTTACTATGTTTTTTAAATTGTGGTAAAAAACATAGTAAGTGTTTTATTCAGTGATGAGTAATTAATACTAATATTTACGTCTGACTGTTTTGTAGTCGAAAAGTTTCTTCCCCACAATTTCCTACAATCACATTTAGTGTGCCTTATCTGAAAAACGTCAAAAAAAAACGATACGTAACGTTTAATTTAGAAAACTACTACAATGGAGCTATTCCGCAAATTCCCGTTAAATCAGCAATCATCAGAATTGGGCTATCCCAATGAATATCCGGTAACGGACTACCTCAATGTGAAACTGAACGAAGAGCGGGATCTGCAAATCAGGATCCTGACACGCTTGAGGGAGGAAGTCATCAGCTGTCAGAGGGAGATCGATCGGCTGGTGGGTGTTCGAAACAAGTGCCTCACTTTATACCAGAACAAACTGAAGGCGATGGATTTTCTCCAAGAGGAATATCAAACCCTCAATAGTATTTTGATGAAGACCAGCTATGGTGCAATGTAATATTAATTTTGATGTTATTTGTTTCGTAGGTAACGTCGAAGAAGATCAATAACAAAGCGAATAAATTAAACTTTGGATTGTGTAAATCATGATTGTTGATATAATTGAATAAAGTTTTCTAAGTAATTTAAGCTTAAAGATGTTTATTTTTTAATGAAAGATTACGTTTCTTGCATTCATCAAATGTTTAATTTTAATTCATGGTCGTTATATTTTTTGCATATTGGCGGATAGTATCGCGCAAAAGACGTCTGATGAACGTGTAAATCTTTTCTGGAAACTTCTTGTAATTTGATATACACGAATCATCGAACACCAATCTGTAAGTTAGCAAATTAGTCTACATGTTTTTTTTTTCCTATAATTATATAGTCTACAATGTTATAATAGCGTTCTGTAGGTGCGTCTACAGGCTGGATTTTTTTATTCGATTAATTTACACTTGCAAAACCGTCGTCTGTGTTCTAAGGATTGAAGGGTGGGATACAGCCCACTCACCGCCCTTAATTTCTACTTACACCTAACCTAGAAAACACTGTTTGATGAAACTAATTTCTTAGTTTACGAGAGATTCAATAGTTTCAAAAGCATAAAGAAAGAGCGTTTGTGGGAAATATTAAAATGAAGCAGAATGTGGTGGGTGAGTCCTATCCAACCCTTTGAACACACCGTAAAGTTTCTATAAATAAAAACGTTTGCCAAAGTGCCGTAAAACCGTTAGATTATTTTTTTATCAATAAGCTTATACTTGCGAAATCCTCGCTTGTGTTCTAAAGATTCGAGGGTGGGATAGAGTAGGGAGGGTGTGGCCCAGGATGAAAATCACAATTAATTTTTTTTCTACGGGATAGAAATTTGAAACAAAGTTTTTTAATAACTTTGTCGACTTCTATTTCAAATATGTACTATTACTGTAAATCACTCTTACGGATATTTAAAAAAATATGTCGCATTGTGGTCTACCCCTGAGCCACCTTGAGACACCTTAAGGGCCCCAGTAAGACATACAGCATATATTTTTATAACAGGTGTGAAGTTAACGATAGATTTCAGCTATAAATTTTAAAATTTATTTTTTTGCCATAAAAATGTACATTTTCCAAAAACTTTCTATAAGCAGGGTGGGGTTACTACTTCAGCATTTTCTTATCGGTCATCGAAGTTAGCGAAAAAGGAGATTTTTTTTTATATAGTGTGAAAAATTGTAGGGGGTTGAAATTTTGGGGTGGGGGAGGTTCATGTGTATTCTTCAGTAGTAACCCCATCCTGCTTATAGAAGGTTTATGGAAAATGTACATTTTTATGGCAAAAAAATGAATTTTAAAATCTATTGCTGAAATCTATTGCTAACTTTACACCCGTATTTTTATAAACTCTTTATTGCACCTTTCACACATAACACTTAGAACAACTTAATTTTAATTTTAATAAAGATGTGTGATTCCTTACAAATGTATAATTATATTTCTATCGCTACCGTTTTCGGCCTAGACCGTCATCAGGAGAAATTCCCTTTTGGAGTGTGGTATATTTATGTATTATAATCTTCATTTGTTGTATGATATTATTCCACCTTTATTCAAACTGAAATACAACATCATGAACTTAATTTTACTTCTCTTAAGTAGCAAAAAAAATACTAAGGTACTTAAAAGCATCACTTTGGCTTCATCAGTTTTTCAGTAACTTCAATCTTATAAAAAGGACGGAGCCTTGCTGCGAGTAGGTTTTTGTAAAATCATGTTTGTATCTGTTGAATTCAACCAATATGATATATCTATAACAAAAGGGAGACAAAAGAAACCAGAACATTTTACACTTTTCTTTAAAAAACCAACTTCCACATCGCTATTTTTTTCTTTTGATAATGTAATAAAAATCCATACAAGTTCAAAATCTTCCGCGTTTGGCTCTCTATATTTAAAATTTTGATGGATAAATTTCTTCTTGTTGGTATTCTTTAGATTCTGATGAATCGCATTCACTGTCGCTAAAGGAACAAATGTGAAGTTCATCATCACCAGAGGCGGCTCGTTATATAGAGCCAAGGAGCCATGGCACTACCGGTAGTTTTAAGTTCGGCAAGAATTTTTAATTAATTCTAGAAATTATTTTTGTTTTCCGTGTGTATTGTTTGATGATGATGGCGAGGTTACGTGGTCGAAAAATGGTGTTACAGATTTAGGGCATGTCTGGGACAAAATGTTAACGCACGATAAATCGAAAGTACACATAAATCATATTTTCAGCTTATTCGGGTGTTTGAAATTATGAACCTTTACTTTACAACTCAAAATAATCTTGGACTATAAAGATTAATCGTTCTTTCTTTCTTCATATTGTAAAAGTGCCATCAACATGTTCCACGAGCCGCTACTGAGAGTCATACTAACCAAGTGAATTGTTTTATTTGAATTATTCAAAATGTATCTACTAAATCTAAAGTTGTCGAAAATTAGTTTCACTTTTTTGGACAATTAAAGCGAAAATAAAAAAAATATATTTTCCTATTAAAAAAATTGGAAATTATTTTGAACAATAGAGTGATTCTTGAGACCATTTTCTTACTAGGATATCCTACATTTTTTATTATTAAGCCTGTTGTTTCGATTTTTTTTTTGGCTACATTTTTGATCATTTGGCCTAAATATTCTTTATTTTGATTTCATTGTTAAATAGTTTCGACTATTTGGTCCGTATTTTTTATTTCCCTCGACGAATTTATAGTTTTTAAATTTTTGACCAATATTTTCGATATTTTTGGTCAAAATATTTTAACTTTTGGCCTAATTATCCTTCAAATTGACCTAAATTTGCGATTTCATTGTTTAAAATTGACGCCAAATTTTTAATTTTTAGATGTTTGACCTGTATTTTTGATTCTTTTTGATCTGTTGACCTAAATATTCTTTATTTTGACATAAATTTTCGATGTAATTGTTAAAATTTCCTTTTTTTTGGGCCATATTTTAGATTTTTCGAGTCGAATTTTTATATTTTTGACCTGTGTTTTCATTTTTTTTTTGATCTAAATTTTTGATCTTTTGCTTTAAATATTCTATATTCCAAGTTTTTGATTTGATTGTTAAAATTTTTGATTGTTCGGTCCGCATTTTTGATTTTTCAGGCCGAATTTTTTAATGTAGTTCCAAATTTTTGTTTTGATTTTGGTTCAAATATCTATAACCTGAATTATTCATCTATATGCGAGATTTTTTTTTATTTTTTCCGGTATTTTCGAGTTTTGTTTGTTGAAATTTTCGATTTTTTAGTCTGCATTTATTATCTTTAGGCCCAAGTTTTCGATGTACTGCCCAAATTTTCGACTTTCTGGCCAACATTATAAATTTGTATTATTTTGTTCAATATTTTGACCTACATTTTTTCTTTATTTTGAACTAACTTTTCGATTTTATTGTTAAAATTTTCGATTGTTTCGTCTCCATTTTGGATTTTTTGTTTAATCTGCATGTATTATCTTTAGATCCGAGTTTTCGATGTTTTGTCTAAATTTACGACTTTTTGGCCAACATTGTGGATTCTTTTTAAATATTTTGCCCTAAATTTTTCTTTTTTTTATTATTCTGTTAAAATTTGTCTTTCCTTGCTCCATCATTTTTATTTTTAGGCCAGAATTTCAGATTTTCGGTCTTAATTTTGTATCCTATATTTTATTGATTTTATTTCGTGAATTTTTTTATTTTTTGCTATTATTTTCGAATTTCTTGTCAGAAACTTATTTTTGGTGGTTGAAAGTGGCAAATTATTTTGCTTTTACCTAAGTTTTCGATTTTTTGTCTGCGTTTTTTATTTTTACATCAGGATTCTTGATTCTTTGGCCCATATTTAGGATTTCTGTATTTTCGATTTTTTTGTTCCATTTTTTTATTTTTCTTTATTTTGACCAAAATATTCGATTGGTTTGTAGAAATTTTTTATCTTTACACTTGTTTTCGATGTTTTGTTTAAATTTTCACCGTTTTAGGCTATATTGTAGATTTTTTATTTTTTGGTCTAAATATTCTTTATTTTGACGAAAAAATTCGATTGGTGTTATTTTGTTTGTTTTATTTGTTGATTTTTTATCTTTACGCCCGAGTTTTCGATGATTTGTCTAAATTTTCACCTTGGCCTAAAATTTTTATTTTCGATTATTTTGGTTTAAATTTTTGGTCTTTTGGGCGAAATTTTCTTTATTTCGATTCGTTTGTTAAAAATTTTGATTTTTTGGTCTACCTTTTTGATTTCTGGGTACGAATTTTAGATTTTTGGTCTTATTTTTTAATTTTTGTCCCATGTTTTAGATTTTCTCAACTTGAATTATTGATTTTATTTTTCGAATTTTTTTGAATTTTTATTTTTTCTAGTTGGAACTTATTTTAAGCCAAAAAGAGTTATGTTTGGAGCTGAAAATGGCAAATTATTTTTCTTTTGCTTGTATTTTCAATTTTTTGGTCTGCATTTTTATTTTTAAACCAGGATTTTTGATTTTTTGGCCGATATTTTAGATCTGCGGCTGTTCTGTTCCAAATTTTTGATTTTTTGACTAAAATATTCGATTGGTCTATAAAGATAAAATAAGATAAATGGTTCTTTATTTCTTCAAAAAATGGTGATGTGGCCATCATGTTACTTTCTCCGACTTGGTATCATTTATATTTACGCTTTCATGGTTTATTTTCAATTGAAATCATATTTTAAATGTACATCGAGCATTGTGTATACTCGGATTAAACTGACGTTTAAAACGTCAAAATTATGAAACTTGGAAAAATTATACTTCAAATTGAAAAACTCAGTTTACTCAAAAACTAAAGGGATTTCGAAAAAACTTATTCTTTATAAGTTGTTCATTTTAGCATCTTTAACATCTACAATTATTATACAAATCAATTTGCTGTTAACTATTATTGTTTCATAATTATAAACCAAACATTAGAAAAAAAAATTTTTTTCTCGAATAAAAATGATTTTATGAAAAATGTTTTCAAGCAAAAGATATTCATTTCTTTGTTGTCTTCAAAGTTTGTTTAAATCTTTTTGTGATATTTTTTATATTTAGGAAAATATTGGCAAAAAACCAAAAACAGTTAAGGTAAACGCCCACTTTAGGTGTACGAAATTTTACCAAAAGCTTTTCAGTTCTTCAGATTATCAAATAAGACGGATGTTCAAAGTTTCATATCAATTTCTCAATTAGTTTTTGAGATACAGCGCGCACACACAGACACACACACAGACACAATTTTTTTTTTCCAGAAATTGTTGAAATGGCATCTAGGGACGCCAAAACGGATATTTCCGTAAAAATAAATTTGAAAAAAATCACAATACTTTCTCATACTTCGTAACGGAGAAAGTAAAAAGGAGGGAGTATATTGTATAAGTGGCTCTACCATCAACATGTTCCACGAGCCGCCACTGATCATCACTCTTACTAGAAACATAGTCATCTATGTCTATCTGCTTTTCCTTGAAGCATGCTGTCAATTATCTATATTCCTCTGCTTTTACGAACATTTCAATCTCTTAGTCTGGCTTTAATTTTAGAATTTTTAGTAGTGTTAATTATGCTGCTGGAGAGGTTTTCTTCCAACCTTTAAAGATGAAGGGACTCACAAATCTCGGGCTCTATTCGCTGAAACCAGTGTTTGATACTTGTTCTGGGTACAGAACTTTCAGATTGTTGAGAACAGGGATCTCGGAAGTTGGTGTTCCACTTCCACTGTCAACTGGCTGAAGAACGCTAAGTAGTTCATTGTTATCATTTCTGTAAGTTACTTAACTTACGAGAAAATCGCTGTCATAGGGGAAAATGCTATACTTTTAGATGTTCGCTGGTGTCATTGCTTTTTCATGTGCAATTCTAGCGCACTAGGCGACCTGATATATAGTTATTGGTGTACCTGGGTGCTGCGGAAGCCAAGAGTCGACGGCAACATTTTATGCGTCTTAAATGGTTAAAAAACACTGACGTCGAGTGCTCACAGTTTATTGCTGCAGTGAAGAGGTAAGGTTTCTTCTTTGGCTACATCCAAAGTTGAAACAGTCACTCTCACGATTGTTAAATATGAGAATCATTGGATTGTCCTCAGTAGATACAATATTTCATTACAGGAACACAAGTTTCACTCTTCATCCAGCTACTACTGATAACAAGCACAGTACCTAGTGAAGCACCACTTAAAAATCTTTCTTGGGAAGACCATTGATGGAGGTAAACTAGTGCCACGCTGACGATATAGCAGGTGGTAAGTTATACTCACCGCTCCTCACTTGTACATTTGCTTACCTACTTATCACATTTAGGTACTAACATTTTTTATTTGTTTTTGGACTGTGTTGTAGTAGTCTCATCTAAATTATATATTCAGGTACCATCAGAAAATTGTGTGTGTGATCGACCAAAAGACGACATTAGATTAATCCAAAATTGTTAGCGATAAATGAAACACAATTTTCAATGCTTCATCCCTAAAAATGAAGTACCACGTAGTAACAGTCGCATCATCCTGTTTCTTTTGCTCAACATTGTGTTTGTTGAACGATGTAGTTCCGGATAAACAGCAAATCATTTTCTGCAAATCATTTTTACAATCCTTACATCTAATCGATGCGTGTTTTCTTATTTAAGTAATAAATAAAACACTATTGCTTTGTTTGTATAACTTTTGAAAATTTATTATTTCCTTGACTATAGTTTCGGCAACTGCAACGTGCCATTATCTCAAACTTACAGTTATTTAAATTCCAGCTCTCTGAAACTGCTGTTATTTACTTGAGCCGTTTTAAAAACAAGCTTTCTAATATCTATAATACACTTGCCATAGCACATTTTTACTTTCTCCGTTACGAAGTACGAGAAAGTATTGTGATCGTGATTTTTTTTCCAAAAATTTTTTTTACGGAAATATCCGTTTTGGGGTCCCTAGATGCCATTTCAACAATTTCTGGAAAAAAAAAAATTGTGTCTGTGTGTGTGTGTGTCTGTCTGCCTGTGTGTGTGTGTGTGTGTGTGTGTCTGTCTGTGTGCGCTGTATCTCAAAAACTAATAGAGCAATTAATATGAAACTTTGAACATAAGTTTTATTTGATAATCTGAAGAACTGAAAAGCTTTTGGTAAAATTTCGTACACCGGAAGTAGGTGTTTACCTTAACTGTTTTTTGTTTTTTGCCAATATTTTCTTAAATATGAAAAATATCACAAAAACATTTAAACAAACTTTGAAGACGACAAAGAAATTAACATCTTTTGCTTGAAAATATTTTTCATAAAATCATTGCTATTCGAAAAAAAAAATTATTAATATTTTTTTAAGTTTTGGTTTATAATTATGAAACGAGAATAGTTACAGCAAATTTATGTGAATAATAATTGTAGAGAATGCCAAAATGAACAACTTCTAAAGAATAAGTTTTTTTCGAAATCTCGTTAGTTTTTGAGTAAACCGAGTTTTTGAATTTGAAGTATAATTTTTCCTTGTTTAATCGTTTTGACGTTTTAAACGTCAGTTTCATCCGAGTTTACGCAACGCTCGATGTACATTTAAAATATGATTTCAGTAAACCCTGAAAATGTAAATATAAATGGCTATGATACCATCAAGCCGGAGAAAGTAACATGATGGCCACATCACCATTTTTTCGAAATTCCTTTAGTTTTTGTATAATTTTTCCGTTTCATAATTTTGACGTTTTAAACGTCAGTTTCATCCGAGTCTACAAAACGCTCGATGTACATTTAAAATATGATTTAAATTGAAAATAAATCATGAAAGCGTAAATATAAGTGATACAATCAAGTCGGAGAAAGTAACGTGATGGCCACATCACCATTTTTTCTCTACATAACAGTCTCTCTGTGTGCGCGCTGTATCTCAAAAACTAAAACAGAAATAACCATGAAACTTTGAACATAAGTCTTATTTGAGAATCCGAGGAACTAAAAAGCTTTGGGTAAAATTTCGAATTTCCGAATATTTACCTTAACAGTGTTTTGTTCTTTTACCTTTTTGGAACTTCGGGGCAAAGTTTTCAGAACTTTTTTCAGGTCTTTTTTAAGGACATTTTTAAAATACCTTTCTTCGCGGATTATTTTTCAGGACATTTTAAGAAATTGTTTTCAAGATTTTCATTCAGGAAAAAAAAATTCATAATTTTATTCATGACATTTTTTAGAATTTCGCTTTTCATGACCTCTTTTGGACCTTTTTAAGGACTTTTTCAGATATTTTTAACATTTTTTTTTTCAATATTATTTTAAAAACTTTTTATCTGAGGAATTTTGTCAAGGACTTATAAAAATTGTCCTGTAAAAAGAGTCTTGAAAAATTGCCCTCAAAATAACATCTTTAAAAAATAAACAAAGAAAAGCATTGTAAGTAAAAAGTTCTTAAAATGGTCCTTAAAAAGATTTGAAGAAATCCCAAAGAGTCTTGAAAAAAGGTCTTTTTGTAGGACTTTTTTCAAGACAGGGATTTCTCTTTCAGGGCAATTTCTTCAAATCTTTTTAAGGACCATTTTAAGGACTTTTTACTTACAATTCTTTTCTTTGTTTATTTTTAAAGATGTTATTTGAGGGCAACTTTTTACAGGACAATTTTTTGTGATATTTTATGACGACTCTTTTTCTAAACTTTCTTGAGGACTTATTTCAGGACTTTCTTAAAGGACTTTTTAGGACTCTTTTTCGGGACATTTATTTCTGGTATTTTGTATAAGACTATTTTTCAGGACTTTTTTCACGGCTTTTATCAATACTCTTTATTTCCAGGACTATTCCTCCAGAACTTTTTTCAGGGCTTTTTTGAGATATTGTAATATTGTAAGAACCTCTTGTTCAGGACTTATTTTCAGAATTTTTTCCATTACATTTTTTTAGAATTATTTCTTCGGGAATTTTTTCTCAAGCCTTTTTTCAGTACTATTTTTTTAAAGGATTAATTTTCAGGACTTCTTGCTTTTTTCAAGACTTTTTGGGATTATTTTCAGGACAATTTCTGTTTCAGGTCTTTTTTAATGATCTTTTTACAGAAATGTTTTTTTCAGAATAATTTTAAGACGTATTTTTTATCTCTTTTGGAAGACTTATTACAGAAAAAATTTTCAGGATATTTTATCAGGACTCTATTCGGGACTTTCTTCAGGACTTTTTTCAGGACTTATTTTAGGACTTTCCTTCGCGATTTTTTTAGGACTCTTTTACCGACTCCTTTCAGGATTTTTCGAAAGACATTTATTTCTGGTGTTTTATACGGAGACTACATTTTTCAGGACTCTTTTTGCAGAACTTTTTTCAAGACTTTTTTCACGTCTCTTTTCCAGAACTTTTTAGCAGGACTCTTTCTTCAAGACTTTATTTCCAAAACTGTTTCTCCAGGACTTCTTTTCAGGACTTTTTTTGTCAGAACTAATTTTTCAGGACTTTCTTTCTGGTCTTTTTGAAGGACCTATTTTTCAAGACTTTTTTCAAGACTTTCATGTTCAGGACTTTGATTAGTTTTTTAGGACTTTTTAATTAGGGCTATTTTTAGAAATCTTTTTCAAGACTTTCTTGTTCAGGGCTTTTATTGGGGTTTTAGGACTTTTAAATCAGAACTATTTTTAGAAATCTTTTTCAAGACTTTCTTGTTCAGGATTTTTATTAGATTTTTTTAGGACTTTTAAATCAGGACTATTTTTAGAAATATTTTTCAGAACTTTTTTAGCATTTTTTTTTTAATTTTTCAGTAAACTTACGGTAAAGATTGTTAGAATTTGAAACATTATTTGTCATTTTTACCTTTCTTAATTTTGACGTTTCAAACGTCATTACCATTCGATCATGTGAAAGGCTCGATTTAAAATATGATTTAAATTGAAAATAATGAATGAAACTATAAGTATAAATAACTATTATACCATCAAATAATCGGAGAAAGTAACATGATGGCCACATCACCATTTTTTTAACAAATAATTATGTTTTTCATCAAAGAGTTTTCTTTCTTTCTCTTTCTCTACTTTAAGAATTTGTCGGCTGATGTACTTTGAAACTTCAAACCGTATTCTTCTGTAGATCGACTCTAAGACCACCTTTTGCCATCGGCTCCAACTAGAACACGTCCACCGGTTTCTTCATGACTTCTACAGTAAAGTGCGCCTTCTCGGATCTTTCCTCTTGGCATTCTTAGAAGGATTTCATTTCATTTCATTTCATTTGTTTATTCATGCTAAATATTGTATTACACACGTCATAAATACATAGACAGATATAACTACAGTATAACAAAATTTAAAAAAAATGCTTAAAAGTACAGTATATCCGCTTCCAAAAATAAATAAATTATCGATCTAATAAAACAAAAAACAAATATCGCATATTAAATAAAAATACATACGTACATAGGTAAAACACGTTAAAATCTCTCTGCCTTGTAATTAAATTTTGCTAAGTAAAAATATAAAATTATATATACATGTACGAAATAAACAGCGTATAAGGGTAAAATTAATAAAATATCTAAAACATATGTTAAAACATCGCAAGTGTATAAAATTAATGGTGTAAGTATAATAAGTAAAATTTAATACAAACTAGTGCTAAAGGTAAATATTGCAATATAAGTATTGAATTTCAGAGGCTGATACGTATGATATTAAATGATATCGCTAATATCATGATTCATGAATTCATCGATCGTGTAAAATGCCTTTGATAGGAGAAACTTTTTTATTGAAACTTTAAATTTATGCAGTGGAAGATTTCTATTTTTTTCGGGCAGCTTATTAAACAATAAAATTCCGAAGTATTTTGTGCCAGTATTCGATTTTTTTAATCTCAATTGGGGGTGACAAATATTGTTCTTATGTCGCGTTGGATAGCTGTGGTGATTATGTCTGTTATATTCATTTTCTTTTTTCTTAACATATATAAGACATTCAAGAATAAAGATGGAAGGTAGCGTAAGAATATTGAGCTTTATATATTGAGGTCTACATTCCTCCCTGTATCCAATACCAGCTAATACTCGCACTGCTCGTCTTTGCAATGCAAATATGCGAGATTTGATCGAAGAATGGCCCCACACAATAATGCTATACCTTAAGTGAGTCTCTACTAACGAAAAATATGCCGTTCTCAGTACTTTATTTGACACGAGTCGAGAAAGATTACGAAGACAGAATATATTTTTGGAGATAGTTTTGGCAATACTTGTTCCATGATTGTTCCAAGTTAGCCTCGCGTTAAGATGTAGCCCAAGAAACTTAACCGATTCTTTATTTCTTCAGTTTATCTTAAAACTTATGGTTTTAGTTTTGGCTCTGTTTAGTTGTAATTTATTGCCATTGCACCATGATATAACGTCATTTAAAGTTTCAATATCACATTGTTTGGCTCTTTGTTCATCATTCCCTATGTTTAAAGTAGATGTATCATCAGCAAATAAGATAGTGTGCGCGTTTTGTAGATACTTAGGCAAATCATTTATGTATATTATGAATAAAATAGGACCCAAAACGGATCCTTGGGGGACATCATGCGTTATAGGCAATGGGTTTGACATATCGTTACCCAAACTAACAACTTGTAATCTGTTTTGTAAATATGATTGTATTAGGTTTACACTTTCCAGTTTTATATTATATTTAATAAGTTTCTCAATCAGAAGATCATGATGTATACAATCAAGAGTAGTATCTTCCACGAAATAAGCTTCAAAATTCAGTCAAGAAAAAATACGGCATTACTTTAAACTAGATTTGATTGAATGAAATGTGCACCTCATAATTAAAAAAAAACTTCTAAAATACTTCGCTAGTTTAATTAGTCTCAAAAATTTGAAATCTCTTTCTTAATGGACAAAGCGACCTTATGCAATAAATATATGTTCGACGAAGAAATTTCTACGCAAATTCATTGGTGTCGAAGGAAGGTTACCAATCACACTAGAAATCGAGTTCTGCAGGTAAAGCTTAGTTGAATCCGGAGGATGGTGGGTGGGCCCCGTACCACCCTTCATATAGTAAAACGTAAACGAGAGATTTACGAGTGTAACACAATAACATAATAAACATAGAATGGATCGTTTTTGCCCTTTGATGAACTAATTTATTTATAGAAAATCTGGCGAAGGCTGAACTGATTGGATTGTATGATAGGGCCCACCCGCAACTCTCAATATGCACCATAATCTACAGATATATGTAGATATGACGAAGAGGTTAAATGGGTCAGAGTGGAAGAATATTTTATAAAAAATAACCTTCTCATCAAAATTAATTGTATGTTATCTGTAAATTATGTTGATAAAGTATCGTGTGAGCCACAAAAATTTTGCTTCAAAGTTGGCTGTGAGATAAATGAGCCTTGGTTGCTAGATCTGAGCTTCGAAGAGGGAAAATGTAACAAGCAACTGTGTCAGCCTCTACAAATTTTACATGATTTTGATGATCGGTATATGGATCAATGGATCTTTGCGCGTGCGTCATTACCGAAGACTGAGTTTTCTTGCATTGGACGACATATGATTGCGTCTAATTTAACTTTTTTTTTTAAATAAAAGGAAATAAAAGGAAGGATGTTCGATGGAATTTGCGGGTTACGGAGAGTGAATGACTATAAGGGAATTCGCGTAAGCGATTTGCTGTTCGGCCACTAACGTATATATTATTATATATTTCATTTTAATAATGAATGGTACATACACTACACACATCCATGGACCCGCACGACCACTTCTTCGTTCTGAAAAAAATGATCGCACGGATGGGATTCGAACCCACGACCACGAGGCCCAGAAGCAGGAACGCTACTCACTAGGCCACTGCGGCCCCTAATTTAACTTACCATAGAGAAAGTTAACGCATGAAAATGTCGGAGCTGGGTTCATGACGTGCATGCAAAGATCCATTGATCAAATTATAGCATGATTACTCCGAGTGCAATTCAAAGTTTCAAATGTTTCATTTTTTTTAAACTTCCACATGACGACTTATCTAGTAGTGCCTGAGAAGATGACAAATTATGTTGTCCCTTGCACATCTTTATATTCACGCGACAATAAATTATTAATCAGAATCAGAAACGTGAAAAGGCACAATTGGACCAAATTGTCGTAGTCTCTCTGTTGGCACTCGCCACCATAATAAAAAAAAGGATCAAGCGGGTTCCGACTAAATTGACAACTCCCGCATATTAATTTGTATTTGTCGATATCAGACCTGCACTTCCTCGTATTTTTTTTAACACGAACATGCGCGACATTATGGCTGCGAGGAATAAGGGCCATTTTCCATAAATCCTCGGCACTCTCTAATCCGCCCATCCACTTTTCGTGTACTACACGCGCCGAACTTTCATTTTTTTTTTCGGAGTCACTTTCCCTTGATCCTATTATGAATGTCGCTATTTTCGAGACGGGAATCTAAATGATTTTTTGTTCTTCGGCGCACACGTTAATGGCAAGCTTAAACGACGTCGTGCATTTTAATTTCGAGAGAATTTGAGATCTGAGAAAAATGTTTACGTATTCTAAACGCGTTTTGCTTTTTTTACGAAAAAACTTTTCATTTCCTTGCGTTTTGAAAATGTACTTGAGGCAATTAATTTTAAATCTATTTTCTTCTACAAACGGATCTGGATCAGGGAATAACAGTAATTTGTCGTCGAGTTGGAGAGTAAGAGTAATACACTGTAATTTTTCAAACCCTTATTTAAATGTATAAATATAGTGGTACAACTAATAGTATTGACTAAAAAATGGTGATGTGGCCATCATGTTACTTTCTCCGACTTGATGGTATCATAGCCATTTATATTTACGTTTTCATGGTTTATTTTCAATTGAAATCATATTTTAAATGTACATCGAGCGTTTTGTAAACTCGGATGAAACTGACGTTTAAAACGTCAAAATTATGAAAGATGGAAAAATTATACTTCAAATTCAAAAACTCAGTTTACTCAAAAACTAAAGGGATTTCGAAAAAAACTTATTCTTTATAAGTTGTTCATTTTAGCATTCTCTACAATTATTATTAACATAAATTTTCTTTAACTTTAAGTTTTTTCTCGAATAAAAATGATTTTATGAAAAATGTTTTCAAGCAAAAGATGTTTATTGATTTCTTGTCTTCAAAGTTTGTTTAAATGTTTTTGTGATATTTTTCATATTTAAGAAAATATTGGCAAAAAACAAAAAACAGTTAAGGTACACGCCCACTTCTGGTGTACGAAATTTTACTAAAAGCTTTTCAGTTCTTCAGATTATCAAATAAGATGGATGTATAAGTTTCATATCAATTGCTCTATTAGTTTTTGAGATACAGCGCGCACAGACACACACATACACACACACACACACACACACACACACACAGACACACACATACACACACACACACACAGGCACACACATACACACACACACACACAGACACACACAGACACAAAAAAAAAATTCAGAAATTATTGAAATGGCATCTAGGGACCCCAAAACGGATATTTCCGTAAAAAAAAATTTGAAAAAAAATCACGATCACAATACTTTCTCGTACTTCGTAACGGAGAAAGTTAAAATGAAATAATCTCAGACATAACTGCTATGTTTCTCTCTCTTAGGCATGGCCAACTCAGAAATAAAATTCTGTGACTCGCACCTTATAAATATAGTGGTAATCTAATAGTATTGACTGAAAAATATACAACACTAAAAATGACCAATTGCGTCGCTTTCTAGAAAACTTACATATAATTTATTTTGGCGTTTGAATCAAAATTATAAAATGTGTTTCCTCCCTATGCATTTTTTTTTTAATTTATTTATCTGGATGCGAATAAAATTAAGTTTAATATTTTGATTTATTAGGCAAAAAGACCTTTGGTCGATCAGGGGCGGCTCGTTATGTAGAGCCAAGGAGCCATGGCACCACCTGTAGTTTTAAGCTCAGCAAGAATTTTTAATTAATTCTTAATTAACACTTTTTTGCCAGTTACTTTGGTCTAAGAAGATAAATCGTTCTTTCTTTCTTCACGAGCCGCCACTGCTCATGGTGACTTACCAACGTTTTTGCAATTTTTTCTAGATGAAATTCTGGACTTCATTTTCAAGACTTTTAACAGGATTTTTTTCAGACTTTTCTAGTCTAATGCCTTTTTTCAGTATTTTTTGGGCGTTTTTGAGAACTTCATCCAGGATTTTTTTATGAGAATTTTGTTTTTCATGACAATTTTTTGTCAGGGCATTTTTCAGAACTCTTTTTACATGTCCTTTATAGGAATTTTTTTAAGGACACTTTTCTCAGGACTCTTTTTTCCAGGACTTTTCTATACTAAGACCTTTCTCCAATATTTTTTGAGAACTTTATCCAAATTTTTTTTGAGAATTTTGTTTTTCATGACAATTTTCTTCAGGAACATTTATCTGGGCATTTTTCATAACTTTTTTACATGTCCTTTATAGGAATTTTTTTCAGGACACTTTTCTCAGGACTCTTTTTTCCAGGACTTTTCTATACTAAGACCTTTTTCCAATATTTTTTGAGAACTTTATCCAGGTTTTTTTTGAGAATTTTGTTTTTCAAGACAATTTTTTGTCAGGGAATTTTTTAGAACTTTTTTTTCGGGTCCTTTGCTGGATTTTTTTTTCGGTATCCTTTTTTTACGTCTCTTTTTTTCTTGGACTCTTCTATTCTGAGGCCTTTTTTTAGTATTTTTTGAGAACTTTAACCCGGTTTTTTTTTTTGGAAATTTTGTTTTTCAAGACAATTTTTTTCAGGACCATTTGTCAGGGCATTTTTCAGATTTTTTTTTCAGGTCCTTTATGGGGATTTTTTTCGGGACCATTTTCTCAGGACTCTTTTTTCTGGAATTCATTTTCAGGATGTTTTTCAAGGACATTTTCAAGACTTTTTTAGTAATTTTTTTTAAGACTTTCAGCAAGAATTTTAAATTAATTCTTAAAACACTTTTTTGCCAGTTACTTTGGTCTAAGAAGATAAATCGTTCTTTCTTTCTTCAAAAATCAACATGTTCCACGAGCCGCCACTGCTCACGGTGACTTGCCAACTTTTTTGCAATTTTTTCTAGATGAAATTCTGGACTTCATTTTCAAGACTTTTAACAGAAATTTTTCCAGACTTTTCTAGTCTAATGCCTTTTTTCAGTATTTTTTTGGGGCGTTTTTGAGAATTTAATCCAGGATTTTTTATGAGAATTTTGTTTTTCATAGCTATTTTTTGTCAGGGCATTTTTCAGAACTTTTTTACATGTCCTTTATAGGAGTTTTTTTTAGGGACACTTTTCTCAGGACTCTTTTTTCCAGGACTTTTCTATGCTAAGACCTTTCTCCAATATTTTTTGAGAACTTTGTCCAGGTTTTTTTTTGAGAATTTTGTTTTTCAAGACAATTTTTTTCAGGACTATTTGTCATGGAATTTTTCAGAACTTTTTTTCAGGTCCTTTACTGGATTTTTTTTCGGGATTTTTTTTTCAGGACTCTTTTTTTCCTGGACTTTTCTATTCTGAGGCTTTTTTTTTAGTATTTTTTGAGAACTTTAACCCGGATTTTTTTTGGGAATTTTGTTTTTCAAGACAATTTTTTTCAGGACTATTTGTCAGGGAATTTTTCAGAATTTTTTTTCAGGTCCTTTACTGGATTTCTTTTCGGGATCCTTTTTTCAGGACTCTTTTTTTCCTGGACTTTTCTATTCTGAGGCCATTTTTTTAGTATTTTTTAAGAACTTTAACCCGGATTTTTTTTGGGAATTTTGTTTTTCAGGACCATTTGTCAGGGCATTTTTCAGAATTTTTTTTTAGGTCCTTTATGGGGATTTTTTTTGTGACCATTCTCTCAGGACTCCTTTTTTTGGAATACATTTTTCAGGATGTTTTTCAAGGTAAGATTTTTTCAGTAATTTTTTTAAGACTTTCTTTTTCGGCTCCGTTTTACAAGACTTCTTTCTTTAGGGATTTTCTTTCGGGACTTTTCAAGACTTTATTTTTTGGATGGTTTTGCAGGAATTTTTTCAGGACTGTTTTTGAGACTTTTGTCCGGAACTGTTTTAAGGACTTTTTACAGTACATTTTTTTCATTTCCAGAACTTCATCCACAATTTTTTTAAGACTCTTTTTAGAACATTTTCAAATCTTTTATAGGGATTCTTTTTTCAGGACTTTTTCAGGCAACGTTTTTCGGGATTTTTCAGGCCCTTCTTTAGAACTTATTTTCGGGTCTTTTCAAGACTTTTCAGAAATTTTTTTTTGTTTTTCAAGACAATTTTTTTCAGGACTATTTGTCAGGGAATTTTTTCAGAACTTTTTTTCAGGTCCTTTACTGGATTTTTTTTTCGGGATCCTTTTTTCAGGACTCTTTTTTTCCTGGACTTTTCTATTCTGAGGCCTTTTTTTAGTATTTTTTGAGAACTTTAACCCGGATTTTTTTTTGGGAATTTTGTTTTTCAAGACTTTCAAGTCTTTCTTTCAGGACATTTTCAAGACTTTTTCATTAATTTCTTTTAAGACTTTCTTTTTCGGCTCCTTTTTACAAGACTTCTTTCTTTCGGGACTTTTCAAGACTTTATTTTTTGGATTCTTATGCAGGAATTTTTTCAAGACTGTTTTTGAGACTTGTCCAGGACTTTTTACAGTACATTTTTTTCATTTCCAGAACTTCATGAACGATTTTTTTAAGACTCTTTTTAGAACATTTTCAAATCTTTTATAGGGATTCTTTTTTCAGGACTTTTTCAGGCGACATTTTTCGAGATTTTTCAGGCCCTTCTTTAGAACTTCTTTTCGGGTCTTTTCAAGACTTTTCAGAAGATTTTTTTCAAGAGATTTTTCTTAGGCCTTTGAGAACTATTTTCAGGACATTTTGAGGAGTTTTTGGGATTTAATTTTTAATTTTTTTTTTCAAACTGAAAAAAAGCATCAGTACCACAGATAAACGATTAATAAAGATTGCCATCTCAAGCAATAGAATTGGGGAAAAGTGTTAGTACCAAATTTACCGCCACCTGCTATTTGATCGTTGACTTTCTTTAGGTCTCTTTTTTCAAGATTTTATTTTCAAGGCTATTTTCAAGACTTTTCTCAGTACTTTATATTTAGGTTTTTTCAAGATTTTTTTCAGGATTTTTGCAAAGCTTTTTTCAGGCCTTTTTAAGAACTTTTTCGAGATATTTTTTTCAAGACCATTTGTCAGGGCTTTTTTTAGATTTTTTTTTCAGGTCCTTTATGAGGATTTTTTTTGTGACCATTTTCTCAGGACTCTTTTTTCCGGAATTCATTTTTCAGGATGTTTTTCAAGGACATTTTCAAGACTTTTTCAGTATTTTTTTTAAGACTTTCTTTTTCGGCTCCTTTTTACAAGACTTCTCTCTTTAGGGATTTTCTTTCGGGACTTTTCAAGACTTTATTTTTTGGATTCTTTTACAGGAATTTTTCAGGACTGTTTTTGAGACTTTTGTCCAGAACTGTTTTAAGGACTATTTACAGTACATTTGTTTTCATTTCCAGAACTTCATCCACGATTTTTTTAAGACTCTTTTTAGAACATTTTCAAATCTTTTAAATGAATTCTTTTTCAGGCGACGTTTTTCGGGATTTTTCAAGCCCTTCATCAGAACTTCTTTCCGGGTCTTTTCAAGACTTTTCAGAAAAATTTTTTCAAGAGATTTTTCTTAGGCCTTTCAGAAGTATTTTCAGGACATTTTGAGGAGTTTTTGGGATTTAATTTTTAAATTTTTCTTTCAAAACTGAAAAAAGCATCAGTACCATAGATAAACGATTAATAAAGATTGCAATAGAATTGGGGAAAAGTGTTAGTACCAAATTTAGTGCCACCTGCTATTTGATCGTGGACTTTCTTTAGGTCTCTTTTTTCAAGATTTTATTTTCAAGGCTTTTTTCGAGACTTTTCTCAGTACTTTATATTTAGGTTTTTTTCAAGATTTTTTTCAGGACTTTTGCAAAGCTTTTTTCAAGCCTTTTTAAGAACTTTTTCGAGATTTTTTTTTCAAGACTTCAAGAATTTTTTTTTATCAGGACTTTTTTCGGGCTTTTCTTCAAGACATTTTTTAAGTCTTTTTTTAGGACCTTATTTTAGGACATTTTTTGTCAGCACTCTATTTTTAAGCCTCTTCAGGACTTTATATCTGGACTTTATATAAAGTCTTTATATCAGGACTCTTATGTTCAGGTTTTTACTTTCTCCATTATGAAGTATTAGAAAGTATTGTGATCTTGAAAATTTTTTCAAAATTTTTTTTTAGGGAAATATCCGTTTTGGAATCTAGATGCCATTTCAACAATTTCTGGAAAAAACAAAAATTGTGTCTGTTTGTGTTATGTTGTGTATGTTTGTCTGTCTGTGCGCGCTGTATCTCAAAAACTAATGCAGCAATTAACATGAAGCATAAGCCTTATTTGACAACCTGAAAAACTGAAGAAAAAAATTTAAATATGAAAAATATTACGGAAACATTCAAATAAATATTGAAGACAACTAAGAAATGAATTTCTTTTGAATATTTTTCATAAAATCATTTTTATTGGATAAAAAAATTATTATTATTTTTTTTAATTTTTGGTTTGTAATTATAAAACGATCATAGTTACAGCAAATTTGCATTAAAAATAATTGTGAATAATGCCAAAATGAACAACTCATAAAGAATAAGATTTTTTAGAAATCTCTTTGGTTTTTGAGTAAACCGACTATATTGTATAAGTGGCTCTACCATCAACATATTCCACGAGCCGCCACTGTGGTCGATGGCCATTTAACAAGCTAACAATAGTATTAATTTAGTTACCCAGTATTGTAAAATTATTGTTATAATAAAACACTTTCAACTTTGTTTTGTATAACTTATATTTTTATTTTTGTGACTCAAGTTTCGGTAATACAATTACCATTTTCAATCAAGAAAATAGAAATATAAGTTATACAAAACAAAGTTGAAAGTGTTTTATTATAATATTAAAAATGTATAACGAAGTAGAAGCCTCCAGCATAAACAATAGTAAAATTATTGAACTGTTAATAAAGATTTGATTTAAAAATTTTTCACTTTTTTCAGACAACTGAATTAAAAATTTAACATTTAGAACTGAATTTGCCGTAAAGTAACTTTTGTATCGACAATTGCCCACAACAAATAAATAAAGATGTCGCAACAGAAAGTTTATATTGACGACTTTTAAAATAAATTACATTACATAATGTGCACACAGCGACACAATTTTCTTCTTGAAAACAATGTTATTGCGCAATACACGCATAAGACTTTTTTAAGGTTGCTGGTGCTTAATAAAATATTTAAAGATCAATTTTGGGGTCAATAAGTATATAATATTTCAATAATACTTAATAATAAGCGATGGCGATGATGGCTATCGTGTAAATCGTTATGTATAAACATTTCGAAACGGTTTCCTTACATAATTGACACTCAAGGAGTCGAGCTTAAATAATGCCGTCTGAATTATTTATTTTCCGTAAAATGAACAATCATTGAAGTGGCGGAAATTAAGTTGAACACGAAAAAAAAAATGGTGATGTGGCTATCATGTTACTTTCTCCGACTTGATGGTATCATTTATATTTACGCTTTCATGGTAAATTTCAATTTAAATCATATTTTAAATGTACACCGAACGTTTTGTTGACTCGGATGAAACTGACGTTTAAAACGTCAAAATTATGAAAGATGGAAAAATTATACTTCAAATTTAAAAACTCTGTTTACTCAAAAACTAAGAAGATTTTGAAAAAAACTTATTCTTTATAAGTTGTTCATTTTGGTATTCTCTACAATTGTTATTAACATAAATTTGCTGTAACTATTATAGTTTCATAATTATAAACCAAAAATGAAGCTTGCAGGTAATGCAATTTCCATCCTAAGCACTACATCAACTACAATTACTTCTACAAAAACAGGGCCACCTACTCCAGTCATTTGGTCCAGTCCTGCAGATTTTCAACCCCGGATCTCAATTCCGGAAATACATCCAGCGCCAGTCGAAAACAAGAAAGGAGGACCACACAAATTTGCCAAATGTGTCAGGAAGTTCTACACAAACATTGTTTTGTGAGTTATCACACATAAAATGTCTGTAATTATTGAATAAATAAACTATTCTGATTTCTAAAAAAAAAAGTTTGTTATAATAACAGTCTGTTGGCACTCATATGTCCCAATGTAAAAATCTACTGGGACATATGTGTCCCAGGATATATAAGCATTAAAAAAATCATATCAATTGAATATCCAATTTTTTCCATGGTATTACTCGGGAAAAAATGCAAGTAAAAATGTTTGATCTCAGAAAGATTAAAAAATTCATGACGGTTCTTAATAACGGGAAAAGGCGTGTAAAGTAATTATTTTCAGGAAAAAAAAAGTTTTGGTCATTTCATCATTTTCGCCATTTTTTCCATAGTATTACTCGGGAAAAAATTCATACAAAAAATATTGTGTGTTCATGTGTGTGATTATGTGTGTTCAACTTGATATGATACGATACCGAAATTTGGCCTTCATTACATTTAGTTAAATGCAACTTATAAGGTAAGTTAAAATTATTTTGTCTTTACGACTAAAACTCCGGTTAACGTTTTTTAACTATTTTCAGGTCGATTTTTTGGAAGCCTTGGCGAATTATATAAATAAAACCTGATACCCTTATCATTTCCTACCTAAATATTTGTATCCCAATAAAATAATTGAAAACGCATCCAAAAATTGCACGAAGATTGACAGGATAAGAAGAAGCAAGAGGTCACCGTCACGACAAACCGGTTCCCTAGAGAAGGTAGTCGACCACACCCACATCTTCTGGAGATATGACAACTGTAAATTTTGGGCGCCCCGCCCCCGAAAACAACGGCCCTTTTAAGGGCCATAAAAACTAACTAATTCTAAAGCTTCTTCTTTGTCTATGAATGAATGAATGAATGAATGTTTTTAAACAATGAAAGACCAAAGTGCTCTCATTATAAAATATTGAAAAATTTTAGCCAAGATTGTTAGAAAACTAGGAACGAAAAGAATTATTTTTGGTCTTAAAATTCTCTATCAAACTCTTTCACGAATTTTATGATTTGGTATCAGGATCACAGAAACGAAAAGAGGAATTTTGCTCCAAATATTCTCCATCAAACTCTTTCAAAATTTTCAACAAATTTTTCGATTTGGTATCAGGATCGCAGAAACGAAAAGAGGAATTTTGGTTTGAATTTTGTTTGCCGAATTATTCCAAAATTTTCAACAAATTTTACGATTTGGTATCAGGATCGCAGAAACGAAAAGAGGAATTTGGGTCTGAATTTTGTCTGCCGAATTATTCAAAAATTTTCAAGAAATTTTACGATTTGGTATCAGGATCGCAGAAACGAAAAGAGGAATTTTGGTCTGAATTTTGTCTGCCGAATTATTCAAAAATTTTCAAGAAATTTTACGATTTGGTATCAGGATCGCAGAAACGAAAAGAGGAATTTTGGTCTGAATTTTGTCTGCCGAATTATTCAAAAATTTTCAAGAAATTTTACGATTTGGTATCAGGATCGCAGAAACGAAAAGAGGAATTTTGGTCTGAATTTTGTCTGCCGAATTATTCAAAAATTTTCAAGAAATTTTACGATTTGGTATCAGGATCGCAGAAACGAAAAGAGGAATTTTGGTCTGAATTTTGTCTGCCGAATTATTCAAAAATTTTCAAGAAATTTTACGATTTGGTATCAGGATCGCAGAAACGAAAAGAGGTATTTTGGTCTGAATTTTGTCTGCCGAATTATTCAAAAATTTTCAAGAAATTTTACGATTTGGTATCAGGATCGCAGAAACGAAAAGAGGTATTTTGGTCTGAATTTTGTCTGCCGAATTATTCAAAAATTTTCAAGAAATTTTACGATTTGGTATCAGGATCGCAGAAACGAAAAGAGGAATTTTGGTCTGAATTTTGTCTGCCGAATTATTCAAAAATTTTCAAGAAATTTTACGATTTGGTATCAGGATCGCAGAAACGAAAAGAGGTATTTTGGTCTGAATTTTGTCTGCCGAATTATTCAAAAATTTTCAAGAAATTTTACGATTTGGTATCAGGATCGCAGAAACGAAAAGAGGAATTTTGGTCTGAATTTTGTCTGCCGAATTATTCAAAAATTTTCAAGAAATTTTACGATTTGGTATCAGGATCGCAGAAACGAAAAGAGGTATTTTGGTCTGAATTTTGTCTGCCGAATTATTCAAAAATTTTCAAGAAATTTTACGATTTGGTATCAGGATCGCAGAAACGAAAAGAGGAATTTTGGTCTGAATTTTGTCTGCCGAATTATTCAAAAATTTTCAAGAAATTTTACGATTTGGTATCAGGATCGCAGAAACGAAAAGAGGAATTTTGGTCTGAATTTTGTCTGCCGAATTATTCAAAAATTTTCAAGAAATTTTACGATTTGGTATCAGGATCGCAGAAACGAAAAGAGGAATTTTGGTCTGAATTTTGTCTGCCGAATTATTCAAAAATTTTCAAGAAATTTTACGATTTGGTATCAGGATCGCAGAAACGAAAAGAGGAATTTTGGTCTGAATTTTGTCTGCCGAATTATTCAAAAATTTTCAAGAAATTTTACGATTTGGTATCAGGATCGCAGAAACGAAAAGAGGAATTTTGGTCTGAATTTTGTCTGCCGAATTATTCAAAAATTTTCAAGAAATTTTACGATTTGGTATCAGGATCGCAGAAACGAAAAGAGGAATTTTGGTCTGAATTTTGTCTGCCGAATTATTCAAAAATTTTCAAGAAATTTTACGATTTGGTATCAGGATCGCAGAAACGAAAAGAGGAATTTTGGTCTGAATTTTGTCTGCCGAATTATTCAAAAATTTTCAAGAAATTTTACGATTTGGTATCAGGATCGCAGAAACGAAAAGAGGAATTTTGGTCTGAATTTTGTCTGCCGAATTATTCAAAAATTTTCAAGAAATTTTACGATTTGGTATCAGGATCGCAGAAACGAAAAGAGGAATTTTGGTCTGAATTTTGTCTGCCGAATTATTCAAAAATTTTCAAGAAATTTTACGATTTGGTATCAGGATCGCAGAAACGAAAAGAGGAATTTTGGTCTGAATTTTGTCTGCCGAATTATTTAAAATTTTCAAGAAAGTTTACGATTTGGTATCAGGATCGCAGAAACGAAAAGAGGAATTTTGGTCTGAATTTTGTCTGCCGAATTATTCAAAAATTTTCAAGAAATTTTACGATTTGGTATCAGGATCGCAGAAACGAAAAGAGGAATTTTGGTCTGAATTTTGTCTGCCGAATTATTCAAAAATTTTCAAGAAATTTTACGATTTGGTATCAGGATCGCAGAAACGAAAAGAGGAATTTTGGTCTGAATTTTGTCTGCCGAATTATTTAAAATTTTCAAGAAATTTTACGATTTGGTATCAGGATCGCAGAAACGAAAAGAGGAATTTTGGTCTGAATTTTGTCTGCCGAATTATTCAAAAATTTTCAAGAAATTTTACGATTTGGTATCAGGATCGCAGAAACGAAAAGAGGAATTTTGGTCTGAATTTTGTCTGCCGAATTATTCAAAAATTTTCAAGAAATTTTACGATTTGGTATCAGGATCGCAGAAACGAAAAGAGGAATTTTGGTCTGAATTTTGTCTGCCGAATTATTTAAAATTTTCAAGAAATTTTACGATTTGGTATCAGGATCGCAGAAACGAAAAGAGGAATTTTGGTCTGAATTTTGTCTGCCGAATTATTTAAAATTTTCAAGAAATTTTACGATTTGGTATCAGGATCGCAGAAACGAAAAGAGGAATTTTGGTCTGAATTTTGTCTGCCGAATTATTTAAAATTTTCAAGAAATTTTACGATTTGGTATCAGGATCGCAGAAACGAAAAGAGGAATTTTGGTCTGAATTTTGTCTGCCGAATTATTCAAAAATTTTCAAGAAATTTTACGATTTGGTATCAGGATCGCAGAAACGAAAAGAGGAATTTTGGTCTGAATTTTGTCTGCCGAATTATTTAAAATTTTCAAGAAATTTTACGATTTGGTATCAGGATCGCAGAAACGAAAAGAGGAATTTTGGTCTGAATTTTGTCTGCCGAATTATTTAAAATTTTCAAGAAATTTTACGATTTGGTATCAGGATCGCAGAAACGAAAAGAGGAATTTTGGTCTGAATTTTGTCTGCCGAATTAATTAAAATTTTCAAGAAATTTTACGATTTGGTATCAGGATCGCAGAAACGAAAAGAGGAATTTTGGTCTGAATTTTGTCTGCCGAATTATTTAAAATTTTCAAGAAATTTTACGATTTGGTATCAGGATCGCAGAAACGAAAAGAGGAATTTTGGTCTGAATTTTGTCTGCCGAATTATTCAAAAATTTTCAAGAAATTTTACGATTTGGTATCAGGATCGCAGAAACGAAAAGAGAAATTTTGGTCTGAATTTTGTCTGCCGAATTAATTAAAATTTTCAAGAAATTTTACGATTTGGTATCAGGATCGCAGAAACGAAAAGAGGAATTTTGGTCTGAATTTTGTCTGCCGAATTATTTAAAATTTTCAAGAAATTTTACGATTTGGTATCAGGATCGCAGAAACGAAAAGAGGAATTTTGGTCTGAATTTTGTCTGCCGAATTATTCAAAAATTTTCAAGAAATTTTACGATTTGGTATCAGGATCGCAGAAACGAAAAGAGGAATTTTGGTCTGAATTTTGTCTGCCGAATTAATTAAAATTTTCAAGAAATTTTACGATTTGGTATCAGGATCGCAGAAACGAAAAGAGGAATTTTGGTCTGAATTTTGTCTGCCGAATCATTCAAAAATTTTCAAGAAATTTTACGATTTGGTATCAGGATCGCAGAAACGAAAAGAGGAATTTTGGTCTGAATTTTGTCTGCCGAATTATTCAAAAATTTTCAAGAAATTTTACGATTTGGTATCAGGATCGCAGAAACGAAAAGAGGAATTTTGGTCTGAATTTTGTCTGCCGAATTATTCAAAAATTTTCAAGAAATTTTACGATTTGGTATCAGGATCGCAGAAACGAAAAGAGGAATTTTGGTCTGAATTTTGTCTGCCGAATTATTCAAAAATTTTCAAGAAATTTTACGATTTGGTATCAGGATCGCAGAAACGAAAAGAGGAATTTTGGTCTGAATTTTGTCTGCCGAATTATTCAAAAATTTTCAAGAAATTTTACGATTTGGTATCAGGATCGCAGAAACGAAAAGAGAAATTTTGGTCTGAATTTTGTCTGCCGAATTATTTAAAATTTTCAAGAAATTTTACGATTTGGTATCAGGATCGCAGAAACGAAAAGAGGAATTTTGGTCTGAATTTTGTCTGCCGAATTATTCAAAAATTTTCAAGAAATTTTACGATTTGGTATCAGGATCGCAGAAACGAAAAGAGGAATTTTGGTCTGAATTTTGTCTGCCGAATCATTCAAAAATTTTCAAGAAATTTTACGATTTGGTATCAGGATCGCAGAAACGAAAAGAGGAATTTTGGTCTGAATTTTGTCTGCCGAATTATTCAAAAATTTTTAAGCAATTTTACGATTTGGTATCAGGATCGCAGAAACGAAAAGAGAAATTTTGGTCTGAATTTTGTCTGCCGAATTATTTAAAATTTTCAAGAAATTTTACGATTTGGTATCAGGATCGCAGAAACGAAAAGAGGAATTTTGGTCTGAATTTTGTCTGCCGAATTATTTAAAATTTTATCAAATTTTACGATTTGGTATCAGGAACACAGAAACGAAAAGAGGAATTTTGGTCTGAATTTTGTCTGCCGAATCATTCAAAAATTTTCAAGAAATTTTACGATTTGGTATCAGGATCGCAGAAACGAAAAGAGGAATTTTGGTCTGAATTTTGTCTGCCGAATTATTCAAAAATTTTTAAGAAATTTTACGATTTGGTATCAGGATCGCAGAAACGAAAAGAGAAATTTTGGTCTGAATTTTGTCTGCCGAATTATTTAAAATTTTCAAGAAATTTTACGATTTGGTATCAGGATCGCAGAAACGAAAAGAGGAATTTTGGTCTGAATTTTGTCTGCCGAATTATTCAAAAATTTTCAAGAAATTTTACGATTTGGTATCAGGATCGCAGAAACGAAAAGAGGAATTTTGGTCTGAATTTTGTCTGCCGAATTATTCAAAAATTTTCAAGAAATTTTACGATTTGGTATCAGGATCGCAGAAACGAAAAGAGAAATTTTGGTCTGAATTTTGTCTGCCGAATTATTTAAAATTTTCAAGAAATTTTACGATTTGGTATCAGGATCGCAGAAACGAAAAGAGGAATTTTGGTCTGAATTTTGTCTGCCGAATTATTCAAAAATTTTCAAGAAATTTTACGATTTGGTATCAGGATCGCAGAAACGAAAAGAGGAATTTTGGTCTGAATTTTGTCTGCCGAATTATTCAAAAATTTTCAAGAAATTTTACGATTTGGTATCAGGATCGCAGAAACGAAAAGAGGAATTTTGGTCTGAATTTTGTCTGCCGAATTATTCAAAAATTTTCAAGAAATTTTACGATTTGGTATCAGGATCGCAGAAACGAAAAGAGAAATTTTGGTCTGAATTTTGTCTGCCGAATTATTTAAAATTTTCAAGAAATTTTACGATTTGGTATCAGGATCGCAGAAACGAAAAGAGGAATTTTGGTCTGAATTTTGTCTGCCGAATTATTCAAAAATTTTCAAGAAATTTTACGATTTGGTATCAGGATCGCAGAAACGAAAAGAGGAATTTTGGTCTGAATTTTGTCTGCCGAATTATTCAAAAATTTTCAAGAAATTTTACGATTTGGTATCAGGATCGCAGAAACGAAAAGAGAAATTTTGGTCTGAATTTTGTCTGCCGAATTATTTAAAATTTTCAAGAAATTTTACGATTTGGTATCAGGATCGCAGAAACGAAAAGAGGAATTTTGGTCTGAATTTTGTCTGCCGAATTATTCAAAAATTTTCAAGAAATTTTACGATTTGGTATCAGGATCGCAGAAACGAAAAGAGAAATTTTGGTCTGAATTTTGTCTGCCGAATTATTCAAAAATTTTCAAGAAATTTTACGATTTGGTATCAGGATCGCAGAAACGAAAAGAGGAATTTTGGTCTGAATTTTGTCTGCCGAATTATTCAAAAATTTTCAAGAAATTTTACGATTTGGTATCAGGATCGCAGAAACGAAAAGAGGAATTTTGGTCTGAATTTTGTCTGCCGAATTATTCAAAAATTTTCAAGAAATTTTACGATTTGGTATCAGGATCGCAGAAACGAAAAGAGAAATTTTGGTCTGAATTTTGTCTGCCGAATTATTTAAAATTTTCAAGAAATTTTACGATTTGGTATCAGGATCGCAGAAACGAAAAGAGGAATTTTGGTCTGAATTTTGTCTGCCGAATTATTCAAAAATTTTCAAGAAATTTTACGATTTGGTATCAGGATCGCAGAAACGAAAAGAGGAATTTTGGTCTGAATTTTGTCTGCCGAATTATTCAAAAATTTTCAAGAAATTTTACGATTTGGTATCAGGATCGCAGAAACGAAAAGAGAAATTTTGGTCTGAATTTTGTCTGCCGAATTATTTAAAATTTTCAAGAAATTTTACGATTTGGTATCAGGATCGCAGAAACGAAAAGAGGAATTTTGGTCTGAATTTTGTCTGCCGAATTATTCAAAAATTTTCAAGAAATTTTACGATTTGGTATCAGGATCGCAGAAACGAAAAGAGAAATTTTGGTCTGAATTTTGTCTGCCGAATTATTTAAAATTTTCAAGAAATTTTACGATTTGGTATCAGGATCGCAGAAACGAAAAGAGGAATTTTGGTCTGAATTTTGTCTGCCGAATTATTCAAAAATTTTCAAGAAATTTTACGATTTGGTATCAGGATCGCAGAAACGAAAAGAGAAATTTTGGTCTGAATTTTGTCTGCCGAATTATTTAAAATTTTCAAGAAATTTTACGATTTGGTATCAGGATCGCAGAAACGAAAAGAGAAATTTTGGTCTGAATTTTGTCTGCCGAATTATTTAAAATTTTCAAGAAATTTTACGATTTGGTATCAGGATCGCAGAAACGAAAAGAGGAATTTTGGTCTGAATTTTGTCTGCCGAATTATTCAAAAATTTTCAAGAAATTTTACGATTTGGTATCAGGATCGCAGAAACGAAAAGAGAAATTTTGGTCTGAATTTTGTCTGCCGAATTATTTAAAATTTTCAAGAAATTTTACGATTTGGTATCAGGATCGCAGAAACGAAAAGAGGAATTTTGGTCTGAATTTTGTCTGCCGAATTATTCAAAAATTTTCAAGAAATTTTACGATTTGGTATCAGGATCGCAGAAACGAAAAGAGAAATTTTGGTCTGAATTTTGTCTGCCGAATTATTTAAAATTTTCAAGAAATTTTACGATTTGGTATCAGGATCGCAGAAACGAAAAGAGGAATTTTGGTCTGAATTTTGTCTGCCGAATTATTCAAAAATTTTCAAGAAATTTTACGATTTGGTATCAGGATCGCAGAAACGAAAAGAGAAATTTTGGTCTGAATTTTGTCTGCCGAATTATTTAAAATTTTCAAGAAATTTTACGATTTGGTATCAGGATCGCAGAAACGAAAAGAGGAATTTTGGTCTGAATTTTGTCTGCCGAATTATTCAAAAATTTTCAAGAAATTTTACGATTTGGTATCAGGATCGCAGAAACGAAAAGAGGAATTTTGGTCTGAATTTTGTCTGCCGAATTATTTAAAATTTTCAAGAAATTTTACGATTTGGTATCAGGATCGCAGAAACGAAAAGAGGAATTTTGGTCTGAATTTTGTCTGCCGAATTATTTAAAATTTTCAAGAAATTTTACGATTTGGTATCAGGATCGCAGAAACGAAAAGAGAAATTTTGGTCTGAATTTTGTCTGCCGAATTATTCAAAAATTTTCAAGAAATTTTACGATTTGGTATCAGGATCGCAGAAACGAAAAGAGGAATTTTGGTCTGAATTTTGTCTGCCGAATTATTCAAAAATTTTCAAGAAATTTTACGATTTGGTATCAGGATCGCAGAAACGAAAAGAGGAATTTTGGTCTGAATTTTGTCTGCCGAATTATTCAAAAATTTTCAAGAAATTTTACGATTTGGTATCAGGATCGCAGAAACGAAAAGAGGAATTTTGGTCTGAATTTTGTCTGCCGAATTATTCAAAAATTTTCAAGAAATTTTACGATTTGGTATCAGGATCGCAGAAACGAAAAGAGGAATTTTGGTCTGAATTTTGTCTGCCGAATTATTCAAAAATTTTCAAGAAATTTTACGATTTGGTATCAGGATCGCAGAAACGAAAAGAGGAATTTTGGTCTGAATTTTGTCTGCCGAATTATTTAAAATTTTCAAGAAATTTTACGATTTGGTATCAGGATCGCAGAAACGAAAAGAGGAATTTTGGTCTGAATTTTGTCTGCCGAATTATTCAAAAATTTTCAAGAAATTTTACGATTTGGTATCAGGATCGCAGAAACGAAAAGAGGAATTTTGGTCTGAATTTTGTCTGCCGAATTATTCAAAAATTTTCAAGAAATTTTACGATTTGGTATCAGGATCGCAGAAACGAAAAGAGGAATTTTGGTCTGAATTTTGTCTGCCGAATTATTTAAAATTTTCAAGAAATTTTACGATTTGGTATCAGGATCGCAGAAACGAAAAGAGAAATTTTGGTCTGAATTTTGTCTGCCGAATTATTCAAAAATTTTCAAGAAATTTTACGATTTGGTATCAGGATCGCAGAAACGAAAAGAGGAATTTTGGTCTGAATTTTGTCTGCCGAATTATTCAAAAATTTTCAAGAAATTTTACGATTTGGTATCAGGATCGCAGAAACGAAAAGAGAAATTTTGGTCTGAATTTTGTCTGCCGAATTATTTAAAATTTTCAAGAAATTTTACGATTTGGTATCAGGATCGCAGAAACGAAAAGAGGAATTTTGGTCTGAATTTTGTCTGCCGAATTATTCAAAAATTTTCAAGAAATTTTACGATTTGGTATCAGGATCGCAGAAACGAAAAGAGGAATTTTGGTCTGAATTTTGTCTGCCGAATTATTCAAAAATTTTCAAGAAATTTTACGATTTGGTATCAGGATCGCAGAAACGAAAAGAGAAATTTTGGTCTGAATTTTGTCTGCCGAATTATTTAAAATTTTCAAGAAATTTTACGATTTGGTATCAGGATCGCAGAAACGAAAAGAGGAATTTTGGTCTGAATTTTGTCTGCCGAATTATTCAAAAATTTTCAAGAAATTTTACGATTTGGTATCAGGATCGCAGAAACGAAAAGAGGAATTTTGGTCTGAATTTTGTCTGCCGAATTATTCAAAAATTTTCAAGAAATTTTACGATTTGGTATCAGGATCGCAGAAACGAAAAGAGAAATTTTGGTCTGAATTTTGTCTGCCGAATTATTTAAAATTTTCAAGAAATTTTACGATTTGGTATCAGGATCGCAGAAACGAAAAGAGGAATTTTGGTCTGAATTTTGTCTGCCGAATTATTCAAAAATTTTCAAGAAATTTTACGATTTGGTATCAGGATCGCAGAAACGAAAAGAGGAATTTTGGTCTGAATTTTGTCTGCCGAATTATTCAAAAATTTTCAAGAAATTTTACGATTTGGTATCAGGATCGCAGAAACGAAAAGAGAAATTTTGGTCTGAATTTTGTCTGCCGAATTATTTAAAATTTTCAAGAAATTTTACGATTTGGTATCAGGATCGCAGAAACGAAAAGAGGAATTTTGGTCTAGAATTTTGTCTGCCGAATTATTCAAAAATTTTCAAGAAATTTTTACGATTTGGTATCAGGATCGCAGAAACGAAAAGAGAAATTTTGGTCTGAATTTTGTCTGCCGAATTATTCAAAAATTTTCAAGAAATTTTACGATTTGGTATCAGGATCGCAGAAACGAAAAGAGAATTTTGGTCTGAATTTTGTCCTGCCGAATTATTTAAAATTTTCAAGAAATTTTACGATTTGGTATCAGGATCGCAGAAACGAAAAGAGGAATTTTGGTCTGATTTTGTCTGCCGAATTATTCAAAAATTTTCAAAGAAATTTTACGATTTGGTATCAGGATCGCAGAAACGAAAAGAGGAATTTTGGTCTGAATTTGTCTGCCGAATTATTCAAAAATTTTCAAGAAATTTTACGATTTGGTATCAGGATCGCAGAAACGAAAAGAGGAATTTTGGTCTGAATTTTGTCTGCCGAATTATTCAAAAATTTTCAAGAAATTTTACGATTTGGTATCAGGATCGCAGAAAACGAAAAGAGAAATTTTGGTCTGAATTTTGTCTGCCGAATTATTTAAAATTTTCAAGAAATTTTACGATTTTGGTATCAGGATCGCAGAAACGAAAAGAGGAATTTTGGTCTGAATTTTGTCTGCCGAATTATTCAAAAATTTTTCAAGAAATTTTACGATTGGTATCAGGATCGCAGAAACGAAAAGAGGAAATTTTGGTCTGAATTTTGTCTGCCGAATTATTTAAAATTTTCAAGAAATTTTACGATTTGGTATCAGG